>SSNP01000042.1:3767343-3791122 GCA_006937955.1 Pachypanchax playfairii | reverse complement strand
GATGGCTGTTTGGTGGTGGTCGGAGGATCCGGTGGTTGTTTGGTGGTGGTGGGAGGGTCCGGTGGCTGTTTGGTGGTGGTCGGAGGGTCCGGTGGCTGTTTGGTGGTGGTCGGAGGGTCCGGTGGCTGTTTGGTGGTGGTCAGAGGGTCCGGTACCTGTTTGGTGGTGGTCGGAGGGTCCGGTGGCTGTTTGGTGGTGGTCAGAGGGTCCGGTGACTGACCTTTAGGGACACAGAACACGTTCTCCTATTCTGAACATGCTTGATCTTCATCATTTGACCAACCGTTTGTATTTACACGTCCATCTGAATGAAATCTTAGTGTGTGTGTGTGTGTCAGGAATCCTTTCAGGTGTGTATTGCAGCAGTTGGTTCAGTCCTCCAGCTGGTTGACCAGGTCATGACCTCTGAACTCAGGAATGGATTTGCTGTCATCAGGTAAAAGCTGCAGCTTCACGTGTTTTTAAACTGAAGTCTGTTTCAGGACTGAAATCAGAATCTTGTGTTTGAAGGAACTTTTCTGTCGGATCTTCTGAGAGCAACATATGTAAACTAGAAAGTTTCAGCAGAGCTGTTGATAGTTTAGAACTAAAGGATAATAAGAATGATGTGATTAATACCATCTGTATGTTTGATGCTGACAGGCCTCCAGGTCATCACGCACAGACTAACCAGCCCAACGGTTTCTGTGTGTTCAACAATGTGGCGATCGCAGCTCGATACGCTCAGACCCGACATGCCGTCAACAGGTGTGTGACTCACCTGGCTGCTGTAGCTGCATCAGCTCCTTCTCCTCCCCGTGTTCCACTGAAAGATTTCAGGAATAAATGAGTGAACTATAAACTCTAACAGGAGACGTGTGTTTAGGATTCAAGTTTAATAATCAGACAGTCAGAAGTTTAGTTTTAAACTGTGTATGTGGGTGTGTCTATCTGTCTCAGGGTGCTGATCGTGGACTGGGACGTCCATCATGGTCAGGGAATCCAGTACCTGTTCCAGGAGGATCCCAGGTAAACACTGTGTCTACTTCCTGCAGTCTAGGATCTACAACAGTTTATGAATTTCAGCTGTTCTCTAATCAGCTGGTTTTTAAATGTCAGCTGATGGAACCAACAAATGTCCTGTCTTTGTTTTCAGTTGACATATGTCTCCGTGTTTCTTTGACTGTCTTCTGCTGTTTTATTTATAGTCATCAGGTAGATGATAGCAGTCACGTCTGTTAGGTCATTTTATTTAGCTTTTCAAAACAAGAGTCTGGTGGTTTGCACCTGTGTGACGTGCACCTGTGTGACGTGCACCTGTGTGACGTGCACATGTGTGACGTGCACCTGTGTGACGTGCACCTGTGTGACGTGCACCAGTGTGACGTGCACCTGTGTGACGTGCACCTGTGTGACGTGCACCAGTGTGACGTGCACCTGTGTGACGTGCACATGTGTGACGTGCACCTGTGTGACGTGCACATGTGTGACGTGCACCTGTGTGACGTGCACGTGTGACGTGCACCTGTGTGACGTGCACATGTGTGACGTGCACCTGTGTGACGTGCACCTGTGTGACGTGCACATGTGTGACGTGCACCTGTGTGACGTGCACGTGTGACGTGCACCTGTGTGACGTGCACATGTGTGACGTGCACCTGGGTGACGTGCACCAGTGTGACGTGCACCTGTGTGACGTGCACCTGTGTGACGTGCACCTGTGTGACGTGCACCTGTGTGACGTGCACCTGTGTGACGTGCACCTGTGTGACGTGCACCTGTGTGACGTGCACGTGTGACGTGCACCTGTGTGACGTGCACCTGTGTGACGTGCACCTGTGTGACGTGCACCTGTGTGACGTGCACCTGTGTGACGTGCACATGTGTGACGTGCACCTGTGTGACGTGCACCAGTGTGACGTGCACCTGTGTGACGTGCACCAGTGTGACGTGCACCTGTGTGACGTGCACCTGTGTGACGTGCACCTGTGTGACGTGCACATGTGTGACGTGCACCTGGGTGACGTGCACCAGTGTGACGTGCACCTGTGTGACGTGCACCAGTGTGACGTGCACCTGTGTGACGTGCACCTGTGTGACGTGCACCTGTGTGACGTGCACATGTGTGACGTGCACCAGTGTGACGTGCACCTGTGTGACGTGCACCTGTGTGACGTGCACCAGTGTGACGTGCACCTGTGTGACGTGCACATGTGTGACGTGCACCTGTGTGACGTGCACCTGTGTGACGTGCACATGTGTGACGTGCACCTGGGTGACGTGCACCAGTGTGACGTGCACCTGTGTGACGTGCACATGTGTGACGTGCACCTGTGTGACGTGCACTGTGTGACGTGCACCTGTGTGACGTGCACATGTGTGACGTGCACCTGTGTGACGTGCACCTGTGTGACGTGCACCAGTGTGACGTGCACCTGTGTGACGTGCACCTGTGTGACGTGCACATGTGTGACGTGCACCTGTGTGACGTGCACATGTGTGACGTGCACCTGTGTGACGTGCACGTGTGACGTGCACCTGTGTGACGTGCACATGTGTGACGTGCACCTGGGTGACGTGCACCAGTGTGACGTGCACCTGTGTGACGTGCACCAGTGTGACGTGCACCTGTGTGACGTGCACCTGTGTGACGTGCACCTGTGTGACGTGCACATGTGTGACGTGCACCTGTGTGACGTGCACCTGTGTGACGTGCACATGTGTGACGTGCACATGTGTGACGTGCACCTGTGTGACGTGCACCTGTGTGACGTGCACATGTGTGACGTGCACATGTGTGACGTGCACCTGTGTGACGTGCACATGTGTGACGTGCACCTGTGTGACGTGCACATGTGTGACGTGCTCTGTTCAGCATTCACTTGTCTTTTAACTTTCAGATACTTAGAAAAGTGGTCATTCAGAAGAAATTCTGTTTTTAATCAAGTAAATATTTTTCAGTAAAAACATGTAACACCTGTGCGCGTGCTTGCGTGTGTCTGTGTGTGCGTGTGGCGTGCATGTACAGTGTTTTGTACTTCAGCGTCCACAGGTATGAAGGTGGTTCTTTTTGGCCTCACCTGTCGGAGTCTGACAGCAGCTTTATTGGCACCGGACGAGCTGAAGGAAGAACCATCAACCTGCCCTGGAACAAGGTAAGACCTAGCTGACCCACTTGGGTTAGAATCAGTTCTTTAGAGAATATGAACTAAAAACTGTCAGGATTATTAATGGAGCTCAGATACATCGATGCAACTAGTTTGAAACCTAAAAGCACTAAGAGAACAGACCAACAGATTAATGATTAATGTTGCTACAGGAAGTAAATAAACTGTTTTTAAAGAGGCCCTTCCATTAAAAACAGTTGTTCTGAGGTTTCTGTTGAATATTTTAGCTCCACAGGTGTTCTTACCTTCATAGTGGGTGAAAACAGGTCAACAACTTCTCTTTCAGTTTTAATCTCTCAAACTACGCAGGTGGTGATAAAACCAGAGTTCTCCCGAGTTCTAACGGCCTGTATCTGTTTCATCACAACTCCTTTGTTCGTTAGTATTCATCAGCTCCTGCAGTTGAAACCACACCTAGCATGCTGCTGGCTAAAAGCTGTTAGCATAACGCCTAGCATGCTGCTGGCTAAAAGCTGTTAGCATAAGACGTAGCAAACAGGAAGACACAACGTCTGACGTTACCATGCGGGCAGGAAACAGTATTCTTTGCTCTCATAGGCCAGTTTGTTAGCCAATCAGAGTCCAGCAAATTAGAATAATGATATGAACGAGCTGCTGCTTGAGGCCTGACACAAGGAGACGGAACCACCTGAATTTTAACGCAGACAGATTGAAAGGTCTGTTAATCAGTGTTTCCTGATGTTTTATAGATATAAAATGTTTCATATTACTGGTTAATACTTAAGAAATAACCACAAAGTCCTGAAATTTGTATGAAATGGACTCTTTAAACAATGATTTATACAAACTGTTAGTCTGTATTCACACAGGGTGTGTGTTACTGCACTTCCTGGTGCAGGGAGAGTCTCCTTTTACATTGAAACGTAAACAAATCCGGTGTAGCAGCAGATTCTGGTGGTTTTGGGATTGATGTTTTATGTTTGGTGAATGTACCAGATCAATATTCTGCAGCAATGGGTTCAGGATGAGCAGATAATGAGACAGAGAACTGCACAAGACGGCTGCACAGTTTAGTTTCGCTTTTGGTGCAGTCCCGGTCTGGTTGTGTTCACACATGCAATCAAACCGAGACCTACGTTTATTTAGCGGACTAGAGTTTGGTTGTTTGGTCCAGATTAAAGCTTGGTTGCCTGTTCACACCTCCCCAAACAAACTGGACTTTCTCAGCAAGTGAACTCATACTTTCAGTTCTGAATCTTTAACGAGGTCTGTCTAATCAATGTATGAAGCCAGTTGTAAATTTACTTTGAGTTGAAACATATTAAGAACTAATGTGTTTCTAGTTTGTAACCACAAGCATGATGGGAGCACTTGTTTTTGTGCCTGTATGGCTCAGGTGGGTGGGTTTGTTTGGATACTGGTGTTTCTGTTCACTCAGTCATATCCAGCATCCTGTTTGTGTTTCTGTGAATCAGACTGGAATGAGTGACGCTGATTACATTGCTGTGTTCCAACAAGTGCTGCTGCCTGTTGCTTACGAGGTACTACACACACACTCACACACACACACACACACACACACACACACACACACACACACAGAAAACAGTGTGTTGATGTTGTTGTGCTGGATCAGTCAATGGTGTCTTTGCAGTTTCAGCCTCAGCTGGTCCTGGTCTCTGCTGGATTTGATGCTGTACTCGGAGACCAGAAGGTAAAACGCTACTGACCTCAGATCAGGTAGTCAAGTGTGTTAAAAGTCTCAGACTGACCATGTACGTGCACGTGTGTGTGTGTTTAGGGGGAAATGTGTGTGAGTCCTCAGTGTTTCCACATTCTGACCCACATGCTGATGAGTTTAGCTGAAGGTCGACTCGTTCTCGCTCTCGAGGTAAAATGCCTTGATTTGTTTTGTTAAAAGCAAACCTAAGACACGCTACACGTCTTGAATCAACATGCTACACATGCTACATGCATGCTGTACATGTTAAACTCACATAAAAACATGTTACATGTATGGAACAATCTATTTTCTCGCAGGGAGGTTATAACCTGCAGGCAACAGCAGAGGGCGTTGTAGCTTGCATCAGGGCTCTGCTGGGCGGAGCCTGTCCTCCTCTGAACCATCCTACTGCTCCTTCTGACAGGTAACACAGATAACAGGTAGGCTTTCATCAGGTTGGCTTCATGTAGCTTCTGTCATCACCACCTGCTGATCACATGATCACTGAGTTGAACTCAGTTGAATTTTTAATTTTCGTTTCCATCAGAATGAGAATATTTAATTTGATGTGGATTGAGACTCTGATGTCTGTAACAGAGACGATCACCTGCACCTGTCCTCTCAGGAAACCTGGATTTTTATTGTAAAACAAATATGTCAGAATAAATGATCAGAATACGTTACGTTAAACACATTTCATGGTTTCAGCTTTACATTCATGATAATCTAGCTTTCTAACAAATATTGAAACATGCCACATCCCCTTCTTTGTAATTTCTCTGTAAACTGGCAGCATGTTTGACAGTGGAAGGAGGACATTTGTGTCCCTGATTCCACATAATTGATCTGAAGTGAAGGAACAGTTCATGGAACTGACAGAATCAGGTTAATTCACTCTCTCACTCTGCTGCTGTTTCATAACCTTTTAAAATTCAAACCTGTAAAAAGTGACACGTCAGAACCCCCAGATCAGACCCCTGGACTGTGGACTCAACCTGTCTGTCTCCCCCAGCGCTCTGCAGTCCATCTCCCAGACCCTGTCAGCTCTGTGTCCACATTGGACCTCACTGCAAGTCCTAGGTAACACACACACACACACACACACACACACACACACATGCATGCAAGTGCACACGCACACACGCACGTGCACACACTCACACACATGCGTACTGTTTCAGGTGTTTCAGGTGGTTCATTGGCTGAGGGTCCTGTCATCAGAGTACCATCCAATGAAAAGTGCTCAACAGCTGCTTACCACGCCCACTCTGTTACCAAGACAACTGGTCTGGTTTATGATGAGAGGATGATGGAGCATGTGAATCTGTGGGACAGGTAAGTTCTCTGCTTCCTGACTGTAAACATGTTCATATGTAACGTTAAATCAGACATGGTCATGTGACTGTGTGACAGACATCACCCCGAACAACCACAGAGAATCTTTAAGATCTTCTCCAAACATCAGCAACTGGGATTAATTGATCGCTGTCAGAGGATACCATCTCGCCTTGCGACAGAGGAGGAGCTGGCCCTGTGTCACAGGTGAGGAAGTGTTGAGTGTTTATGCGCACCTGATGTCCTGTCCTCACACAGGTGGTCTGATGTTTCATGTTTCAGCGTGCAGCACATTGAGCAGATCAAGGCGACAGCAGCAATGAAGTCTCGAGATCTTCACAGACTTGGAAATGAGTTCAAGTCCATCTTCATGAACAACCAGAGCTTCCAGTGTGCCCAGCTGGCTGCTGGAAGCTGCTTCAATGCTGTGGACAGCATCCTGAGTGGACAGGTAAGGGGACACCTGAGTAAACTGCTGCACACTTATGAGCCAAGCAGCCATTACGTCACATCTATAGGCTCGTTTCCAGGTGAGCAGCAGGCCAACAGGCTCAGACTGCCACCTGATGACTGTGGGTGTTCCCTGCAGGTGAGGAATGGCGTGGCCATTGTTCGTCCTCCGGGTCATCACGCTGAGAGAGACGTTCCCTGTGGTTTCTGTCTCTTCAACACTGTGGCGCTTTCCGCACGCTACGCCCAAACAGTCTGCGGTGATCCTCTGCTGCGAGTCCTGATTCTTGACTGGGATGTTCACCATGGCAACGGGACACAGCACCTGTTTGAAAAGGACAACAGGTGAGAAAAGGAGTGATGACAACAACAGCAATCTGATGACTAACTCTGTCTCTGTTTGCAGCATCCTGTACATCTCCCTTCATCGCTATGACAACGGGACATTCTTTCCATCTTCAGAGGATGCAGCACCTAACATGGTGGGTGTGTCCAAAGGGGCGGGGTATAACGTGAATGTGGCATGGAGTGGAGGGCGAATGGGTGACTCTGACTACCTCGCAGCCTTTCACCATGTTGTGATGCCGATCGCTACAGAGGTAATGCAACAGTAACTTTAACTAGTTAAACTTTACGGCGGCGTCTGATTGGTCGGTTTTCCTTCCGTTGCAGTTTAACCCTGATCTAGTTCTGGTGTCAGCCGGGTTTGACGCAGCTCGGGGAGATCCATTGGGTGGATATCATGTGACTCCAGAAGGATACGCCCACCTTACGCACATGCTGATGTCCCTGGGTGGGGGGCGTGTCCTCATCGTTCTTGAGGTGAGCTCTGATATTGAACTACCTAGTAAAACACAGGTTACAGTAAAGCAGCTCACCTGACTGGCCGAGTCGTCTCTGTGTGCTCAGGGAGGATATAACCTAACATCTATTTCTGCATCCATGGCGATGTGCACCAGCGTGTTGTTAGGTGACCCTCCTCCATCCCTGGTGATGCCCCTCCCCCCTGCTCATCACTGTGCTGTGACAGCAATCAGTGAGGTCATCCAACATCACGCTCCCTACTGGCACTCTTTGAGAATTAACAGTGAGTGCAAGGCTGGACTCGAGTACGTGCCCAGGGACCAGGGCCTGGTTTGGGTTCTGACTTGATCTGTACTTCCTGTTTTTCAGTTCCAGAGTCAGTGAGGGCAGTCCTGCCCTCTCCAAAGCATCGTGGGAAACGCAGTTCTAAAGGAAAAGGCAGGAAGTCAGACAAACCTTTGCTGTCTCTTGGAGGAGAAGCGGTCTCCATGGTAACTCTTATATCAGAATACCTCAAACCTTGTCATAATATAACGATGATCTCATGATGTTTCTCATCCAATCAGACGGAACACAGTCTGAAGGATGTTACTCAGGGATTGGCCAGCCTAGACATCAGTCAAACCTCAGCTCCTGTTACGTCCGCCGCAGTGGGAGGAGCCAGGACTAAAGTATGTCTGAGTTCAGAAGTCAAAAGTCTCATAAAGGCGGAGTCAGGAGACAGTCAGTCAGTCAGGAAATCTGATAACATCCAATTTATCTCACAGTGCGTCGAAGAATCTGAGGTAGAGCCAGAAGCAGAAGGAGCATGTGGCTGGTCAAAGACGGCGGCGTCTCTGGCGCCGACATGTGATGCTGAGGTGGGCTGAATCGGGAATATGGATCTTCTGTTCTTGATCCTCCTGCATTAATAACTAGGTGTGATGTACTTCCTGTCCTCAGAGCACTCTGTATGTGGTGGACCCTCTGCCTTGGTGTCCTCATCTGGATGCTGTTAAGCCCCTCCCCTTCTCAGGTATTGACATCTTCAAGCGATGTGAGGACTGCAGCTCAGATGTTGAGAACTGGATCTGCCTCACCTGTTACCAGGTTATCTGTCTCACCTGTCCACCTTACATACAGACTATGTTCTAAAGAGTGTCTCACCTGTTGATTCTGGCCTTTCTCAGGTGTACTGTGGCCGCTACATTAACGAGCACATGGTAACTCATGGAGTAGTGTCAGAACATCCAATAGTTCTGAGCTTCTCCGATCTGTCTGTATGGTGCTACCTGTGTGAGTCCTACGTCCACAACCAGGTGAGATAAATTGCTACCTGTCCGCTGTGTCAAATCAAGCAGACAGCAGACCCATCAGAACTTTGACCCCGCCCCTCAGTCAGCACAAGAATCCTTCATGTTCTAATGTCACTCACCTGCGTCTACTAAAATAATCAACATGTTTGACAGAAACCAGGTGTAACAACGACCTGCTGACAACAGGTAGCATCTTTAGTTGGATTCAAACAGAAGGTTCTAGAGACTGTCAGGTGTGACAGAACTCCATCCTAATTCTTTACACCTGCAGACGTGGACTGAACTGCTGGTTCCGTCTGTTAAAGACTGAAAAACTCAGACAAAGAACTAGATGAGAAACTCAGGAAGAAGATTGATCCAAAAAAACAAATCCTTCACTAAAATCCCAGACGTGCTACAATGAAGCAAAATGATTAAAACTTGTAGCTTTTTCATCCGACCCAGTTCAATCAAGGTTTTCCTGAATGGACATCCGGAGGACTAACAGCATGAAGAGCAGCTCAAGGACTTTCAGACTGAAAGAAAAATATGACGTAGGAAGAAGAGATGTTTACAGAAATCTGCAGTTAAGAGATTAAATTCAGGTTGAAGAAGTAAACCAAGTGATCCAAATCACACGTAAAGCATATAGAGAAAGTTATAGAAGATTAATTTGGACTTGAAGCAATCTCAACAAATTACATAAAAGAAAAATGGAGGAAGGAACTGGAAACACAGATGAGGATTGGATCCACCTGCTCTCAGAGCTGGAGGAGTTCTCATACGCTGTTTTATTAAAAGGCTTAAAATGAAAAATAAACAATTAAACACAGTGGAGGGAGTGTGGAGAAGTAGATGTAGACACGTGTTTCCTAAATGTAGAAAATAAGCATGACACTGAGCCCAATGAGACATATGTCATTTAACTAATATGTATTTAGTTAAAATGCTCCTGGTAGCATGCAAATAAAAAAGTAATTACAAGGAACTGTGGAACCTCCTCCAGCACTTTTACATATACGTATATACAGTATACACTCACCGGCCACTTTATTAGGTACACCATGCTAGTAATGGGTTGGACCCCCTTTTGCCTTCAGAACTGCCTCAATTCTTCGTGGCATAGATTCAACAAGGTGCTGGAAGCATTCCTCAGAGAGTTTGGTCCATATTGACATGATGGCATCACACAGTTGGCGCAGATTTGTCGGCTGCACATCCATGATGCGAATCTCCCGTTCCACCACATCCCAAAGATGCTCTATTGGATTGAGATCTGGTGACTGTGGAGGCCATTTGAGTACAGTGAACTCATTGTCATGTTCAAGAAACCAGTCCGAGATGATTCCAGCTTTATGACATGGCGCATTATCCTGCTGAAAGTAGCCATCAGAAGTTGGGTACATTGTGGTCATAAAGGGATGGACATGGTCAGCAACAATACTCAGGTAGGCTGTGGCGTTGTAACGATGCTCAATTGGTACCAAGGGGCCCAAAGAGTGCCAAGAAAATATTCCCCACACCATTACACCCCCACCACCAGCCTGAACCGTTGATACAAGGCAGGATGGATCCATGCTTTCATGTTGTTGACGCCAAATTCTGACCCTACCATCCGAATGTCGCAGCAGAAATCGAGACTCATCAGACCAGGCAACGTTTTTCCAATCTTCTATTGTCCAATTTCGATGAGCTTGTGTAAATTGTAGCCTCAGTTTCCTGTTCTTAGCTGAAAGGAGTGGCACCCGGCGTGGTCTTCTGCTGCTGTAGCCCATCTGCCTCAAAGTTGGACGTACTGTGCGTTCAGAGATGCTCTTCTGCCTACCTTGGTTGTAACGAGTGGTTATTTGAGTCACTGTTGCCTTTCTATCAGCTCGAACCAGTCTGGCCATTCTCCTCTGACCTCTGGCATCAACAAGGCATTTCCGCCCACAGAACTGCCGCTCACTGGATATTTTTTCTTTTTCGGACCATTCTCTGTAAACCCTAGAGATGGTTGTGCGTGAAAATCCCAGTAGATCAGCAGTTTCTGAAATACTCAGACCAGCCATTCTGGCACCAACAACCATGCCACGTTCAAAGTCACTCAAATCACCTTTCTTCCCCATACTGATGCTCGGTTTGAACAGCAGGAGATTGTCTTGACCATGTGTACATGCCTAAATGCACTGAGTTGCCGCCATGTGATTGGCTGATTAGAAATTAAGTGTTAACGAGCAGTTGGAGAGGTGTACCTAATAAAGTGGCCGGTGAGTGTATATCTCATTATGTACCTTGAACTCTGAGTTCATCTTGATGGTTCTGGATGGTTTCCTTGGTTCTTTTTGACCAACATATTTGCTTTATCTGATCCCTGTTCAGTGTGGTGCACACAGTGATGGTCACATCATTTTCAATCTTTTCCAGGTCCGTCATTTTTATCCAGATCAGTTTTATTAACTTGCCTTTTTTTAAGTTAGTTGTGTTAAATCAAAACTCAAAAGTGATGACTTATTTTCATTGATCTATTTTAGTAACTTATTTATTTATTTGCCATTTTGAACTTAAGTCAGGTTCCACTGGGAGTTTCTATGTCTGTGTCTTTAGAGTCCAACACTTTAGTCCACGTCTGTTGGCATTTAGTAAATTATTATATCCTGATTATTTCTACCTGTCACAGCACACATCACAGGAGGCATCCTACTGACTAGAGAAGCAGTTGTGATGTTTGAAGAACTTCTAAAAACAGACGTATGAGCCTCAGTCTGACATCAAACAGCAGGGGGCGGGGTTTGTTCTGATAGTCAGAACCTTTGTTCATGATCACTAATCTTAGAGAAGAAACAGATTGCTGTCACAGACCTGAAGGTTCTGAACACATTTCCTCTTTGGTTCTGTTCAGATTCTGTTTGAAGCGAAACGTGTGGCTCACTTTGCAAAGTTTGGAGACGAGATTCCTGGATAGAGCTGAGAGATGGAAGATGGAGAACGACGCAGGTGTTCCTTCCTCTTATTCAACTGTCATTGGACAGTTGAATGGGTTGCCATGGAAACCAGCAGCAGTGGTGCTCTGTGGGGCATCCCTTTAACATCATTATCATCAAGACAAAGTTTATATCATGGTGTGTATTTCACTGCTAATCATCAGTATCTTTATCATTGGTTTATTGGTTCGGGCAATATGTGACTGATTACCAGCTTTTATTTTGAAAATCTTACATGACAACAGTGAAAAGAACCTGGAGGCTGGAGGCAACAAAACCAACAAACATCAGCTGTTTGCATTCTTAATATTTATGTTTTGACAGAAAAAAGCCAATGCAAAAAAGTGTAACTTGATTTTTTATGTTATAATTAGTTTAATAAAATAAAAGTCTCAGTGCAGGGGGGTCACCTTCCCTTCTGCAATAAACTGATTCAAAGGTGATCAATAGTTCTTATTGGTTTCTGATTTCATCAATTATTTTGAATAGGAGAGATTTTTGAATTTATTTATCAGTCCAGCTGTTCTGTTCTGCCGGAAAATTGACAGTTTGTCTGCAGCTCAATCCTTTTTTGTGTTTTCTAGTTTCATGTCAGAAATGTAAAACAAAACTATCTGTTTCAGTCTTCAGTTCATCAACTGATTCAGTTCATCATCTGATTCAGTTCATCAACTGATTCAGTTCATCAACTGATTCAGTTCATCATCTGATTCAGTTCATCATCTGATTCAGTTCATCAGGCTGTGGCTCAGTGGTTAGAGCGGTTGTCCTCCAACTTGAAGGTTGGTGGATCGATCCCGGCTTCCACCACCACCAAGTGTCTTTGGGCAAGACACTGAACCCCATGTTGCCCCCCGATCTGCATATCGGGTTGTGTAAGGGTTAGCCCCTCCCCTCTCCCCCCGGTTTACATATCAGGTTGTGTGAATGGGTGAATGTAAAACCGTGTAGTGTGAAAGCGCTTTGAGTCTGAATGACTAGAAAACACTATACAAATACAGGACATTTACCATTTACCATTCAACCGATTCAGTTCATCAACTGAATCATCAACTGATTCAGTTCATCAGCTGATGGGATTAGAATTAATCATTAACAATAAAGATATTTTTAAAGATGTTGGGTGTTTTTCTTGGTTTGGATTGCAAGGCATCACAATCACAGTAAACTTGAACACTTCTAAGATTTTTAATTAACTAGTAGAAATGATTGGTGTTCTTCTCTGCCAGAACGTTTTGATTGTGATAGAAACTTCCAGAAAAACCTTAAAACCAAATAAACTGATCCACTGTGATCTAACAGGTGAGTCTCATCCAGGTTTGCAGACGTGAATATAAAGAAACTGAATCAGATCATCCGTTCTGATCCAGATATTTGATCCAGATGTCTGATCCAGATGTCTGATCCAGATATCTGATCCAGATATCTGATCCAGATATCTGATCCAGATGTCTGATCCAGATGTCTGATCCAGATATCTGATCCAGATGTCTGATCCAGATCCAGATGTCTGATCCAGATATCTGATCCAGATGTCTGATCCAGATCCAGATATCTGATCCAGATGTCTGATCCTGATGTCTGATCCAGATCCAGATATCTGATCCTGATGTCTGATCCTGATGTCTGATCCAGATCCAGATGTCTGATCCAGATATCTGATCCAGATGTCTGATCCAGATCCAGATATCTGATCCAGATGTCTGATCCAGATGTCTGATCCAGATATCTGATCCAGATATCTGATCCAGATGTCTGATCCAGATGTCTGATCCAGATATCTGATCCAGATGTCTGATCCAGATCCAGATGTCTGATCCAGATATCTGATCCAGATGTCTGATCCAGATCCAGATATCTGATCCAGATGTCTGATCCTGATGTCTGATCCAGATCCAGATATCTGATCCTGATGTCTGATCCTGATGTCTGATCCAGATCCAGATGTCTGATCCAGATATCTGATCCTGATGTCTGATCCAGATCCAGATATCTGATCCTGATGTCTGATCCAGATCCAGATGTCTGATCCAGATATCTGATCCAGATGTCTGATCCAGATGTCTGATCCAGATCCAGATGTCTGATCCAGATATCTGATCCAGATGTCTGATCCAGATCCAGATGTCTGATCCAGATATCTGATCCAGATGTCTGATCCTGATGTGAGAGCATGAGATACTGAGTCTGAGTGAGTCTGAATGAAAGACTGAAGCACTTTTTGAGTCTGACTTAAAAATTTTCTATACAAGTACAACCATGTAGTACCTCCTCCTCATGCTCTGCTCCTCCCTTCTCCTCCTCATGCTCTGCCCCTCCCCCTCCTCATGCTCTGCTCCTCCCTCCCCCTCCTCATGCTCTGCTCCTCCCTTCTCCTCCTCATGCTCTGCTCCTCCCCTCCTCATGCTCTGCCCCTCCCTCCCCCTCCTCATGCTCTGCTCCTCCCCTCCTCATGCTCTGCTCCTCCCTTCTCCTCCTCATGCTCTGCTCCTCCCTTCTCCTCCTCATGCTCTGCCCCTCCCCCTCCTCATGCTCTGCTCCTCCCCTCCCCATGCCCTGCCCCTCCCTCCCCCTCCTCATGCTCTGCCCCTCCCTTCTCCTCCTCATGCTCTGCTCCTCCCTCCTCCTCCTCATGCTCTGCTCCTCCCTTCTCCTCCTCATGCTCTGCCCCTCCCCCTCCTCATGCTCTGCCCCTCCCTCCCCCTCCTCATGCTCTGCCCCTCCCCCCCCTCCTCCTGCTCTGCCCCTCCCTCCCCCTCCTCATGCTCTGCCCCTCCCCTCCTCATGCTCTGCTCCTCCCCTCCTCATGCTCTGCTCCTCCCTTCTCCTCCTCATGCTCTGCCCCTCCCCTCCTCATGCTCTGCTCCTCCCTTCCCCTCCTCATGCTCTGCTCCTCCCTTCTCCTCCTCATGCTCTGCTCCTCCCTTCTCCTCCTCATGCTCTGCCCCTCCCCCTCCCCATGCTCTGCTCCTCCCTTCTCCTCCTCATGCTCTGCCCCTCCCCCTCCCCATGCTCTGCTCCTCCCTTCCCCTCCTCATGCTCTGCTCCTCCCTTCTCCTCCTCATGCTCTTCCCCTCCCCCCCTCATGCTCTGCTCCTCCCTCCTCCTCCTCATGCTCTGCTCCTCCCCCTCCTCATGCTCTGCTCCTCCCCTCCTCATCCTCTGCCCCTCCCTTCTCCTCCTCATGCTCTGCTCCTCCCTTCTCCTCCTCATGCTCTGCTCCTCCCTTCTCCTCCTCATGCTCTGCCCCTCCCCCTCCTCATGCTCTGCCCCTCCCTCCCCCTCCTCATGCTCTGCTCCTCCCTTCTCCTCCTCATGCTCTGCTCCTCCCTTCTCCTCCTCATGCTCTGCTCCTCCCCTCCTCATGCTCTGCTCCTCCCTTCTCCTCCTCATGCTCTGCTCCTCCCCTCCTCATGCTCTGCTCCTCCCTCCCCCTCCTCATGCTCTGCTCCTCCCTTCTCCTCCTCATGCTCTGCTCCTCCCTTCTCCTCCTCATGCTCTGCTCCTCCCTTCTCCTCCTCATGCTCTGCTCCTCCCTTCTCCTCCTCATGCTCTGCCCCTCCCCCTCCTCATGCTCTGCTCCTCCCTTCTCCTCCTCATGCTCTGCCCCTCCCCCTCCTCATGCTCTGCTCCTCCCTTCTCCTCCTCATGCTCTGCTCCTCCCTTCTCCTCCTCATGCTCTGCTCCTCCCCTCCTCATGCTCTGCCCCTCCCCCTCCTCATGCTCTGCTCCTCCCTTCTCCTCCTCATGCTCTGCCCCTCCCCCTCCTCATGCTCTGCTCCTCCCCTCCTCATGCTCTGCTCCTCCCTTCTCCTCCTCATGCTCTGCCCCTCCCTTCTCCTCCTCATGCTCTGCTCCTCCCTTCTCCTCCTCATGCTCTGCTCCTCCCTTCTCCTCCTCATGCTCTGCCCCTCCCTTCTCCTCCTCATGCTCTTCCCCTCCCCTCCTCATGCTCTGCTCCTCCCTTCTCCTCCTCATGCTCTGCCCCTCCCCCTCCTCATGCTCTGCTCCTCCCCTCCTCATGCTCTGCTCCTCCCTTCTCCTCCTCATGCTCTGCTCCTCCCCTCCCCATGCCCTGCCCCTCCCTCCCCCTCCTCATGCTCTGCTCCTCCCTTCTCCTCCTCATGCTCTGCCCCTCCCCCTCCTCATGCTCTGCTCCTCCCTTCTCCTCCTCATGCTCTGCCCCTCCTCCTCCTCATGCTCTGCTCCTCCCTTCTCCTCCTCATGCTCTGCTCCTCCCCTCCTCATGCTCTGCCCCTCCCTCCCCCTCCTCATGCTCTGCTCCTCCCTTCTCCTCCTCATGCTCTGCCCCTCCCCCTCCTCATGCTCTGCTCCTCCCTTCTCCTCCTCCTGCTCTGCCCCTCCCCCTCCCCATGCTCTGCTCCTCCCTTCTCCTCCTCATGCTCTGCTCTTCCCCTCCTCATGCTCTGCCCCTCCCTCCCCCTCCTCATGCTCTGCTCCTCCCTTCTCCTCCTCATGCTCTGCTCCTCCCCTCCTCATGCTCTGCTCCTCCCTTCTCCTCCTCATGCTCTGCTCCTCCCCTCCTCATGCTCTGCTCCTCCCTTCTCCTCCTCATGCTCTGCCCTCCCTTCTCCTCCTCATGCTCTGCTCCTCCCTTCTCCTCCTCATGCTCTGCCCCTCCCCCTCCTCATGCTCTGCTCCTCCCTTCTCCTCCTCATGCTCTGCCCCTCCCCCTCCTCATGCTCTGCTCCTCCCTTCTCCTCCTCATGCTCTGCTCCTCCCCTCCTCATGCTCTGCCCCTCCCTCCCCCTCCTCATGCTCTGCTCCTCCCTTCTCCTCCTCATGCTCTGCCCCTCCCCCTCCTCATGCTCTGCTCCTCCCTTCTCCTCCTCATGCTCTGCCCCTCCCCCTCCTCATGCTCTGCTCCTCCCTTCTCCTCCTCATGCTCTGCCCCTCCCCCTCCTCATGCTCTGCTCCTCCCCTCCTCATGCTCTGCTCCTCCCTTCTCCCCCTCCTCCTCCTCCTGCAGCATCTTCTCCTCCATCATCCCTCCGTGCTGCAGACAGACAGAGCTCCTCCACTCGCAGCAGGTTTGTTGATGCTCGTTGTTACCGGATGAACGTTGTCTCGTGCGTGTCGGTAAATCACGGAGCTGATGAAGTGACGTCAGCATATCGACGCTGATGGTGTCTGAATGGTTTTGGGTCTGATGTTACAGTTTAACGGACACCTTCAGGTTGTTTACTGCTAAATGTTTGTTTTTATATTTGCGGGTGATCAAACATTGAGCTGATTCCTCTTTAAATGACGTACACATTATTTACAATAAATACATTTTTCCATCTTTTACATTTTAACGTGAAAATAAAAAAAATCATGTGATGAACGTTTACAGCATGATTCCGCTTCTCTCAGATTGAACCAATCAGAAAGCAGCAGTAAGTGAACGTATGACGTCAACTAGATTTAACAGGAAGATTCCAATATGTATTTGTTCTTTAGTGATTTTCCAGCAGGTGTTTGACCGGTGTTGATCAGTTATGTATTAATTTATCCTCCAACAAGAAGGTAAAGAACCTGGGTGTTATCTTTGACCAGGACATGTCCTTTAGTTCTCATATAAAACATGTTACCATGACGACCTACTTCCACCTGCAATGTTGATAAAATTAGGAGCATTTTGAATCAAAGAGATGCAGAAACTTTAGTTCATGTATTTATTACTTCTAGACTTGATTACTGTAATTCATTATTATCAGGGTGTTCTAATAGTTCTGTTAAAGACCTCCAGCTGATCCAAAATACTGCTGCCAGAGTTCTGATGAGAGTTAGAAGGAGAGACCATATTTCTCCTGTTTTAGCATCACTTCATTGGCTCCCTGTAAGGTCTAGAATAAAGTTTAAGGTTTTACTTTTGACGTATAAGGCCTTGAACGACCAAGCTCCAGCTTATATTAAAGATCTTATTGTTCCATATGCTCCTAACAGAACACTTCGCTCTCAGACTGCAGGTCTGCTTGTAGTTCCTAGAGGTTCTAAAAGTAGAATGGGAGGAAGAGCTTTTAGTTATCAGGCTCCTCTCCTGTGGAACCAGCTTCCACTTTTTATCCGTGAGGCAGACACCTTGTGTAGTTTTAAGAATAGACTTAAAACTTTCCTTTTTACACAATCCTATAGTCAGGGTTAGCTTGGGTTCTCCTGGTCCATCCCTTTAGTTATGCTGTTATAGGTTTAGACTGCCGGAGGACATACTGACCACATTTCTTCACTCTGCTGTCTTTCTTTACTGTGGCTGCCTCTGAGGAGGGTGTATCTCACATAAACAAGGGATGAAATATTCCCACTAGAACCATCAAATTGTTATTGCTTTGATTGTTACTGCTGTTTATCTTTCTATAGACATGATGACTGGCCTAAATACATCTGTGTTTGTCTCTTTCCTGTCAGCTCAGACCCCAGTCGCCCGTCCTGAGCCGGGTTCTGGTTCTGGTTCTGCTAGAGGTTTCTTCCTGTTAAAAGGGAGTCATTTCTTTCCACTGTCTCCAATTGTGCTGCTCAGGATGGAGGATTGTGCTGAAATAACAATTCAGCCCAATTGGCTGGTTCCTTAGATAGAAAATGTTTTATTATTAATTGATTGATTTTTCTGTGAAGTGACTTGAAATGACTTTGTCATGAACTGGAACTTTATAAATAAATAAACTTGAAACTTGAACTTGATTTTATTTTGAAAGTTGGAAAGTTTTACTTACGGTGGAATGAGCTCTCAGGGAACATCTCCAACAAACTCTGATGTCATCTCAGTGAGAATGTTCTGGTTCTGGTGATATGATATTTGGACATTGTTTTGGTCTTTCAGGATGTCGGACTCACCCAGTCTCCTCGACCTCTCACGTCTCTATCAGACAGAGTTTGTGCGGAATGCTCGAGCGGTTGGTGTCCTGTGGGCTGTTTGCACACTCTGCTTTGCCATCATTCAGGTAGTCATCCTTGTGCAGCCATCCTGGATCGGTACCACCGACACCAGGACTCAGCAGGGCGGGTCATCGCTACCAAGTGGCACCATGGGACTGTTCGAGGTAAAAAAGTCTTTTTCAATCAGCTGGTCTGTCGTCCAGCAGCTAGTTTAACATATCAGTTTAAACCTGATCCTTTACTGTGAGGATCCACATGAGATCCACATGAGATCCCCTCATGTGGATCTCATGTGGATCCTCAGATCAGTAACAAACATTAAATCTTCAGTTCTGGGAAAAACATACTTTTATTTTGAAAACTTTATTTCCTTTTTCATTTCAAGCAGCCAGACTTCCTGTAATGTTTTAAAGAAAAGTCAGTTCTGAAGGTAAAAGTGGGTCCAGTCTGGTAGTAAAGTGTACCTAATAAAGTGTCCAGTCAGTATCTATCATTATGAATTACATGTACTGTTTGTATGTTACATGTATGTTACATGTATGTTACATGTATGTTACATGTATATCACCTGTTCACCCCATTACACCTGTATGCTGTCAGGTGTGTATGGAGTCAGACTGGCCCGTCCCTGACTGTCGTGGAGGTTTGTCCACTTTGTCTCCACTGCCATCCTTCCAGTCGGTGGCGGTGTTGGTAGGAGTGTCTCTCTGGGCGGTGTGGACCAGCGTCCTCTGTCTCTGTCTCTTTAGATTCTGCAGTGCTGCAACCGTCTACAAGATCTCTGCCTGGCTGCAGCTTACTGCAGGTCAGTCCATGGTTCTGTTGGTGTTTGGGTTAATAGCACCAGGTAGATAACCTGTGTAGCCCCGCCCCACATCAAGTTGTCCCTTACCTTACCTGGAGCGGCTGTGGCTTAGAGCGGTCGTCTTCCAATTGGAAGGTTGGTGGATCGATCCCGGCTTGTCCTTGGGTGAGACACTGAATCCCATGTAGCCCCCGATCAGGTTGTGTGAATGGGTGAAGGTAAAACTTGTAGTATTAAAGTACTTTGAGTCTGAATGACTAGAAAACACTATACAAATACAGGACATTTACTTTATCAATACTCAAGTACACTAGTACATTCTTGTGTCATGACAAGTACGTTCTTGGCAAGTACACTAGAAAGTCTATACTACTGAGTACAGGAGTACAGGACAGCATTTAGAACAGAACCATACCGCGTTGTCATGGCAACAAAAGGGCTAAGGTTAAAAAGTGACATGAAATATGCAAACAAATGTCCTGTCTTAGTATAAAAGTGACAGAATTTAAAAATAAAATACGTTAGACAAACATTATTTTGTTTGGTAAAATGGCTTTTGACGCAGTGCATTATGGGATACCTTGCTGGCCCAAGTACACAGAAGGATGCATCAGTGTATCCTCGATGCACAACCAGTGTGTCTGTAGTTCCTGTCTCCACCTGCTGATGTCTCCTCTGCCTCTACAGGTTTTTGTCTCGCTCTGGCTTGTCTTCTGTTTCCAGACTCGTGGGAGGGTCCAGAGATGAGAGCTCTTTGTGGAGACTCGGTGAGATGTCTCCATCTATCTGTTAATATTAAACGTCTCTTGTCTCCAGAGTAGGGTGGCCATTTCCACAACACAAAAAAGGAGGACATTCGGTAGACATTCAAACCCTGGGGGGGGGGGGGGGGGGGGGGGGGGGGGGGGGGGGGGGATCTTTACATTTACTTCATTTCCATGAAGTCAACTTGCTCGTCTTTGTTGTCCTGTTCTTTGTTTGATCTCTCTCACTATAAGTGTTGGACCCAAATGCAGGAGACAAGCTGGTGAGAGACACAACGGAAACAGAGAGCACAAAGTATGTCAAAATAAAAGCAAAACAGGAAGGACTGAACATGAGGAACGAAGGAGGACATAAAGGAGCAGAAAGAGGAGCAGATGGCCCAAAACAAACCCCATAACAACCCAGAGGGAAACAAAACCACAGATAGAATAAACGAGGACGAGAAGACACACTATGTTACACTCTGTTCTCTCTGTCCTTTATGTCCGCTCTGTCCTCTATGTCCTCTTTGTTCTCTCTGTTGTCTCTGTTCTCTCTGTCCTCTATGTCCTCTTTGTCCTCTCTGTTCTCTCTGTTCTCTCTGTCGTCTCTGTTCTCTCTGTCCTCTGTGTTCTCTCTGTCCTGTCTGTCCTGTCTGTCTTCTCTGTCCTCTATGTCCTGTCTGTCTGAAATCAGCATCAGATCGTTGAGGTTTGTGTTTTTGCGTTGAATCCACATTCACGTGAGACACTGTAGATGAGTATGATTAAAACCTCCAGTTCAGCGATGCACCTTGATGGTCACTAAAGACGGTCTGTGTTGAATGAGGCTACGCGTCCCTGGAAACCATCAAACTTGTTCAGCTTTTCTACATCAAAGTCAGAAAACATCTTTGGCTCCAAAATTGTAAACATGACAGAACATGAAGAGAACATGAAGAGAACATGAAGAGAACATGAAGAGAACATGAAGAGTCTTAGAGGAGAAAACATGCAGAGAACATGCAGAGAACATGCAGAGAACATGCAGAGAACATACAGAGAACATGCAGAGAACATGCAGAGAACATACAGAGAACATGAAGAGAACATACAGAGAACATGCAGAGAACATACAGAGAACATACAGAGAACATGAAGAGAACATACAGAGAACCTACAGAGAACATGCAGAGAACATGCAGAGAACATACAGAGAACATATAGAGAACATGAAGAGAACATACAGAGAACATACAGAGAACATACACAGAACATATAGAGAACATACAGAGAACATGAAGAGAACATACAGAGAACATACAGAGAACATACACAGAACATGCAGAGAACATACAGAGAACATGAAGAGAACATACAGAGAACATACAGAGAACATACTGAGAACATACAGAGAACATACAGAGAACATATAGAGAACATGCAGAGAACATGCAGAGAACATGAAGAGAACATAAAGAGAACATAAAGAGAACATGCAGAGAACATGCAGAGAACATGCAGAGAACATAAAGAGAACATACAGAGAACATAAAGAGAACATACAGAGAACATGCAGAGAACATGCAGAGAACATAAAGAGAACATGCAGAGAACATGCAGAGAACATGCAGAGAACATGAAGAGAACATACAGAGAACATATAGAGAACATGCAGAGAACATACAGAGAACATACAGAGAACATGAAGAGAACATACAGAGAACATACAGAGAACATATAGAGAACATACAGAGAACATACAGAGAACATATAGAGAACATACAGAGAACATATAGAGAACATATAGAGAACATGCAGAGAACATACAGAGAACATACAGAGAACATATAGAGAACATGCAGAGAACATACAGAGAACATACAGAGAACATATAGAGAACATACAGAGAACATACAGAGAACATACAGAGAACATATAGAGAACATACAGAGAACATACAGAGAACATATAGAGAACATGCAGAGAACATCCAGAGAACATATAGAGAACATACAGAGAACATACAGAGAACATGCAGAGAACATATAGAGAACATACAGAGAACATACAGAGAACATACAGAGAACATATAGAGAACATGCAGAGAACATACAGAGAACATGCAGAGAACATATAGAGAACATACAGAGAACATATAGAGAACATACAGAGAACATATAGAGAACATACAGAGAACATACAGAGAACATGCAGAGAACATATAGAGAACATACAGAGAACATACAGAGAACATATAGAGAACATGCAGAGAACATCCAGAGAACATATAGAGAACATACAGAGAACATACAGAGAAAATATAGAGAACATACAGAGAACATCCAGAGAACATACAGAGAACATACAGAGAACATAAAGAGAACATGCAGAGAACATACAGAGAACATGCAGAGAACATATAGAGAACATACAGAGAACATATAGAGAACATACAGAGAACATACAGAGAACATATAGAGAACATGCAGAGAACATACAGAGAACATGCAGAGAACATATAGAGAACATACAGAGAACATACAGAGAACATACAGAGAACATACAGAGAACATATAGAGAACATACAGAGAACATATAGAGAACATGCAGAGAACATACAGAGAACATATAGAGAACATACAGAGAACATATAGAGAACATATAGAGAACATACAGAGAACATATAGAGAACATGCAGAGAACATACAGAGAACATACAGAGAACATATAGAGAACATACAGAGAACATACAGAGAACATACAGAGAACATACAGAGAACATACAGAGAACATACAGAGAACATGCAGAGAACATGCAGAGAACATATAGAGAACATGCAGAGAACATACAGAGAACATGCAGAGAACATATAGAGAACATACAGAGAACATACAGAGAACATACAGAGAACATATAGAGAACATACAGAGAACATACAGAGAACATATAGAGAACATGCAGAGAACATACAGAGAACATGCAGAGAACATATAGAGAACATACAGAGAACATGCAGAGAACATGCAGAGAACATACAGAGAACATATAGAGAACATGCAGAGAACATACAGAGAACATACAGAGAACATATAGAGAACATACAGAGAACATACAGAGAACATATAGAGAACATGCAGAGAACATATAGAGAACATACAGAGAACATACAGAGAACATACAGAGAACATGCAGAGAACATACAGAGAACATACAGAGAACATGCAGAGAACATACAGAGAACATACAGAGAACATACAGAGAACATACAGAGAACATGCAGAGAACATGCAGAGAACATGCAGAGAACATACAGAGAACATACAGAGAACATGCAGAGAACATACAGAGAACATACAGAGAACATATAGAGAACATACAGAGAACATACAGAGAACATGCAGAGAACATACAGAGAACATGCAGAGAACATACAGAGAACATATAGAGAACATACAGAGAACATATAGAGAACATACAGAGAACATACAGAGAACATACAGAGAACATATAGAGAACATACAGAGAACATACAGAGAACATATAGAGAACATGCAGAGAACATATAGAGAACATACAGAGAACATATAGAGAACATGCAGAGAACATACAGAGAACATATAGAGAACATGCAGAGAACATATAGAGAACATACAGAGAACATATAGAGAACATACAGAGAACATACAGAGAACATACAGAGAACATATAGAGAACAT
>SSNP01000042.1:3744041-3766844 GCA_006937955.1 Pachypanchax playfairii | reverse complement strand
TTTGTTCTTGCCAACAGACAGGATGCACTTCTACCACCAGATTCCAAAGAAGGTGAGGAGGAGGAGGAAGAGGAGGAGGAGGAGGAGGAGGAGGAGGAGGAGGAGGAGGAGGAGGAGGAGGAGGAAGGTTATTTAGACTATTAGAGCTTGCTGGTTTATAAAATACAGTGTGAACATCTTGAATAAATTAGCTGATGTACGTCCTTAAGTGTCCACACATTAACCAGATGGTAGTAGATTAAGGAGGCAGTATTTCCTGTCCTTCCTTCCTTTCCTTGCATCCTTGAGCTTTTTGTTCTAAGCCTGTTAACACGTGTTTCTGTTTGTGCAGTGACGGCAGGTCTGCTGATGACGGCGTGAGTCAACAGGTAAATATTCTTCTTCTGATGATGATGATGTCACATTGTCTCTAAAGTTCAAAACATTTCTGTGCTGTGAACTCTTCTCCTCAGGAGTGTCTGGTTTCCTCCTCTTCTCATTCACCTCACGGTTCCTCGTCATCATCAGGAAAAACACATTTTACAAAAGTTCATTTATCCTTTCTGTTACAAACAGAGTTTTTTTTTTACATGTGATACAGGTAAAGACAAGCAGGTTCAGGAAAGACCTAGTCAAATAAAAGTTGTTGCTTAAACCGAAAACAGTCCAGCGCATGGACTCGTTCAGGTGCAGGAGCTGGTACTGACATGACCTGACACATGTCCAGGAACTGCAGCAGTCAGACGTCTCAGAGATGAGTGTGTGGTCTGTAAATAAAACGTGTCACCATAGAGACGGACCGATAGAGAAACCGATCAAAGGCCCCTACCTGAAGCACCAGCTGCAGCTGGACGACGGGTCTCATTTACAAGAGGAAAGGTGTGTGTGGGCTTCAGTGAAGCATGTTAATAGATTCAAGAGATTCTCCAAAATGTGATGATGTCATAGGCAGGATCTGTTTGTGAGGGACACGGAATTTGAAACCTGGGTGGGGCAGTGTGTATCCCACTCCATCAGGTCCAGTTCCATCCAAGTAAGTCTGAATTACTTGCACTTTGATGGCAGCAGACTGAAAGGTTGTTTAAAGAGACCATTTCATACAAATTTCATAACTTTGTGGTTATTTCTTAAGTATTAACCTGTAATATGAAACATTTTATATCTAAAAAACATCAGGAAACACTGATTAACAGACCTTTCAATCTGTCTGCTTTAAAATTCGACTGACTTCAGCTACAACTCATTAATATTCATTACGCCAATTTGCTGGACTCTGATTGGCTAACAAACTAGCCTGCGCATGGAAACAGCGCACGTAGACTCTTCCGGTTTGATACGTGTATGCTAACAGCTTTTAGCCATAGACATTATATACGTAGATGGAGAGTGATCAGCATCGCCGCCATATTGGATGGGTCTCCCATCAGTTACATACAACTGGAGTCAATGAAGAATCAGTAACTATGCCCGTAATATTTTAATGTCATCTTATATTTTGAATTATAAGGCTCATACAAAAACTTAATTTTTATTATTCAACTGTTTATTAAAGCTGGAGTGCGTAACTTCTGTAACTTCTGTCGCCCCCTAGCGGAATTTTTGCGTCATTACAACAATAAAGCTGGCGCTTCCATATGACGTAAGCCCAACTGCCACCGCTTTATCTCTGCCGTTGTTATTCCAACCGGTATCTGTCTTAATCAAGCTTCAAATTCAGTCTGTTTACTTTACCTGGCTCTATATTTGTTTCAATAAATATCATTTCATTGTTGAAAAAATCAAGAGAAACCAGTAAAATATAAAAATACTGGTAAAAAAACCTTCAGAGTTCAGGTTGGATTGTTTACAGGTTTGATTGTTCACTTTAATCTACATTTAACAGTTTGGTGTTGAAATTTATTAGTCAGCTGTTGGGGCCACAATGATCTATTTGTCTTATTCAGTGAATTTTTTCAGTTTTGACACGATGCAGAATCCTGCAGTCAGCTGCTCTGATCTGACTGACTGAAAAACCGTTACACTGGGAAACTAACAGACACAAACTGACACAGATAGAGACAGAATCAGCTGATCAGCTGGAACTTCGGCGCTCTGGGTTTCATCTGGTGCGCATTTTATATTTTGACAGTGTGTGCGGACCTGCGGACCACTTATGCACCCCTGAACATCAGCCAGATCTCTTCTCTCCACCGAGGAAAAGCGACGCTGATACAAATTCGCGTTTGCCTTCTCCTTCGGTCACTTTCCTTCTTAGCCAATAGTCCCTCTGCCGAACGTCCAGGAATGTTTTTTTTTTTTTGTGGTAGGATCCACTTCCCGATAAGTATCTCTCAGCTGTTTATTTGGATTCTCCGCCATGTCGACCTTCACGTTCTGCCGGCTGCTACGAGACACTGCGTTCTATTTCTTATTATTTTTCTTGTTGTGACATAAAAGACGTAATTTCATGTGCGACAGCGCGGGAATGTCGCACCCGACACGCAAAGTAAAAATGATATATATTGAAAAATACCGTGAGATGTTTGAGGAGCCGATCGGCTTAATCTGCATTGTGTCATCTCCTCTGATAGTGGCTTGGCTGAAACGGACATCCACGGACATGTAAAAGTTACGCACTACAGCTTTAACTTTGAGAAATTTCACATTCACAAATGTAAATGGTCTAATTCCCAACCAGCTTTAATGTATTTCTTATGGACTTTAAATCATATTACAAGACAATAGAACACCTGCAATATTTGAAGGCTACAATGACATTTGATCTGTTAAAACTACATATTTTTAAATTTTCCAATTTTAAGTGTAATAATATATTATAACCTTCTGGTCTGTGTGTGTTAATTCTTTATGTCCAAGTTGCACTGCAGTTGTAATATATTTTTACTTTTCTTTTTCTCCTTTGTTGTATCTATCTTTGTTGTATTTTGTTCATGTTAAATTTGTTTACAAAAAAAGTAACTGCCCGTCTCATGTTCAGCCTACGGTTGCAACAACTGGCGCACAATTGAAAGCGGATCAAAGGTGATTACCAATCATGAATAAGATTAAAAATATTTAGGTTATTTGACCATTTACAATGTGTATAACCCCAACTAACATTATTTAACTAATAAAGAAATACTAACCCAATTCAGTATTGACAATCATCATTTCGTGCTTGTGTCATTTGTTGTCTCTGTGAGAGAGAGAGAGAGAGAGAGAGAGATTAATCAAGATGTCATACCATGTCTGATTATTTTAAAATACATTAGAAAAGTTATTTTTCAGTAACTTTCTAGCCTCTCAAAGAGAGAGAAGAGTAAAGAAACAAGTTCAAATAAACCATCAAACTTGTTTTGCTTATAATATAAAATTAATTTATTATTTTTATTAACACGACATGCCACATGTCACATTCTGTTTAAGTGTAATTAAATGTGTTTTTGTAGTCGGGTATACACATAAATACACTGGAGGTGCATAGGGACCTATCCAAGATGGCGGCCGTGCAGATACGCCAGCTCCAATAGACAGCGTCAGTCCACAAGGTGTCTACATATTAATGTCTATAGCTTTTAGCCAGCAGCATGCTAGGTTTTATGCTAACAGCTTATAGCCAGCAGCATGCTAGGTTTTATGCTAACAGCTTTTAGCTAGCAGCATGCTAGGTGTGGTTTCAACTGCAGGAGCTGATGAATACTAACGAACAAAGGAGTTGTGATGAAACAGATACAGGCCGTTAGAACTCGGGAGAACTCGGGTTTTATCACCACCTGCGTAGTTTGAGAGATTAAAACTGAAAGAGAAGTTGTTGACCTGTTTTCACCCACTATGAAGGTAAGAACACCTGTGGAGCTAAAATATTCAACAGAAACCTCAGAAAACCCGTTTTTAATGGAAGGGTCTCTTTAACACCTTAATGAAGAAATAACATTTTTCTTAATGAAAATAATNTAACAGCTTTTAGCTAGCAGCATGCTAGGTGTGGTTTCAACTGCAGGAGCTGATGAATACTAACGAACAAAGGAGTTGTGATGAAACAGATACAGGCCGTTAGAACTCGGGAGAACTCGGGTTTTATCACCACCTGCGTAGTTTGAGAGATTAAAACTGAAAGAGAAGTTGTTGACCTGTTTTCACCCACTATGAAGGTAAGAACACCTGTGGAGCTAAAATATTCAACACAAACCTCAGAAACACTGTTTTTAATGGAAAGGCCTGTTTAAAAACACACACACGAGTGTACCTGAATGCAGCAGGAAGCTGTTAGAGTCAGTTGTGGAGTTTCATGGTTTTATCTTCACGTCTCAGAAGCAGATCTTTGATTTTTAGATCAGAAACACAAAGAAACAAACGACTTTACTGACTTTATTTCTCAGTGTGACACAAAACAGTTTCACCACAAACAGCTGAGTCATCGCAGCACCAGCTGAGCACAGAAACACCAGGACACCAATCACAGGGCTAAGAAGCTGTTACCATGGTTACAGGCTCTGTCCACCATGTGCCCAGGTTTTTCTAGCAGGAAGCTGATTTTGACCAGAAGCTTTTAACTTGCAGCAATTTAACTGTAACTCCCAGAAATCCTTGTTGCTGGGAAGCAACCAATCAGAGGATCATATGATGAAGTCACATGATGCTGAAATGCTGAGGCTCATGGGTAATGCAGTTTTAAACATGTCACAGATCAAAAGAACAACAGATCATTTGAGTCAAACACTTCCATCTTTCTTCTCTAATATTCTTCCTCATTTTGACAACAAACAAACAAACAAACTGCTATTTTTCACAGAAGCAACAAAAGATAAATAAAACAAAGAAGAATTTTACAGCCACTGCCCTCCTCTTCTTCTTCCTCGTCTTCCTTTCACACCCTCAAGTACTCCAGAAACTGATCAATCAGTATTTGTGGGTCGTAGTTCAGGGCATTTCTCCTGCGGCGCCTACGACTCCCATGATGCAATTCCTCAGTCTCAGCGGTTGCCATGGTTTCAATACGTTTCATCCTCTGCAGTCCAGTGAATTGTGGGTGGAGCTCCAATTCTTCATCTTCTTCATTCTCCAGCCTCTTCACTCTAAGAAGGGAGGGTTGGATGCTCGGTGGCTGAGGGGCCATGTTATCGAGGGAGCGTCGTGTTCTCCTGTGGGTGGAGCTTACGGGGTCAGCTGATTTGATGGACAGGTCTCTCCTCATTCTGCGACGAGAAGAGCTGATGGGCAGGATGGCGTTAGGGCCGATGCTGGACAGTATCTTAGCAACCATCTGCCTAGAAAGGAGACAAAAAATATTTGAAACTTCTAATTAAAGTGGAGTTATGAGAATGTGGGCGGAGCAAAGCAGATTTGGACACTTCTAAGTAGGTCATCATATATTGTGATCAACTAAATAAAAACTCATATTGAAGCAGTAAAAGCAAAATTAGAAAACACTGAAAAAAGTATTCTAAATATGTTTATTTATTTATTAAAGGTGGAGTATGGAACATGAATACCACAACAACAACACAAAGCCTCCAGCCATCGGGGTGCCAGGCTCGTGACCTCCACGTGCGCTCTGATACCACAAAAATTTCTCACCAAACCCGCTCCAGCTATTGGCTGGTAGATGTAAACAAAATACCAACGTTGTGCCCATTAGAATAAATATTTAATTATATTTTACTTTGTATTTTCATTCTACAACCCTCTAAACACCCCGTGGAGGTATTATGTTGTTAGAAATATAGCTTTTTATGAAAATATTCTATAGCCTATTGTACTTTAAAAATAATTTTTGTATATTTTATTTTAATTATTTTGTGACGGGAAAAAATTGCTTGTTAAAAAAAAACAAGCAAAAACTATATGTTTTATATGAGGGAGGCGGGGCTTCAAACTTCCAATCTTGGTTTTAAGACTCAAACTTCATTTTACCATCTGGATCATCAAACTTCATCCAGAACACTGAGGCCAAATAATGAGATGGTCTTTGTTGTTCCACAGTCCAAACAGATTACTGCTTCTACTCTGAGGATGGTTAATCTGTTGGTATAAAGTCCACTTTGATTATTTGAAGACCTTCTTCTCACCAGGATCTATCCTAGGATCTAGTTTATGTTCTTTATGACTGAATATATTCTGTCATTGAGAAGTTTAAACCCCTCAGAAAGTGATGACAGCTCGTAAAGTCAGACTGAAACACCCTGTCTGTCTACGAATGTCATTTGTTTTAAACCAAAGATTATGATCCATGTTTGGTGGTGGCCGGAGGGTCCGGTCCCTGTTTGGTGGTGGTTGGAGGGTCCGGTCCCTGTTTAGTGTTGGTCGGAGGGTCCGGCGCCCTTTTGGTGTTGGTCGGAGGGTCCGGTGGCTGTTTGGTGGTGGTCGGAGGGTCTGGTCCCTGTTTAGTGGTGGTCGGAGGGTCTGGTGGCTGTTTGGTGGTGGTCGGTGGGTTCGGTGCCTGTTTGGTGGTGGTCGGAGGGTCCGGCGCCTGTTTGGTGGCGGTCGGAGGGTCCGGCGCCTGTTTGGTGGTGGTTGGAGGGTCTGGTGCTTGTTTGGTGGTGGTCGGAGGGTCCGGCGCCTGTTTGGTGGAGGTCGGAGGGTACGGTGCCTGTTTGGTGGTGGTCGGAGGGTCCGGTGGCTGTTTGGTGGTGGTCGGAGGGTCCGGTGCCTGTTTGGTGGTGGTCGGAGGGTCCGGTGGCTGTTTGGTGGTGGTCGGAGGGTACGGTGCCTGTTTGATGGCGGTCGGAGGGTCCGGTGCCTGTTTGGTGGTGGTCAGAGGGTCCGGTGCCTGTTGGGTGGGGGTGGGAGGGTCCGGTGGCTGTTTGGTGGCGGTCGGAGGGTCCGGTGGCTGTTTGGTGGCGGTCGGAGGGTCCGGTGGCTGTTTGGTGGTGGTTGGAGGGTCTGGTGCCTGTTTGGTGGTGGTCGGAGGGTCCGGTGCCTGTTTGGTGGTGGTTGGACGGTCTGGTGCCTGTTTGGTGGTGGTCGGAGGGTCCGGTGCCTGTTTGGTGGTGGTTGGACGGTCTGGTGCCTGTTTGGTGGTGGTCGGAGGGTCCGGCGCCTGTTTGGTGGTGGTCGGAGGGTCCGGCGGCTGTTTGGTGGTGGTCGGAGGGTCCAGCGGCTGTTTGGTGGTGGTGAGAGGGTCCGGTGGCTGTTTGGTGGCGGTCGGAGGGTCCGGTGGCTGTTTGGTGGTGGTTGGAGGGTCCGGTGCCTGTTTGGTGGTGGTCGGAGGGTCCGGTGGCTGTTTGGTGGCGGTCGGAGGGTCCGGTGGCTGTTTGGTGGTGGTTGGAGGGTCCGGTGCCTGTTTGGTGGTGGTCGGAGGGTCCGGTGCCTGTTTGGTGGTGGTTGGACGGTCTGGTGCCTGTTTGGTGGTGGTCGGAGGGTCCGGTGCCTGTTTGGTGTTGGTCGGAGGGTCCGGTCCCTGTTTGGTGTTGGTCGGAGGGTCCGGTGCCTGTTTGGTGTTGGTCGGAGGGTCTGGTGCCTGTTTGGTGGTGGTCGGAGGGTCCGGTGCCTGTTTGGTGGTGGTTGGAGGGTCTGGTGCCTGTTTGGTGGTGGTCGGAGGGTCCGGTGCCTGTTTGGTGGTGGTCGGAGGGTCCGGCGCCTGTTTGGTGGTGGTCAGAGGGTACGGTGCCTGTTTGATGGCGGTCGGAGGGTCCGGTGCCTGTTTGGTGGCGGTCGGAGGGTCCGGTGGCTGTTTGGTGGCGGTCGGAGGGTCCGGTGGCTGTTTGGTGGCGGTCGGAGGGTCCGGTGGCTGTTTGGTGTTGGTTGGAGGGTCTGGTGCCTGTTTGGTGGTGGTTGGAGGGTCTGGTGCCTGTTTGGTGGTGGTGGGAGGGTCTGGTGGCTGTTTGGTGGTGGTCGGAGGGTCCGGTGGCTGTTTGGTGGTGGTCGGAGGGTACGGTGCCTGTTTGGTGGCGGTCGGAGGGTCCGGTCCCTGTTTGGTGGCGGTCGGAGGGTCCGGTCCCTGTTTGGTGTTGGTCGGAGGGTCCGGTGCCTGTTTGGTGGTGGTCGGAGGGTCCGGTCCCTGTTTGGTGTTAGTCGGAGGGTCCGGTGCCTGTTTGGTGGCGGTCGGGGGGTCCGGTGGCTGTTTGGTGGTGGTTGGAGGGTCTGGTGCCTGTTTGGTGGTGGTCGGAGGGTCCGGCGCCTGTTTGGTGGTGGTCGGAGGGTCCGGCGCCTGTTTGGTGGTGGTCAGAGGGTACGGTGCCTGTTTGGTGGCGGTCGGAGGGTCCGGTGGCTGTTTGGTGGCGGTCGGAGGGTCCGGTGGCTGTTTGGTTGTGGTTGGAGGGTCCGGTGCCTGTTTGGTGTTGGTCGGAGGGTCCGGTGCCTGTTTGGTGTTAGTCGGAGGGTCCGGTCCCTGTTTGGTGTTAGTCGGAGGGTCCGGTGCCTGTTTGGTGGAGGCCGGAGGGTCTGGTGGCTGTTTGGTGGTGGTCGGGGGGTCTGGTGTCTGTTTGGTGGTGGTCGGAGGGTCCGGTGCCTGTTTGGTGGCGGTCGGAGGGTCCGGTGGCTGTTTGGTGGTGGTCAGAGGGTCCGGTGCCTGGTTTGGTGTTGGTCGGCGGGTCTGGTGGCTGTTTGGTGGTGGTCGGAGGGTCTGGTGGCTGTTTGGTGGTGGTCGGAGGGTCCGGTCGCTGTTTAGTGTTGGTCGGAGGGTCCGGCGCCCTTTTGGTGTTGGTCCGAGGGTCCGGTGGCTGTTTGGTGGTGGTCGTAGGGTCCGGTGGCTGTTTGGTGGCGGTCGGAGGGTCCGGTCCCTGTTTGGTGGTGGTCGGAGGGTCCGGTGCCTGTTTGGTGGTGGTTGGAGGGTCTGGTGCCTGTTTGGTGGTGGTCGGAGGGTCTGGTGCCTGTTTGGTGGTGGTCAGAGGGTCCGGTCCCTGTTTGGTGGCGGTCGGAGGTCCGGTGCTTGTTTGGTGGTGGCCGGACGGTCCGGTGCCTGTTTGGTGGTGGGCGGGGGTCCGGCGCCTGTTTGGTGGTGGTCAGAGGGTCCGGTGCCTGTTTGGTGGCGGTCGGAGGGTCCGGTGGCTGTTTGGTGGCGGTCGGAGGGTCCGGTGGCTGTTTGGTGGTGGTTGGAGGGTCCGGTCCCTGTTTGGTGGTGGTCGGAGGGTCCGGTCCGTGTTGGTCGGAGGGTCCGGCGCCCTTTTGGTGTTGGTCGGAGGGTCCGGTGGCTGTTTGGTGGTGGTCGGAGGGTCCGGTGGCTGTTTGGTGGTGGTCGGAGGGTCTGGTGGCTGTTTGGTGGTGGTCGGAGGGTCCGGTCCCTGTTTGGTGGTGGTCGGAGGGTCCGGTCCCTGTTGGTCGGAGGGTCCGGCGCCCTTTTGGTGTTGGTCGGAGGGTCCGGTGGCTTTTTGGTGGTGGTCGTAGGGTCCGGTGGCTGTTTGGTGGTGGTCGGAGGGTCTGGTGGCTGTTTGGTGGTGGTCGGAGGGTCCGGTACCTGTTTGGTGGTGGTCGGAGGGTCTGGTGGCTGTTTGGTGGTGGTCGGAGGGTCCGGTCCCTGTTGGTCGGAGGGTCCGGCGCCCTTTAGGTGTTGGTCGGAGGGTCCGGTGGCTGTTTGGTGGTGGTCGGAGGGTCCGGTGGCTGTTTGGTGGTGGTCGGAGGGTCTGGTGGCTGTTTGGTGGTGGTCGGAGGGTCCGGTCCCTGTTTGGTGGTGGTCGGAGGGTCCGGTCCCTGTTGGTCGGAGGGTCCGGCGCCCTTTTGGTGTTGGTCGGAGGGTCCGGTGGCTGTTTGGTGGTGGTCGGAGGGTCCGGTGGCTGTTTGGTGGTGGTCGGAGGGTCTGGTGGCTGTTTGGTGGTGGTCGGAGGGTCCGGTCCCTGTTTGGTGTTGGTCGGAGGGTCCGGCGCCCTTTTGGTGTTGGTCGGTGGGTCCGGTGGCTGTTTGGTGGTGGTCGTGGGGTCCGGTGGCTGTTTGGTGGTGGTCGGAGGGTCCGGTGGCTGTTTGGTGGTGGTCGGAGGGTCCGGTCCCTGTTTAGTGTTGGTCGGAGGGTCCGGCGCCCTTTTGGTGTTGGTCGGAGGGTCCGGTGGCTGTTTGGTGGTGGTCGGAGGGTCCGGTGGCTGTTTGGTGGTGGTCGGAGGGTCCGGTCCCTGTTTGGTGTTGGTCGGAGGGTCCGGTCCCTGTTGGTCGGAGGGTCCGGCGCCCTTTTGGTGTTGGTCGGAGGGTCCGGTGGCTGTTTGGTGGTGGTCGGAGGGTCCGGTGGCTGTTTGGTGGTGGTCGGAGGGTACGGTGCCTGTTTGGTGGCGGTCGGAGGGTCCGGTGCCTGTTTGGTGGTGGTTGGACGGTCTGGTGCCTGTTTGGTGGTGGTCGGAGGGTCCGGCGCCTGTTTGGTGGTGGTCGGAGGGTCCGGCGCCTGTTTGGTGGTGGTCAGAGGGTCCGGTGCCTGTTTGGTGGCGGTCGGAGGGTCCGGTGGCTGTTTGGTGGTGGTTGGAGGGTCCGGTGGCTGTTTGGTGGTGGTTGGAGGGTCTGGTGCCTGTTTGGTGGTGGTCGGAGGGTCAGGTGCCTGTTTGGTGGTGGTCGGAGGGTCCGGTGGCTGTTTGGTGGTGGTCGGAGGGTCTGGTGGCTGTTTGGTGGTGGTCGGAGGGTCCGGTCCCTGTCTGTTGGTGGTCGGAGGGTCCGGTGGCTTTTTGGTGGTGGTCCGGGGGTCCGGTGGCTGGTTGGTGGTGGTCGGAGGGTCCGGTGCCTGTTTGGTGGCGGTCGGAGGGTCCGGTGGCTGTTTGGTGGTGGTTGGAGGGTCTGGTGCCTGTTTGGTGGTGGTCGGAGGGTCCGGCGCCTGTTTGGTGGTGGTTGGAGGGTCGGGGGGCTGTTTGGTGGTGGTCGGAGGGTCTGGGGCTGTTTGGTGGTGGTCGGAGGGTCCGGTGCCTGTTTGGTGGTGGTTGGAGGGTCCGGTCCCTGTTTGGTGTTGGTCGGAGGGTCCGGTGCCTGTTTGGTGTTAGTCGGAGGGTCCGGTCCCTGTTTGGTGTTAGTCGGAGGGTCCGGTGCCTGTTTGGTGGTGGTTGGAGGGTCTGGTGCCTGTTTGGTGGTGGTCGGAGGGTCCGGCGCCTGTTTGGTGGTGGTCGGAGGGTCCGGTGCCTGTTTGGTGGTGGTCAGAGGGTCCGGTGCCTGTTTGGTGGTGGTTGGACGGTCTGGTGCCTGTTTGGTGGTGGTCGGAGGGTCCGGCGCCTGTTTGGTGGTGGTCGGAGGGTCCGGTCCCTGTTTGGTGGCGGTCGGAGGGTCCGGTCCCTGTTTGGTGTTAGTCGGAGGGTCCGGTGCCTGTTTGGTGGTGGTTGGAGGGTCTGGTGCCTGTTTGGTGGTGGTGGGAGGGTCTGGTGGCTGTTTGGTGGTGGTCAGAGGGTCCGGTCCCTGTTTGGTGGCGGTCGGAGGGTCCGGTCCCTGTTTGGTGTTGGTCGGAGGGTCCGGTGCCTGTTTGGTGGTGGTCGGAGGGTCCGGTCCCTGTTTAGTGTTGGTCGGAGGGTCCGGCGCCCTTTTGGTGTTCGTCCGAGGGTCCGGTGGCTGTTTGGTGGTGGTCGTAGGGTCCGGTGGCTGTTTGGTGGTGGTTGGAGGGTCTGGTGCCTGTTTGGTGGTGGTCAGAGGGTCCGGTGCCTGTTTGGTGGCGGTCGGAGGGTCCGGTGTCTGTTTGGTGGCGGTCGGAGGGTCCGGTGGCTGTTTGGTGGCGGTCGGAGGGTCCGGTGGCTGTTTGGTGGTGGTCGGAGGGTCCGGTACCTGTTTGGTGGTGGTCGGATGGTCCGGCGCCTGTTTGGTGGTGGTCGGAGGGTCCGGTGCCTGTTTGGTGGTGGTTGGAGGGTCTGGTGCCTGTTTGGTGGTGGTCGGAGGGTCCGGTCCCTGTTTAGTGTTGGTCGGAGGGTCCGGCGCCCTTTTGGTGTTGGTCGGAGGGTCCGGTGGCTGTTTGGTGGTGGTCGTAGGGTCCGGTGGCTGTTTGGTGGTGGTCGGAGGGTCTGGTGGCTGTTTGGTGGTGGTCGGAGGGTACGGTGCCTGTTTGGTGGTGGTCGGAGGGTCCGGTGGCTGTTTGGTGGCGGTCGGAGGGTCCGGTGGCTGTTTGGTGGTGGTCGGAGGGTCCGGTGGCTGTTTGGTGGTGGTCGGAGGGTCCGGTCCCTGTTTAGTGTTGGTCGGAGGGTCCGGCGCCCGTTTGGTGGCGGTCGGAGGGTCCGGTGCCTGTTTGGTGGTGGTCAGAGGGTACGGTGCCTGTTTGATGGCGGTCGGAGGGTCCGGCGCCTGTTTGGTGGCGGTCGGAGGGTCCGGCGCCTGTTTGGTGGCGGTCGGAGGGTCTGTTGGTATCTGGCAGCCTCTGTCAGTGTTTTCCAGGACAGCTGTGGCTTCAACATGTATGTAGTTTATCTCCACCAAACGTGTGAGTGTGTGTGTGAAGCTCTTAGTCTGACTTAAGAAATGCGTTTATACACGTACATTTACCATTTTACAATGGTACCATGACAGGTACCATGTCTCACCTGAGCATGTTCTGGTCTTGGCTAAGTTCATATAAGGTTGGTCTTGTCTCGTCTGCAGCTCTCTGCAGCAGACTCTGCACTAGCCGAGGGTCCATCCTGAGAATCACATGCTTCCTGTTAATATTCACATCTTCATCATCTAACTGATGATTAACAAAGACTCACCTGTCCATCAGAGCCTGGGCCAGCTGGAGCTCCGTAAGGCCCAACCGAGCAGCTGGGGCTCTTCCCATACTCATCTCTTGCCCTGTCTCATCATAGTCTACAACACCATGGCCCTGGAAGTCCCCTGGAGGTTCCTGGTCATTCTCTTCATCCTCCTCTTCCTCCACCACCTCCACATCAGCCGGACCAACCAATCCTGTGCTCTCTGCCTCGCTCAGGAGGCGGAGCAGAGCGGCCAGATAAGCTGAGGAGACACATAATAAACTCTGCACACAAACGTCCCTTTGAAATAAATCTGATCTACTACAAACACTGTCTGCTGCTTCGTGGGAAAACAAAAGAATGGATTCTGTCCTTGAATCATTTTGAAACAAAATACTTCAAATAAATCTAAAAAATGTCCAAATCTGAATTTCAGTATCAGTCCAGTGAAAAATGTTTATATTAAATTCTTAAAGTGCTGTTCTTGAGACCGATTTTAATCATTTCCTTTTTCTTGGAATTTTAATACATGAAATAAAACATCAGGATAAACGTCTGAGTTTGTTTGATTGTTTAACATCTTCATGAAGAAATAACTTCTTCTCTCATGAAATAATGAGATTTTATCTGCATAAACAGCTTCAAACACCAATCAGACACGATGCTGCTGAATGTCTCGTGTAAATAAATCTGATTTTGATTCTCATTAAGGATGAAGATTTTCTGACCTGCTCGCTGCGCCTCCTTCTGCTCCTTCATCTGATCTCTCTCCACCAATCGCTGAAGAGCCTGGTTGATGCCCCTCCCCCTCCAGTTTTCTGATTGATAGGACTGGCCGTCTGCTTCACCTACTGCCTGCATGGCAGGATATGACATCATCTGGTCCTCGTAAGGCAGCAGGTTGTGAAGGTCTCTGCGCTGACGTCTACCCACTGACACGTCTAAGCCACGCCCCCCACCATGAGCTGCAGGTAGGGTCTGAGGGGGGAGTGTGAGGTCATGGGTCAGAGTAATAGATAAACAGCATCTTTATGCATCTGAATTTCAGTCAGGGAATTTAATTTAAGTATAAACCTGTTTCTCTCATAATTGCTGCAGTGTTTACAGGTCTATAAAAAATATTATAATTAAAGAAGAAAAATACAGTCAGTATAATGACATCACTAAACTCACAGATGACAATAACTGTGAATAAAAGGAATAAACAGTCTAAACTAGGATCCAACCAGAGTGAGATGCTATTAGCAAACCTACAGTGTAACTACTGCATCACACGTTACATCATAAAGGAGAATGTAAGAGGTTAAAACTGGAACCAACAGAGACGTAGTGTTTACACACAACCAGGAGTTATGTGACATGCATTGATCACCTGTTGAGAATTTTGGTTTGGTCCAAGTGAGTGAGTGAATAAAACAGCTTAAATATAATTAATGCATAAATGAAAGAGCCTTCATAAAAACATTCATACACCAGAATGAGACTCTTACTAGAAAATCACCTGGTAGATCTCCGACCTCCTCCAAACATCTCAGCATATTGTGATTTACACCAACAATAACTCACATTTTGTTGTATCAACCTGATCAGATTCACTGACCATGAAACACCTTTAGCTACTGGATTAATATTGATTCATTATTAGTTCAGTAGTTATTGGTGTTTTTCTTCTGGATCGAGCTCCAGAGCTCCTGAAGGAACATCAGATCTGTTACACGTCTGATTAGTCCTTGATCCAGATCAGTCCTTAATCCAGCTCAGTCCTTGGTCTAGATAAGTCCTTGATCCAGATCAGTCCTTAATCCAGATCAGTCCTTGATCCAGATCAGTCCTTAATCTAGATCAGTCCTTGATCCAGATCAGTCCTTAATCCAGCTCAGTCCTTGGTCTAGATAAGTCCTTGATCCAGATCAGTCCTTAATCCAGATCAGTCCTTGGTCTAGATAAGTCCTTGATCCAGATCAGTCCTTAATCCAGATCAGTCCTTGATCCAGATCAGTCCTTAATCTAGATCAGTCCTTGATCCAGATCAGTCCTTAATCTAGATCAGTCCTTGATCCAGATCAGTCCTTAATCCAGATCAGTCCTTAATCTAGATCAGTCCTTGATCCAGATCAGTCCTTAATCCAGATCAGTCCTTGATCCAGATCAGTCCTTAATCCAGATCAGTCCTTGATCCAGATCAGTCCTTAATCCAGATCAGTCCTTGATCCAGATCAGTCCTTTATCTAGATCAGTCCTTGATCCAGATCAGTCCTTAATCCAGATCAGTCCTTGATCTAGATCAGTCCTTGATCCAGATCAGTCCTTAATCTAGATCAGTCCTTGATCCAGATCAGTCCTTGATCCAGATCAGTCCTTTATCTAGATCAGTCCTTGATCCAGATCAGTCCTTGATCCAGATCAGTCCTTAATCTAGATCAGTCCTTGATCCAGATCAGTCCTTAATCCAGATCAGTCCTTAATCTAGATCAGTCCTTGATCCAGATCAGTCCTTGATCCAGATCAGTCCTTAATCCAGCTCAGTCCTTGATCTAGATAAATCCTTGATCCAGATCAGTCCTTAATCCAGATCAGTCCTTGATCCAGATCAGGATGTCTGGATGTCTTTGGTCTCTGGTCCTCCTATATTACACTTAATAACTTCAGTAATTCAGGTCTCAACAGGAAGTGGTGTTCTGATGAAAAATACCTCCGTAGTATAAATTAACAACTTATTTCATAATGAGATGTTATTAGAAGTTTATACAGTATTCTTGTTTATAGTGAGTGTTTCCTGTTAAAGCAGAACTAAGTAAGTTTTGCTCTCGCTCTCCCCCTATTGGTCCCCTGTGAAAGCTCACTGACGTTCCCCCGCCGCCGCCGCAGACCCCCCACCCCCCACCCCCCGCCGCCGCCCCCCCAACAACAACACGCAGAGAACGCTTTTGCAAGAAGAAAGAAAAACAAAACCAAGAAAATGTCTCGACAGGTGAGTATTATTGTCATCTTTGCGCTCCTAAGGGTGGCGTTGCTAACAACGGCAAGGGCTTCATGCTTGTATTTATGTACGTGAGTGTGAGTGCCGTAAAGCAGGTTTGTTCTCGGGAGATTAGTCGGGTCCGATCCACTGAAAGTTGCAAGTGCTGCTTTCAGGACACAGACCCCGGAGGGAGGGGAGGGACCCACGAATCACCCCGCCAAGTCCTTGTTTACCCCCACAGGGACTCTAGAAAACATTTATTGAGGTGAAAAAACTCACTTAGTTCTGCTTTAATTATTTAAACATATTTTTATGATCCTTCTCTGATATTTTCTATATAAAAGCCCTCTGGGTCCTTATCAACCATTGTTGGGTCCTTCTCCTCTGGGTGTGTCCAAACATTTGCCTGTTGCTCTGACAATGTAAAGAAAGTAAAAATAACATCATATTTAGTGTTTCTGTCCTGGAGGATTTATTTGATAGATAAAATGTATTTATGGAAAAATATGGAAACAAAAATAAACAATAAATCTGTTTATTGTAGTCAAGACTGTAACGGCACATGTGTGTAGAACATCTCAACAGGTAACATATTTCAACAGAACACCTGTTCCAGTAACGGCCGTCTGAGACACGACTGTAGAAAAGATATTTAGTTCTGATTTAATCTGATTGGAGGACGCACCAGCAAGTGTCTGTCTTTGATTCAGATTCAACAGATGCTTTTATGTGTACATCCACCAGCAGCCATGTTTGTTTTACTTTACCTGTCAATCATACCTGAACACCCGCCCTAAAGCACAATGCTAACACATGATTGGTCTGAACCACCAGTGGAGTCAAACGGTTTAGTTGGAGCAGAACAAGATGGATTTTCGTGGGTTTGGAAAACTCCAGATCTCTTTAGAATCCATCTGCAGTGTGAGGTTACCTCTCTGTGCTGAACTGAAGTGAAACATCTACAAACACCAGAGATGCAGCAGGTAAGACAGAATTATTCTATATTGCTGGTTGGACTTTGCTGCTGTTGGAGGTGGAAATGCTGACCTGGTTGTTTGACTGGGCGTGGCCCAAACAGTTGTGATGCTGATCTGATTAGTTTGTTTTGGTTTAACCTCGTGTTGTTTGTGGTTTTTAGCGAATGTGTGAGATGATTACACTGTGTAGGAACTAGTGATAGGTAGGTGATGCTTCATGAAGCATTGTGGCACATTACCCAAACGATACTGTGTTGGTCTAGTGACACCTGCTGGATCATAAATATCACTAAAAGTAACCTGCTGATTCAGTGAATTATACATAAAATAAAATAGTTTATGTAATTGTTTTTTTTGTGTTGTACACTGCATTATTTTAGTTATACAGTGGTCCCTCGCTATACTGCGGTTCACCTTTCACTGCCTTGCTGTTTACTTGATTTTTTTGTGTGTTGTTTATTAAACAGCGCATTGTGATCTGCATCCTGATTGGTTGTAGATCTTTGTCCATCAATCTCTTCCACGCCGTGTCTCCTGTACAGTACAGGTTGCTTCAGCTTGCCACATGTACATAAATCTTCCAACATAAGCGGTTTTATTCTGAAGGGTTGAACTGTATGTTTGTTTTCTCCCCAACAAACCCACAATATTGTTCTGTACCATTAAATTCATCTGCGGTAGCACCAAAAGGGTAGAGGAAGAAAACCATCGCACTTTAAACTTATGGTTTCATTCTATAATACATGGACTTATTTTTCTACAAAGGTTTGAACTTTGAGAGTTTAAACAAGAGGAAAGTGTAAAAATGTTAATGCCTGTCTGAAAAAGTGTGTAAGGAGGGAGTATACTTAAAATATCTATAATAATTTCCCTTATTGCAGGTTATTTTTGGAATGTAACTCCTGCTATAAACGAGGGACTACTGTATTTAAAATTTATCATAAGAAATAATGTGAATCAATAATTTAAACTATTTTAAAATGGACCGACATTCAAAACCAAAGTCCAACAAGATGAAACAAGGACATGTCGGCAAATAAAGTCTCTGTTTTTATCAAATCAAATCACTTTTATTGTCACATCACATTACTGGTATGCTGCATATGTGCAAGCTTTACAAGCAATAGTGGTGTACAATACAAGAAATAAGGAAATATATAAAGAATAAATAAATGTTCTTTGCATTTTAATTGTTTTACTTAAATTTATCGGGAGAGTTTTCACTTTTGTTACTGAGTTAAGTTGCCAAACTCAACTTTCTCTAATCTGGAAGGAACATTTGTTTGTTTGTTTGTTTGTTCCTTAATTTGTTGTGTTGCTGATAAATATGAATCCCATCAAAAACAAAACTGTCTTATCTAAAACTTTCTCAGTCCGACTTTGAGTCACACTTTTCTTCTGCATGTACAATTAAATAGTTTGAACATTTGAAATTCCCTTACCGGCCCGGTTCTGTCCCAGTAGCTTTCACTACAAATAAACAATTAAAACTGCTTCACATTAAAAACCTGTCTGACAACAAAGTAGATTTATAAAACTCAGTCCAGAATCCAAGATATTAAAAGGGAAAAAATACAGTTCTCCCGTCTGTGTGACAGCCAACAAAAAAACAACAGAAATCAATAGTTCTAAAAACATTTGCAAACAAAGTGAAACACGGGATGCAAATAGATTCAGGTCAGTAAAACAGTAAAACACAATTAGCATGTTTATTTAAGAAAGTCTTTTAGTAAAGAGTAAATCAAAAGGAGGATTTGAGATGGAACATTTGGAAACTGTTTTCAAGAAGAAGAGAAGTGATCAGCTGATGATCAGATGACTAACTAGAAGACACACATCTGTCCTGGTTGTTATTACAGAGTGATGAGTGAGAACACTTCCTGTAACGTCTGTCTTCAAAGGGTTCTCAGTTTTGAAACCAAGTTACTTTAGAACCTCTTCAGAAGGAACAAGACACGTAACCAAGAAACTTCCTGCATAAAGACTCGTTAATGTATGAGCCGAGTCACCGACTCACCTGCACAGTGACTCAGCAGCTGTATCTGCAACATGAGAGAAAATATCACAAGAGGCTTTTATTTCTGTAAATAGGTCTTTGTCTCTTGTAGCAGTCTGCTAGGATCGGCTCGGAGAAGGGTAGACTGAAACGGACCGGGCAGCTTGTTTCTCCCAGAGAATCAGAATATAAACAGATTCATTTTACTGATCGAGTCCTGCTGAGGAACTTCAGACAAACTGGGATTTCTACTATCTGCAGGAAGGGTTGAACTGCAGCATGTGATGATGATGATGATGATGATGATGGGGAGGAGGAGGAAGTAATGAGGAGTCTTGTTGTCTGACTAACTATGAGGACGAGTGCTGCTGAGGACACACACTCTCTGCTCGTCCTCTATTTGATGAATGTACCCAGAAACCTGGTCAAATCAACATGTTCATCTCAATGTCATAATGTTGAAGGACTGAAGACAGTGTCTCTAAAACTTACTGAAATGTCTTTCACAAGGACATGTCCAGCCTGAGATGATATCTGCAACCTGACATCATAGAAACTGTAGAATTACCTGTTTTTTATCTGTTTGGAATGTTTTCCAGGTTTGAGTTGGACGTTATATAAACCAGCTGCTCTGAGGCCAAAACTAATTTGCCTTCAGGGGAAATAAAGTTAATGATTTCAGATGATCTCACAGTCAGCGGAGCTCAGCAGCCTCCCTGTCCTCATAAACACTCAACATCACATGATCACACACACACACACACACACACACACACACTGAGAGAGTCAGGGGACTCGGTAAATTGCTGCCCTGTTGCTGTGGGTGACAGTCTCTTGTTGCCATGGAGACAACAGATGAAATAAATCGTTTTTTTAGCCACACACAAACGAGATGAAATTCATCCTGGTTCTGCGCTGAACCCAGTTTGATTCTGAAATCAGGGAAATTTACCCACAAATAGTGTCAAAGGTCTAAAAACTAAAATGTCTAGAATTTAACTTGGTCATCACAAAGATGTTGTCTGAAGACACACATGCAAACATCACATCAGATGATCAACAATAATCAATTCAGTCAATCAGAAATAGACCAGAAAATCAAAAAGATATGTGTGTATGTCACGATGTTGTCAGGTGGAAGACAAACGACATCGGAGTCAGATTACCATGATGATGCTGCATCACAGTGATGTATGTTTAAATACATGAAGACCTCCTTACCAGAGCAGCGTGAATCAGAGTGGTGCAGAGTAGCAGGAGGCCGAGAGACGCCATGCTGCAAGAATCAGACACACAGTGAGGCTGCTGCTCCACGGAGTGGGAGAAGGAGGCGGAGCCATGACTACAGAAAGGAGAGAGGAAGGAGGGGGTGGAGTCATGGAGGGTGGGGTGGGTGGGGGGTTGTACAAGTGTGACGTTGAAAGAGTAGATTTTCACTATAACACTAATCAAAAAATGATCTATTAAATATGGTTTAACTTGCCAGGACCATTCTCAGAGGGGGGGGGGGGGGGGGGGGGGTGAGATTGAGGGTTAGGGTGAGTGAGATAGGTGGAATAGTATGAGATGGGGGTGGAGGAGTGAGATGAAATTAGAGTGGGAGGGAGGTGGTGGTGAGGGGGAGTGAAATGGAGTGAGAGGGGATGAGAGGGGGAGGGAGACGGAATGAGAGGGGGAGTGAGACGGAATGAGAGGGGGAGTGAGACAGAATGAGGGAGGGAGAGAGACAGAGATGAGGGGGAGGAATGGTGTAAGATGGGTGAGAGGGGGAGGGAGATGGGTGAGTGAAATACATGTTACGTGTTCAGCTTCTGACTCTTTGAATGAGACGTTCTATCAACCTTCTGTTTATTTGATCTTCTTCCATATATATTAGTTTTATTATCTTCATGTTCTGATGTTTATTATTTATATTATGATCCTTCACTGATTCATTTGTTTACCTAATAAACAAAATCAGACTCAGACAGTTTTACAGTTTATTGAAACGTTCCACTGAATAAACACAGCAGGAGGGGGTCTCCATAGCAACAATCACACACACATCATCATCACTGTCAAACACCGTTGTCATGGTTACTGATGTTGGGTAAAATATCATTTTATAGGAAGCTACATCACAGAGGTAGGGAGGAAGGTCATGAAGAAGAACTGAGGACGAGGAGACGAGGAAGACCAGAATGAAGAAGAAGAAACGAATGAAAGAGAGACGGTATCAAGAGTAAAGTGATGCTAGAATCAAAAGAAGATTGAGACAATAAGAAGCTATACACAGGTAATGATCACACACACACCTGTACAGGTAACAGGAAGTAGAATCACACTGGTCATCAGTTACTGAACAACACGAGAGGAACACACGTCACCATGCGCAGGAAGATACTGATGCTAAAAACAGCTTCACATGAAAGAAACAACCCCAGAAGAAAAACAGGAAGAAAGTTCACATTTTTTCAAAGAGGCTTGTGATTGGATGAGAGCAGAGAGGACAAATAAACAGCAGCTGGCGGACAGAAACATCTGTCTGAAGGTTAAAGGTCAACAACAAGTTCAGAAGACAGAAGAAGAGAACACTAACTTCTCTGAGCTGTTTGATGCTAACGGATAAAATCTGCAGCAAACAATCACACGGTGTCCGTTTTAACCAGATCGAGGACTCGTGGTGCACTTAGGAAGGTTTTAGATTCACATCCCATCAAAATATTTTATGGAGTTTTAATTTCAACAAAGATGATGTCAGATAATGGGTGGAGCCTAAACAGAGTTCTACGTAGTGTGAACTTTAAGAACTGGTTTAAATTCAGTCATCAAACTGTTGGAATGTTGTTCCTGTTAATGAAACTGAATCAAATTCATATTAAACTTTAGAATCTGATTCATCACAGTTTAATATCACTGAATAAATCCTGTATCCCACCTGCAACCAGGTAACAGAACTTTTAGAACCTGGTGTTGTTTGATCCTTCAGATGGTTGTTGGTGCAGCAGCAGTGTAACAGATGGCTGAACAGACATCAATAATCAAACACACCGTGATGAGAAGCCATTTTGGATCCACCATGAAGTTGCAGCTCAGACTGGGTTCGCTGTGAGTCCAGAATGACATCACTTCCTGTTAGGATATTTACATGCAGCGAAACAAACAGCCAATAAATGACTGGATCAAATTTGAGTCTGACTGGTGAACCCAGTGTGAATATCTTCATGATTGTCAGGGGAGAGTCTGGTTCAGGAGGCGGGGCTTAAACAATCATTTGGGTTCAATAGGAAACAAGAAGGAAATGTTTGGTCTATATTATAGATATCTATATATCTATATATATAGATATCTATAATATAGATATATATATCGATCTATACAACACAAACATACATTCTCTCCACAGATTACTGAGATACTTGGATCAACATCATCACTGGTTTCTGGGTTCTATTCATCACACTTCCTGTTTGTCCAAGTTAGGGTTCATTATTTATAACTCTTTATCATTTACACATCAATCCACTGTAGTGAACATTTAAACCCCACCCCCCTCCCACCCCACCCACTAACTCTGCAGATAGACAGGAGTGTTGCATTATGGGTAGGTTGCAGGCGACCCAGTGCTGGTTCACTCCAACGCTTCCTGTGAAGGAAAGATGAACACGTGGTGAATAATGAATCCGATGTCTGTTCACACGTTCAGTCACATTCTGATGGTTAAATTACCCAGCAGCCCCGGGAGCAGGCGCACAGACGATGTCTGCATCTCACCACCAACTCTTAAGGCAGGTAAAGAGTCTAACCCACAGAATCAATGGCAGACTGACTGGGATGGAGCTGGATTTGAACCAACAACCATCCCCCCCCCCCCCCCCCCCCCCCCCGTGTATGTTTAGAAACTGTTCTATTTGATGATTAAGACTAAAATTAAACAAAATGCTAAAATGCCAAACTTCATTAAAAAAATCGAAATAAAATCAGATTCTCACATTTCCTTTTATTTTTATTTCTCATCAGACTGTATGAAGATATTTCATGAAATATTTGGTCATCCATTTCACACCTGGACTTACCTGCTTCCTGTCAGCTCACATCTGATTAGAGAAGGAGGTTGGCGCCCCCTGCTGGCCGTAGCCTTGCCCGTACTCTGAATCCTGAAAAGAGAACAGAACTGGAACCTCAGCTGAAGGTTCTTTTCCTGAACATTTGGTTTTCTGTTGTGTCTGAATGTAAAATATAAAGACTTGACATCCTGTCTCTCTCTGCAGACCCAGACAGCTGGGACAATCAGAAAGACAATCATTACACATTCTAGTTGGAGTCATCAGAGTGTGTTCTGGATCTTGGTTCTGACCGGGTTTTCTTTTTTAGGTTTTAAAGTAA
>SSNP01000042.1:3656541-3739041 GCA_006937955.1 Pachypanchax playfairii | reverse complement strand
CGACCATCTGTCTGTCTGACCATCTGTCTGTCTGACTGTCTGACCATCTGTCTGCCTGACCATCCTTCTGTCTGACCATCTGTCTGCCTGACTGTCTGACCATCTGTCTGTCTGACCATCTGTCTGCCTGACTGTCTGACCATCTGTCTGCCTGACCATCCTTCTGTCTGACTATCTGTCTGTCTGTCTGACCGACCATCTGTCTGTCTGACCATCTGTCTGTCTGACTGTCTGACCATCTGTCTGCCTGACCATCCTTCTGTCTGACTATCTGTCTGTCTGTCTGACCGACCATCTGTCTGCCTGACAACATGATAACTTAAAAACTCCTGGGTGGATTTTGATGAAATTTTCTGGATAGCAAAATCAGTCAGTCAGTAACAAACAGTCAGACGTGTTGCAGGATGTCTTCCTGTTCCACACCTGTTTCATGTTAGGTATAAACTGGACCAGCACACAGGTCCAGTACAAGGTGTTGTTTAGAAAGTCTCTGTATTATGAAATACATCATGTGACCTGGCGGTGGATCGTTACCAAAATCATCTGCTGACATCAAAAACTAAAGTTTAGAGTTTTGTTTGGTGAAAAATATTTATCAAACGTGAGCTGTGGCATCCTGCTCCTTCGTCAGTGACTCTCCAGGTTGAGTTAAAGTCTTACCACGGAGGTGTTGAGTCCAGACATGACCGGGTCATGGACCTCACGGCAGCTGTTTGCTTCATTTTTACAGGCATCAATCATAGTGATGACCTTGTCTGGGTTGGTTGCCGTCTTTACGTCGGACAGACCTTTTGCCCAAGCTGCCGAACTCACCAACCACATGAAGGCAAACACTGCCGTCACGCCAAGGTCCTGCAACAGTACAAGCATCCAGGTCAGCCATCTTTGTTCCTGTTCTCAACTTCTTGATTTCATTTTGTAATGACTACAGTTCTTTGTTAACTCAACAGTCAAGGTGCATGAAACAGGCAACATCTCCCAGAAGGCAGCTGGGCATCACATGACTATACTCACAATCAGCGGGCCCTTGTTGTTTTCTTTGTATTTGTCATAGAAGAAGACGTAGATGCTGAGAGCTGCTGTGGCGTAGAGGAAGGCAAAGACCCCGATAGTGACAAAGAATTCAGCTGAAGAAGAGTAATCTCCAACCAGAAAGACCGGTTCTTTCTTTCCCTCCTTACAGCTGGGAGCGTTGAAGTACACCTGGTGGAGTCTAACAGAGGAGGCGGAGTCAGTCAGTGACCACAAAGACACAGACATGTCATAGAATAAAGTTTGAGACACTGCTCAAGATGTCTAACGAATTTCTAAATAAATATTTGATTCTTTGGCCAAATTCCTTGAAAAACAATTTTTAGATTTTCCTTTTTCGGCTAAATTAATTTTTACTGAAAAATTAACTGGAAGCCAAGTTTATCATGTTTATCTTTTTTTTTTTCTACTGTCGTTTCCCTCCGAGAGGTGAGATACTCCTGCACACTGCTGCAAAGGATGTTCTTGTTTTCTTTGTTATCCAGAAAAAGATGTTTTCATGCAGTGAGATGGACGTTAATCTACACATCAGCACATGTGAAAGGTTCCGTATCAGCAGCTGGTTCTGACCTGAATGGATACTCGAACTGAACCTCTAACTTTAAATCACTGTCCGTCCGGTTCTTACACTGCACAGACATCACGAACGTCCCAGAATAACTTCCACAAGTGGAGAAGGCAAAGATGGCAAAGAACTGGAGAGAGAGGAAGTGGACATGCTGGTTTCAGATTATTCAGAAACATAACTGACACATTACAGGATGATACAGCAAGTGGAAATAAACCTTCAGCCTGTTTATAGCTTATATGAGATTATAATTTGCTGTTTACTGTTAAGAACTATGTGATTCTGATAAGATTGAAGTTAAAAAGTAGCTCTGGGTTCTTAGTTGGAACTTTGGGATGTTCTGTCTGTATTTGTCTGAACTGTTGTCTTATTTTGAAAAGGTTTGTCTTGTCTCATGAACAGTTCAGCTGAGCTCCTTGTACTTTCTTCAGACCTGGTTTCAGTAAAGCCTCGTTCACAATGACCCGTACAAACGCATCATTAGTACGATTCTTCCGTTTCCTACGACATCTGGAGTTCCTGAACATTCATGGAGGTTCTGGTTCCTACAGGAAGTTGTTACATCAGCATCAGTAACTTGATGAATCCTTGAGAATCAGGTGATGTTCTGTCGTATGCTGGCAGCAAAGTTTTTGCTCTCTTCATGCGGTTGAGTTGGAACCTTCTTCTGGTCAACTGATGATGTTACAAAAATTTTAACATTGTAACATTGCAAGAACTCCGCAGCCAGCGTACCGTACCCCATCCACCCTCCCTTCATCCAAACCTGATTAGATTCGCAGGGAGCTGGTGTCTATCTCCAGCTGTCATTGGGCGAGAGGCAGGGGACACCCTGGACAGGTCACATGTCCATCACAGGGCAGCATACTAGTTGTAGTTAAAGGACAACTCGCTGCTAAATCACCTTGTTTTTACTGATAAACTGTATAAATGAGTGTCTAATAGTCCTGTCTACTTGTCTGGTTATTATTTTTATGATTATTATTTTGTTATTTTAGCACATTTGAATAAAACTATTAATTTCCTACCAAAACCCGTTAGTGGAGCGCCCTCTTCAGGTTAAAACATTATACTGCACTTGAATTTGAATCAGACATTGCTATTGGCTGAGACCTTATTTCCTCTCTACGTGATGTTAGGGGGCGGCCATGATTCAGGCGGTAGAGCGGGTCGTCTGGTAACCGAAAGGCTGCCGGCTCAAATCCCCGCCCTGCCCAGAGAAAAAAGATCACCTGGCCGTTGTGTCCTTGGGCAAGACACTTCACCCACTTTGCCTGTTTGGTGGTGGTCAGAGGGTCCGGTGGCTGTTTGGTGGTGGTCGGAGGGTCCGGTGGTTGTTTGGTGGTGGTCAGAGGGTCCGGTGGCTGTTTGGTGGAGGTCGGAGGGTCCGGTGGTTGTTTGGTGGTGGTCAGAGGGTCCGGTGGCTGTTTGGTGGTGGTCGGAGGGTCCGGTGGTTGTTTGGTGGTGGTCAGAGGGTCCGGTGGCTGTTTGGTGGTGGTCAGAGGGTCCAGTAACTGTTTGGTGGTGGTCAGAGGGTCCGGTGGTTGTTTGGTGGTGGTCAGAGGGTCCGGTGGCTGTTTGGTGGTGGTCGGAGGGTGCGGTGGCTGTTTGGTGGTGGTCGGGGGGGGCGGTGGCTGTTTGGTGGTGGTCAGTGGGTCCGGTGGCTGTTTGGTGGTGGTCAGAGGGTCCAGTAACTGTTTGGTGGTGGTCGGAGGGTCCGGTGGCTGTTTGGTGGTGGTCGGAGGGTCTGGTCCCTGTTTGGTGGTGGTCGGGGGTCCGGTGGCTGTTTGGTGGTGGTCCGAGGGTCTGGTCCCTGTTTGGTGGTGGTCAGAGGGTCCGGTGGCTGTCTGGTGGTGGTCAGAGGGTCCGGTGGTTGTTTGGTGGTGGTCAGAGGGTCCGGTGGTTGTTTGGTGGTGGTCGGAGGGTCCAGTAACTGTTTGGTGGTGGTCAGAGGGTCCGGTGGCTGTTTGGTGGTGGTCGGAGGGTCCGGTGGTTGTTTGGTGGTGGTCAGAGGGTCCGGTGGCTGTTTGGTGGCGGTCAGAGGGTCCGGTGGCTGTCTGGAGGTGGTCAGAGGGTCCAGTAACTGTTTGGTGGTGGTCAGAGGGTCCGGTGGCTGTTTGGTGGTGGTCGGAGGGTCCGGTGGTTGTTTGGTGGTGGTCAGAGGGTCCGGTGGCTGTTTGGTGGTGGTCAGAGGGTCCAGTAACTGTTTGGTGGTGGTCAGAGGGTCCGGTGGTTGTTTGGTGGTGGTCAGAGGGTCCGGTGGCTGTTTGGTGGTGGTCAGAGGGTCCGGTGGCTGTTTGGTGGTGGTCAGAGGGTCCGGTGGCTGTTTGGTGGTGGTCGGAGGGTCCGGTGGTTGTTTGGTGGTGGTCAGAGGGTCCGGTGGCTGTTTGGTGGTGGTCGGAGGGTCCGGTGGCTGTTTGGTGGTGGTCAGAGGGTCCGGTGGCTGTCTGGTGGTGGTCAGAGGGTCCAGTAACTGTTTGGTGGTGGTCGGAGGGTCCGGTGGTTGTTTGGTGGTGGTCAGAGGGTCCGGTGGCTGTTTGGTGGTGGTCGGAGGGTCCGGTGGTTGTTTGGTGGTGGTCAGAGGGTCCGGTGGCTGTCTGGTGGTGGTCAGAGGGTCCGGTGGTTGTTTGGTGGTGGTCAGAGGGTCCGGTGGTTGTTTGGTGGTGGTCGGAGGGTCCGGTGGCTGTTTGGTGGTGGTCAGAGGGTCCGGTGGCTGTCTGGTGGTGGTCAGAGGGTCCAGTAACTGTTTGGTGGTGGTCAGAGGGTCCGGTGGGTGTTTGGTGGTGGTCAGAGGGTCCGGTGGCTGTTTGGTGGTGGTCGGAGGGTCCGGTGGTTGTTTGGTGGTGGTCAGAGGGTCCGGTGGTTGTTTGGTGGTGGTCGGAGGGTCCGGTGGTTGTTTGGTGGTGGTCGGAGGGTCCGGTGGCTGTTTGGTGGTGGTCGGAGGGTCTGGTCCCTGTTTGGTGGTGGTCGGAGGGTCCGGTGGCTGTTTGGTGGTGGTCCGAGGGTCTGGTCCCTGTTTGGTGGTGGTCGGAGGGTTCGGTGGCTGTTTGGTGGTGGTCCGAGGGTCTGGTCCCTGTTTGGTGGTGGTCGGAGGGTTCGGTGGCTGTTTGGTGGTGGTCAGAGGGTCTGGTGGTGTCTGGCAGCCTCGCCTCTGTCAGTGTGTGTCCAGGACAGCTGTGGCAACAACGTGTGTAGTTCATCATCACCAAACGTGTGTGTTAGTGTGAATGGGTGAATGACATACTGTAGTATGAAGCGCTTTGGGGGTCGTAGGACCTGAGCAAAGCGCTATACAAGTAGACCCCATTTACAATTTATAAAAGAAGCACCGTCTCGGCTGCACCTCCGTAGCAAGGTGGAGTTTAAATAGGAAGTGTTTACGATGTTTATCAGAGTTTATTTTAGTGTTTGTGATAATGTGAAAAATGATTTTTGCACATTACTGAATAATTTTTCTCTTTATGCTGAGATACTTTGATTTATACCTTGAGCACCTCTCTGAAACATGTTTTCTGTTGCAGACAATGAGGTACAGCAGCCGCACACAGCTGTACCTGTTGACAGAGCCACACGATACTACACAAGCTAATCTAAATGTAGCTTTAGCTGTTCTTAATGACAATGTACCACCAAGAGAAGAGCCTCATTTTATGCTGCTAACCTGCTGTAGGGTGAACGATCGGCTTTGAAACTATACGGATCAGAACTGCACGTCTCCTCCACAGAAGCAGCTTTCTCCATTTTCATCTGTTCCCTTTCTGGCCACCTGTGTCAGCACGACATGTCAATCACAGCCCAGCCTGCTACCCCTCCGCGTGTGCACTGGTCTTCCAGGCAACACCTCCTGGAGGGAGTGAGGTACTCTTTAAAGAGAAACTCACCCCTCTCTAAATTATCTTCCTGACTTCTAACTGCTTTTTCAAATAATGCTGAAGGAGGTGTTATTTAAAGAGGCTGTTTCATACAAATTTCAGGACTTTGTGGTTATTTCTTAAGTATTTACCTGTGATATGAAACATTTTATATCTGAAAAACATCAGGAAACACTGATTAACAGACCTTTCAATCTGTCTGCATTAAAGTTCGGCTGGTTCCGGCTGGTTCCGTCAGGCTTCGGGCAGCAGGTCATTCATATTCATAACTCGAATTTGCTGGAATCTGATTGGCTAACAAACTGGCCTATGAGAGCAAGGTATACTGTTTCCTGCCCCGCTGTGCATGGTAACATCAGACGTACTTTCTTCATGTTTGTAACATCTTATGTTAACAACTTGTACAGCAATAAGCCACTGGGGGGGCGGGGCCAGTTCATCTGTCTCAACTTCAGCATTCAGATGCATGTTTACTAAATACGTATTAAGTCAATGACTACCAAGCCGGAGGATGGAGCCTGTTTGTGTGTGTGTTTTTAAAAACTCACCCATTGTAAGACCTTAATGAAGCCTAGAGGAACCTTGAGGATCCTGAACTGACCCTGGGCCACCAGCTGCAGTTGAAAACAGACACACAACATTTTTTAATCACAGAATCACAACAGAGACAAAGTTTCTTTGTTTTTATATGATTCAGTTAATCCTGGAGATAAATGTGATGAACAAAACTAGACATGGTGGCAGCTTGTTAAAGGAGCTTTATGATAGCAACTCTTGTCTTTTTTGAGTATTTCTTCCTTTTTTTAAAATAATACTTTGTCAAGTAATTTTTATTTTGCTTTAGATTATGTGCAGATTGAAGGATTTTTGTTTAAAGAGGCCATTTCATACAAATGTCAGGACTTTGTTGTTATTTCTTAAGTATTAAAGGGGGGGTATTATGCAAAATTGACTTTTTCAAGTTTTACATCATGTTATCATGTCGTTCCCTCATCAAAATCATGCCTGAATTGTTTCTTTAGCTCATTTATGTATGTTTGAGTAATCTTTAGACACTCTCATGGCAGCCATTTTGAAAGCTGTTTGCCTGATTCCTCCCAGAAACGCCCATTTCTCCTTGAAACGCCCCCGATATTTTGTTACCTGCCAAGCTCATGCCCACTGCTCCCCTCACAGGAGAGCACCCCTCCCCCGTGTGTAACGCAGGCAGAGCAGCGGTTGCAGCAATTAGCAAACACCTGGTGGAACTGCGAGAGTGCACCTTTCCTGAGCTTATCTACTGACAACTTTTGCTTTTACTATAGATCATAAGATCCTATTGAAGAGGCTTGAATATGATATTGGGATTCAGGGAACTGCATTAAACTGGTTTGAATCATACTTAACTGAAAGATTCCAGTTTGTTCATGTAAATAATGAATCTTCTTCATATACCAGAGTCAGTCATGGAGTTCCTCAGGGTTCAGTGCTTGGACCAATCCTCTTTACTATATATATGTTACCGCTTGGTAAAATTATTAGACAACATGGTATAAAATTCCATTTTTATGCTGATGATACTCAGTTATATCTATCAATGAAGCCTGATGAGACCAACCAGCTGCAGAGATTACAAGCTTGTCTTAATGATGTAAAACGTTGGATGACGCTTAATTTTTTGCTTTTAAATTCAGACAAGACAGAGGTTGTGACTTTTGGGCCTGAGAATCTTAGGAACAAGTTGTGTAGTCAGTCATCTACGTTGGATGGCATTAATTTGGCCTCCAACAAGAAGGTAAAGAACCTGGGTGTTATCTTTGACCAGGACATGTCCTTTAGTTCTCATATAAAGCATGTTACCAGGACGGCTTACTTCCACCTACGTAATGTTGCTAAAATTAGGAGCATTTTGAATCAAAGGGATGCTGAAACTTTAGTTCACGCATTTATTACTTCTAGACTTGATTACTGTAATTCATTATTATCAGGGTGTTCTAATAGTGCTGTTAAAGGCCTCCAGCTGATCCAAAATGCTGCTGCCAGAGTTCTGATGAGAGTTAGAAGGAGAGACCATATTTCTCCTGTTTTAGCATCACTTCATTGGCTCCCTGTAAGGTCTAGAATAAAGTTTAAGGTTTTACTTTTGACGTATAAGGCCTTGAACGACCAAGCTCCAGCTTATATTAAAGATCTTATTGTTCCATATGCTCCTAACAGAGCACTTCGCTCTCAGACTGCAGGTCTGCTTGTAGTTCCTAGAATTTCTAAAAGTAGAATGGGAGGAAGAGCTTTTAATTATCAGGCTCCTCTCCTGTGGAACCAGCTTCCACTTTTTATCCGTGAGGCAGACACCTTGTGTAGTTTTAAGAATAGACTTAAAACTTTCCTTTTTACACAATCCTATAGTCAGGGTTAGCTTGGGTTCTCCTGAGCTTTCCCTTTAGTTATGCTGCTATAGGTTTAGACTGCCGGAGGACATACTGACCACATTTTTTTTCACTCTGCTGTCTTTCTTTACTGTGGCTGCCTCTGAGGAGGGTGTATCTCACATAAACAAGGGATGAAATATTCCCACTAGAACCATCAAATTGTTATTGCTTTGATTGTTACTGCTGCCATTAACTGTTTCTCTGTTTATCTTTCCATAGACATGACGACTGGCCTAAATACATCTGTGTTTGTCTGTGTCTCTTTCCTGTCAGCTCAGACCCCAGTCGGCTAAGGCAGAAGGCCGCCCATCCTGAGCCGGGTTCTGCTAGAGGTTTCTTCCTGTTAAAAGGGAGTCGTTCCTTTCCACTGTCGCCAGTTGTGCTTGCTCAGGATGGGGGATTGTGCTGAAATAACAATTCAGCCCAATCGGCTGGTTCCTTAGATAGAAAATGTTTTATTATTAATTGATTGATTTTTCTGTGAAGTGCCTTGAAATGACTTTGTCATGAACTGGCGCTTTATAAATAAATAAACTTGAAACTTGAAACTTGAAACTTGAAACTTGAAACTTTTCTGGGCGCTTTTCATAACTCCAAAATGCCATCATGGAAGAAATGTATCTTTGGATGTCAAGACGGCTGCCCTCTTTTTAGTCTTCCAAAGAATGAGACGGTTCGTCAGAAATGGTTGGACTTCATTTATGGAAGCCACCCTCCTCCGAAAAATATCTGTTTCATTTGTGCCAGGCACTTTAACGAGGATTGTTTTCAAAATAAAAGTTTATTTGACAGTGGATTAGTAACTAAGCTGTAACTTAAAGACAATGCAGTTCCCACACTCAGGAGAACGTCTTAGCCAGCCAGCACCGGTAAGTTCAACTGCTGTCATGTTGTTTTGTTGTTAGCATTTCTTAGTTTAAACTGTCCCACAATCGGTGTACTGTAGCTGGCTTTTTTTGTTATGTTCGGTGTGAAGGAGATGTTCCGCGCTGTCACGTTGTATTGTTGTTAGCAGTTCTTAGCTTAAACTGTCCCACAATCGGTGTACTGTAGCTGGCTTTTGTGTTGTTATGTTCGGCGTGAAGGAGATGTTCCACGTTGTTTTGTTGTTAGCAGTTTTTAGTTTAACCTGTCCTACAATCGGTGTATTGTAGCTGGCTTTTGTGTTATGTTCGGCGTGAAGGAGATGTTCCGCGCTGTCACGTTGTTTTGTTGTTAGCATTTCTTAGCTTAACCTGTCCTACAATCGGTGTACTGTAGCTGGCTTTTTTTGTTATGTTCGGTGTGAAGGAGATGTTCCGCGCTGTCACGTTGTATTGTTGTTAGCAGTTCTTAGCTTAAACTGTCCCACAATCGGTGTACTGTAGCTGGCTTTTGTGTTGTTATGTTCGGCGTGAAGGAGATGTTCCACGTTGTTTTGTTGTTAGCAGTTTTTAGTTTAACCTGTCCTACAATCGGTGTATTGTAGCTGGCTTTTGTGTTATGTTCGGCGTGAAGGAGATGTTCCGCGCTGTCACGTTGTTTTGTTGTTAGCATTTCTTAGCTTAACCTGTCCTACAATCGGTGCACTGTAGCTGGCTTTTGTGTTGTTATGTTCGGCGTGAAGGAGATGTTCCGCGCTGTCACGTTGTTTTGTTGTTAGCATTTCTTAGCTTAACCTGTCCTACAATCGGTGTACTGTAGCTGGCTTTTGTGATGTTCTGTTCGGCGTGAAGGAGATGTTCCACGTTGTTTTGTTGTTAGCAGTTTTTAGTTTAACCTGTCCTACAATCGGTGCACTGTAGCTGGCTTTTGTGTTGTTATGTTCGGCGTGAAGGAGATGTTCCGCGCTGTCACGTTGTTTTGTTGTTAGCATTTCTTAGCTTAACCTGTCCTACAATCAGTGTACTGTAGCTGGCTTTTGTGTTATGTTCGGCGTGAAGGCGATGTTCCGCGCTGTCACGTTGTTTTGTTGTTAGCATTTCTTAGCTTAACCTGTCCTACAATCGGTGCACTGTAGCTGGCTTTTGTGTTGTTATGTTCGGTGTGAAGGAGATGTTCCGCGCTGTCACGTTGTTTTGTTGTTAGCAGTTCTTAGTTTAACCTGTCCTACAATCGGTGCACTGTAGCTGGCTTTTGTGTTGTTATGTTCGGCGTGAAGGCGATGTTCCGCGCAGTCACGTTGTTTTGTTGTTAGCATTTCTTAGCTTAACCTGTCCTACAATCGGTGTACTGTAGCTGGCTTTTTTTGTTTTGTTCGGTGTGAAGGAGATGTTCCGCGCTGTCACGTTGTTTTGTTGTTAGCAGTTCTTAGTTTAACCTGTCCTACAATCGGTGCACTGTAGCTGGCTTTTGTGTTGTTATGTTCGGCGTGAAGGAGATGTTCCACGTTGTCACGTTGTTTTGTTGTTAGCAGTTCTTAGTTTAACCTGTCCTACAATCGGTGCACTGTAGCTGGCTTTTGTGTTGTTATGTTCGGCGTGAAGGAGATGTTCCGCGCTGTCACGTTGTTTTGTTGTTAGCATTTCTTAGCTTAACCTGTCCTACAATCGGTGTACTGTAGCTGGCTTTTTTTGTTATGTTCGGTGTGAAGGAGATGTTCCGCGCTGTCACGTTGTTTTGTTGTTAGCAGTTCTTAGTTTAACCTGTCCTACAATCGGTGTACTGTAGCTGGCTTTTGTGTTATGTTCGGCGTGAAGGAGATGTTCCGCGCTGTCACGTTGTTTTGTTGTTAGCAGTTCTTAGTTTAACCTGTCCTACAATCGGTGCACTGTAGCTGGCTTTTGTGTTGTTATGTTCGGCGTGAAGGAGATGTTCCGCGCTGTCACGTTGTTTTGTTGTTAGCATTTCTTAGCTTAACCTGTCCTACAATCGGTGTACTGTAGCTGGTTTTTTTGTTATGTTCCGCGTGAAGGAGATGTTCCGCGCTGTCACGTTGTTTTGTTGTTAGCATTTCTTAGCTTAACCTGTCCTACAATCAGTGTACTGTAGCTGGCTTTTGTGTTATGTTCGGCGTGAAGGAGATGTTCCACGTTGTCACGTTGTTTTGTTGTTAGCAGTTCTTCGTTTAACCTGTCCTACAATCGGTGCACTGTAGCTGGCTTTTGTGTTGTTATGTTCGGCGTGAAGGAGATGTTCCGCGCTGTCACGTTGTTTTGTTGTTAGCATTTCTTAGCTTAACCTGTCCTACAGTCGGTGTACTGTAGCTGGCTTTTTTTGTTATTTTCGGCGTGAAGGAGATGTTCCGCGCTGTCACGTTGTTTTGTTGTTAGCATTTCTTAGCTTAACCTGTCCTACAATCGGTGTACTGTAGCTGGCTTTTTTTGTTATGTTCGGTGTGAAGGAGATGTTCCGCGCTGTCACGTTGTTTTGTTGTTGGCATTTCTTAGCTTAAACTATCCTACAATCGGTGTACTGTAGCTGGCTTTTGTGTTATGTTCGGCGTGAAGGAGATGTTCCACGTTGTCACGTTGTTTTGTTGTTAGCAATTCTTAGCTTAACCTGTCCTACAATCGGTGCACTGTAGCTGGCTTTTGTGTTGTTATGTTCGGCGTGAAGGAGATGTTCCGCGTTGTTTTGTTGTTAGCAGTTTTTAGTTTAACCTGTCCTACAATCGGTGTATTGTAGCTGGCTTTTGTGTTATGTTCGGCGTGAAGGAGATGTTCCGCGCTGTCACGTTGTTTTGTTGTTAGCATTTCTTAGCTTAACCTGTCCTACAATCAGTGTACTGTAGCTGGCTTTTGTGTTATGTTCGGCGTGAAGGAGATGTTCCACGTTGTCACGTTGTTTTGTTGTTAGCAGTTCTTAGTTTAACCTGTCCTACAATCGGTGCACTGTAGCTGGCTTTTGTGTTGTTATGTTCGGCGTGAAGGAGATGTTCCGCGCTGTCACGTTGTTTTGTTGTTAGCATTTCTTAGCTTAACCTGTCCTACAATCGGTGTACTGTAGCTGGCTTTTTTTGTTATGTTCGGTGTGAAGGAGATGTTCCGCGCTGTCACGTTGTTTTGTTGTTAGCAGTTCTTAGTTTAACCTGTCCTACAATCGGTGCACTGTAGCTGGCTTTTGTGTTGTTATGTTCGGCGTGAAGGAGATGTTCCGCGCTGTCACGTTGTTTTGTTGTTAGCATTTCTTAGCTTAACCTGTCCTACAATCGGTGTACTGTAGCTGACTTTTGTGTTGTTATGTTTGGCGTGAAGGAGATGTTCCACGTTGTTTTGTTGTTAGCAGTTTTTAGTTTAACCTGTCCTACAATCGGTGTACTGTAGCTGGCTTTTGTGTTATGTTCGGCGTGAAGGAGATGTTCCGCGCTGTCACGTTGTTTTGTTGTTAGCATTTCTTAGCTTAACCTGTCCTACAATCGGTGTACTGTAGCTGGCTTTTTTTGTTATGTTCGGTGTGAAGGAGATGTTCCGCGCTGTCACGTTGTTTTGTTGTTAGCATTTCTTAGCTTAACCTGTCCTACAATCGGTGTACTGTAGCTGGCTTTTGTGTTATGTTCGGCGTGAAGGAGATGTTCCACATTGTCACGTTGTTTTGTTGTTAGCAGTTCTTAGTTTAACCTGTCCTACAATCGGTGCACTGTAGCTGGCTTTTGTGTTGTTATGTTCGGCGTGAAGGAGATGTTCCGCGCTGTCACGTTGTTTTGTTGTTAGCATTTCTTAGCTTAACCTGTCCTACAATCGGTGTACTGTAGCTGGCTTTTGTGTTATGTTCGGCGTGAAGGAGATGTTCCGCGCTGTCACGTTGTTTTGTTGTTAGCATTCCTTAGTTTAACCTGTCCTACAATCGGTGCACTGTAGCTGGCTTTTGTGTTGTTATGTTCGGCGTGAAGGAGATGTTCCGCGCTGTCACGTTGTTTTGTTGTTAGCATTTCTTAGCTTAACCTGTCCTACAATCGGTGTACTGTAGCTGACTTTTGTGTTGTTATGTTCGGCGTGAAGGAGATGTTCCGCGCTGTCACGTTGTTTTGTTGTTAGCATTTCTTAGCTTAACCTGTCCTACAATCGGTGTACTGTAGCTGGCTTTTGTGTTATGTTTGGCGTGAAGGAGATGTTCCGCGCTGTCACGTTGTTTTGTTGTTAGCATTTCTTAGCTTAACCTGTCCTACAATCGGTGTACTGTAGCTGACTTTTGTGTTATGTTCGGCGTGAAGGCGATGTTCCGCGCTGTTACGTTGTTTTGATGTTAGCATTTCTTCAGCGTGCTGAAGGGGGAGTGTCGGAAGGTCTTAAAGAGACAGAGGCCAATATCGAGGTGTTTGGAGCGGCCATGATGCGAGGGCAAATTTCTTAAAGGTTGTTGTTTTTTATTTACAGCTTTTACAGATCAACTTAAGGTAACATAGTCATTGGAGTATGCTATAAAGTGGCACTGTGTGTCTGAAAAAAGCCTAATACCCCCCTTTAACCAGTAATATGAAACATTTTATATCTAAAAAACATCAGGAAACACTGATTAACAGACCTTTCAATCTGTCTGCGTAAAAATTCAGCTGGCTCCATCAGGCTTCGAGAAGCAGCTCGTTCGTATTCATTATTCGAATTCGAATCGCCTAACAAACTAGCCTATGAGAGCAAGGTATACTGTTTCCTGCCCCGTTGCGCATGGTAACGTCAGACGTCGTGTCTTCCTGTTTGTTACGTCTTATGCTAACAGCTTTTAGCCAGCAGCATGCTAGGTGTGGTTTCAACTGCAGGAGCTGATGAATACTAACAAACAAAGGAGTTGTGATGAAACAGATACAGGCCGTTAGAACTCGGGAGAACTCTGGTTTTATCACCACCTGCGTAGTTTGAGAGATAAAAACTGAAAGAGAAGTTGTTGACCTGTTTTCACCCACTATGAAGGTAAGAACACCTGTGGAGCTAAAATATTCAACAGAAACCTCAGAAAAACTGTTTTTAATGGAAGGGCCTCTTTAAAAAAATGAATGGATGAAGTTGAAACTCTGTTGAAGACCCAGCCAGAGTATAAGGAATGCAGCAGCATCATGTGTTTTACTGAGATGTTGCTAAAGGAGCAGATCCTGGACTCGCACGATGGAGCAGTGGGTTGCATCCCAGCCAGAACCTGCATGGAGTTCTCATGTTCTCCTCGTGCATGGTGGGTTTCTCCAGGAACACCAGCTTCATCACACAGACCAGAAACATCCAGGAGGTCAGTTTTAAACTGTTCCTTGGTGTGCGTGTGCGTGCTTGCTTGTGACTCCGTGATGGACTGGAGACCTGTCCAGGTGTAGCCCCGCCTGTATGACAGCTGGAGACAGACGCCAGCTCTGACCAGGTAAGCAGGTAGACTGACTCGATGGAACAGAATTCCCACATGAGCAGTTGTCAACTTTAAACTGAACTAGAATGTTTAAACTGATGAAGATAAAACATTTCAGATCTGATGGTTTCCAGTTCAGATTTGTTCTGATGGTCTCCATTTCACATCCTGCTCAGGAGGAGGAGGAGGAGGACGACGAGGAGGAGGAGGAGGAGAAGCAACTGAACTAGAGTCATTCCGCAAATTACCTGGTACAATAGGATCAGAATCCACAGCTGATTCGGTTCGAACGGTGACAGACACATCAGCATGTCACATGTTTCAAGCGGAGAAGAGTCCTCCTCTTCCTCATCCTCCTCATCCTCTTGGCTGCCATTTTACAACCGCACATACGCGCGCCCACAGAATATGATTTCATGTCATCACCGATAAAATCCAACGTGTCAGGTTGATTAGAGTCATCCTGCAGGCAGCGCAGAGCTGACCCCCCTCCACACACCCTGAAAACTGGTTCCGAACCCCCAGAACCCAGCAGCCACAGTCCGAACATCGAACCGGAATCTGATACGTGACGGGCCGAGTCGGGCAACAGCTCCGTTAGAAGAGCGCATCCGTTATTCCACCGCCTACCGGAGCGGCTGCGGGATGCGGCCCGATGCTTCACCCGGAGACAAACCCAAACAGAACCGCGGCTGGCTGCATCCGAACCTCCAAACGAACAGAACAAGAATCTCGAACTGAAAACGAAAGAGAATGAGAAAAGAAACAGGTGAAATAAAAGAAGGTTGCTGCGAGTTTCTACCTGATTTACGACGTCCATCCTGTCGCCTGTCGAGAGGAGAGAGGAGATGAAGAAGGAGGAAGAGGAGGGGGCCGGGGCGGGCGGGGGGGGGGCGCTCTGCGTCATCTAGTTAAAATTTTCTGAAGCTGCAGCTCGGAGCTTCCACAACACCCTCAAACAAACAAACAAACAAACAGAAACACATTAATGATTCAGATTTTCTTCACATTTAAATGAAAACAGATGATTAAGTGTCACATCAATAAAAAAACGATGTTCAGTTGATTTTACTTTGAGTTGAAGCGCATCTGTTCTTATTTCTTATCAAATGTCAGTGGTGCCAAAATTATATAATAAATGCATCGTTAAACAATTAATCATAATTAATTCTGATTATATTTGTCTTATAGGAGAAACTTTACATATAGACTCTGTTTGGACCAATATGTTTACAAACTACTCGCAGAGGAATTTTGTTTGCAGACATATGCACAGCTGCATCATGGAGCATCTTTTGGTTCAGCAGGATCTGATCCTATAGTCCTTTGGTCCACATGACCCTGGTACCAGAAGGTGGTGACTGTCTTAATGTCTGATAGGAACTTCTTGTAGTTTTTTTTTGTCCGTGAGACTGAGCTGTAGCATCTTGGGCAAAAGGAAAAAGCAAGTTTTTTAAGGTCGGTCACATGACTTTGTAATTTGAACATTTTGAGGATCGGCACTGTGTGGACGACCATGGTGACAATTGTTCTGTTGTGGCTCAGAGGAAAATGTGGTGACCTTCAGTATGAAAGTTGGTGGTTTGATTCCAGCTGTTCTCCTCTTGAAGTGTCCATGTGTAAGACACTAAACCGATTGTGTGAGTGTGAATGAGTGAATGTAACTTTGGTGTAAGAATACAGAACATTGATCATTTATAGATCGATGTTGTTTTACTGATTGTCTGTGTTGTTCTTCACCAGCTGTGGTTGTGCAGATGTTTCTAGCTTGTTATTTATTCTGGTGGTGGTAGAGGAAGAGCTCCACCTGGAAAAAATCACTTATCTGTTGTGTCTTTGGGAAAGACACTTAAAAATAAAGTACACGCCATTTCCAACTTTTTAAATATGAAGTGAATTTTACATGGTTAAAATGATCCAAACATGATGACAACAAAACAAGTACCAGATCTAAACAAAACCAAAATGTTTATCAGTAAACAAGAACACAGGAAAACCAAAAATACCCAAACAGTGAGTGTGTTAAGCTAGCAGAGGTCATTGGTGTGCCCAGATAGAGGGACAGACGGACAGATGGACGGACAGACAGACAGACAGAAGGACTACAAGCTGGAATGGAACGCAGCGTTAGGAGGAAGTTAAATCAAGTGAAGAATGTTTAAACTACATCAGTGATGTTTAACAGCGTGTGAAAGAACAAGATGAGTTGAACAGCTGATTTTTAGTTTTTATTGGAAATAAATTAAACTTCACATCAAGATCTGAGTTCTTCAGGTAAACGCAGGAGTGAAGTCAAAAGCCCTTAACAAAGTTTTAGACTGAAAAATAAACACAATCAGATGAAACACAAGAATCCAGTCACTTAAATAAAAAATAAGAAGAAAAAAGAAGTTTCTGCAGAAGAAATCGGTTCCAGACGCCGTCCGACGCCGTCGTTTCATCTCTCTCTAAACCTGATTCCAAAAAACTTCAAGCTTTTATTTCTAAAGTCTTTGTTCTCAATACAACACTAAATATCTGCAGATCATAAACACTCAGGCTCAATGAACAAACATCACAAATAAAAAGATTTTAGGTCTTTAAAAAAACTATAAAAACACCCATTTCAGGCAATAAAAATCAAGCTTTTATAATAAATGAATATTTGTCTTAAATCATTTCAGAAACCAACAAGATTCAAATGTTTTATAAAATCTGTGGCCACATTTAAAAAGTTTTTAAAAATCACAATATAATTAACTAAACTTCTAATTCTAAATAACTTTTAATAATGTTAAATAAACAATCTGAAATCCTCATGTTGTCGTTTCAATCAACATCATTCCAACAAGAAATTTATAGTTTCACATAAAACTCTGAAATTCTAAAACTTTTACACAATAAGAGACAGACGAGTCTGATGGAGTCCTTCACTAACTCCTTTCTTTCCTTTATTCCTTTGAACCCTTTCCTTGCCTCCTAACCTCCTCCATTGTTTTATTAGTGGGTTTATTAGTTTTCTTTTAATTTTCCATTTTTAATGATGTATGTTTTTCCACCGTTTCCTTCCTTCTTTCTCACTCCTCTCCTATTGGTCAACACTGTCTTATATGAAACTCTGCTGTTCCCCTCTGATTGGTCAGCTCGCCTGTCTTCTTATTCCTCCGGTTCACTTGACAGCCCGCCTCCTTCACTCAATCGGTAGATGTTCAGAATGATGTCACACAGGCCATCTCGTCGGCCAGCTCCTCCTCCTCGCGGCTCGTCCTGATTGGCTCCTCGTCACTGTAGAGTGCCGCCGGGTCATCAGCAATGGTGCTGAGGAAGTCGTGGCTGCCTGAGCTGAGCAGATCGCTCGCAGCTGACTCCATCTCGTCCACGGTCATGTGACATGCATCTGCAATCTCACGCTTTGCGAATGCCACAAACTTTGGATCCCGAGCGTACAGGCCGAGTCCCTCTGAGATCAAAACCTGCAGGAAGACAAGAACAGGACCAGGATTTCCATCTCCATGGAGACAACGACCCAGCTTCTGATGAATGTTTGCTTATATTCTCTCACCGCCTCCACGAGGCTGTCAGCAGATCCTCGTTTCTCAGTGAATGGAACACCAAGCTGTGAGGGAACTCTGAGGGTGGTGTACGCCCGGTAGGGGGGCGGGGCTACAACATGGTCACATGAGACATTCAGAAATGATCAGAATGTAAAAAGTAATATCAATGAGATTACAAGGTTAGTTTATTCTCACCTGATGTCCCTGTAGGGCCACCATACCAGGCCGGTCTGTCTGTTGGATCTATCAGATCAAAAGGAAGTTGTGACCCAGGTTTTCACATTAAAGGCCTTTTTTAAAAAAATAAGTATTTTGTTTGAAAACTTTGTCTCCTAACCTCGTCCTGAACCTTCTACCTTCCCCTCATTTCCTTGGTTTCCTCCTCCTGCCCAGGGAGGGCTACCCTCCTCCTCTACCAGGATGAGCGGAGCGTACAGGAGGCGTCCGCGGCGAGGACATGGCTTTGCCCAGGACACAGAGGAGGCTCCTGAGGAGCAGCCGGAGGAGTGGTGAAAGTCATACGCCTGTCAAAGGGGAGGGAGAGGAGACGTTACCAGATGTATAGGAGTGTGTGAGTGAATGTGTGAGTGTGTTACTTGGGAACGGCGTGGTGGTGATGTGGGATGGTATGTCCCAGGAATTGGCAGGTCATCACTGCTGTCCTGCCGTCTCAGACACTGAATGTTAAAAGTTGGCTTTCGACCTGATGAGTGAAACAAACACACCCACATCAGAACAGACTCAATATTCAGCTGACCAGATTCACAACTAGTTCCATTTTTCTATAAAGAACATTAAAATAGAACCAGTTGTAGGTCTCGGGTTCTACTCCCGTCTTTAGAGGAACCTCATTTCTGAAACAGATTTTTATTCTGACGTCTAGATACAAAACTTCACTCTGGATAACAGAGTTTATAAAACAGTTATATTAAAACAGAGAAATAATTGGAAGTCAAAGATGCTGGAAACAGAAATGTGACTGAATAAAATCAGTTCAGGCTTGTTTTTCCTTTTTGTTATGTAATGGTCTGTATTTGAGTGGAAGGCTTGACAGACCGTGTCTGGTTTCTGCTACGGAGTGGACAGACAGAGAGAGAGCCCCCTAACCTCTGGTACAGGTTCAGGCCAGGACTGAATGATCCTGGGGTCCAGGGATTCGCCCCGCCCCTGACTAGATGCCAGCCCCAGCCTGGGCATCACCACCCCTAGTGCAGCAGGCATGGCCTCGCCCCAACACCCCACAAAATAGTGAGTTTGATCGGCCAAGAGGTAAAATGGGACTGACTAGAATATAATAGAAATAATAAATGCAGATAAACAAATATAACATCTGTAATTTTCTACTTAATTTACTTAACCCTGAACATTTTGTAGTACATGCTCTATGGAGGGGGAGTGGCTTGAATTAACACACAGGTTGCAAACAGTGTTAACAGGTGTAAACCATGTGATATAATCATCATGAAAGAGGAAGCAACCTTAGACAGAAAACTGCCCAAGGCCTGTTTTTGTTTTTAAATGAATCCAAGTTTTAATGAACAACCCAATAGGGTCTGTAAAAAAATCACTATTTTTTATTTTTATGGTCAAAAAGATGAAATATCATCAGTGAGATGGGATGTTACAGGAAACTCCAAATGCAGCATATCTGATAAAACAGGAAAGAACCAAGAACAGAGCCTTGTGGGACTCCATATGTGATAACAGCAAATAGACATGTCACATTTTGGGTCACATGTCTGCAAGTCTCACCTGTGGGTGTGGCAGGAAGTAACCGTCTACGTGTCGTCCTCCTTCCCTCAGTATAACCATTACTGTAGCTACTGTTGGTGTAAGGGGAGTGGTCATCAAAGTGGTCTTTGTACTCATCAGGGTAGGGTCTGCAAAGACATAAAACACCCAATCAAAACCAAATCTGTAGATTCAAAATTTCACCATGTGATCAGAAAAATTATAAACCTACAATAAAAATCTTTACTTTGTAATTTCTAATAATTCACATTCTAGGGCAAAATAAAAACAAATCCTCTGGTGTTAAAGCTCCAATATATCAGAATATTCCAGATAAATACCAACCCAACAGTTTAATGTTCCTCTGATGATGAAAGTAAAGTTAGATTGTAACAGATCTGGATCTCAGTCAGCTGGGTGGTCTCTAGTTTCTGTTCCAGGACACAATCATTGTTTACACGTCCAGACTTCCTGGTTCCATAGTGAATCACATGTCAACCTGCAGGTTACCAAGTCTTCAACACGAGCAGCTGGAATTCCACAACGACCAGCAGCCCTGAGGTAACTTGTAGTAAACCTAAGAAACCACCACATCCTTCCCAAAAACTGAACTAATACAAGAGAAACTGCAAACTGAGTTCAAGTTTTGATTTAGATTTTGTTAAACCAGTTTTCTGAAATACACCCCTGGACTGAGAAACACTGTTTTAAGTGACTTCAGTTCTGATCATGGTTTTGGAATTCCAGGCTTGTTGTTGGTTCATTAAAGGGATTTAAGGCAAGATTAGTGAAAAACTACACATGCATTTCCAGTTTATTCAATGCTAATGGGTCATGAAGCATTAAAAACCCAAAATAACGAGGCCATCCGCATATATGTCTGTTGCCTTGGAAACGCTGTGTGCCACATAATGCGCTGCAGTTCGACGTCCGAATTTCCCGCGCAGTTGTAGGGATGTGACGTAAATTGACGCTGCATGCGCGTTGCCGACAGCTCTTGAACAGGAAGTACATGGCCGCCGTGGACTTGGATTCAAACACTGAAGGTATACTTATGGATGTTTCTGCAGCCAGCAAACGACCTGCATCCACTCTCACCCCCCAAAAAAGTGGCACCATGAAGAAAAAAAAGACTTTATCAGCGGCATCTCGTGAGTCTAAACAAAAATATGACCGAAGCCAGGCAGGCACCCGCATAAATATTGGATATGCGTTGGGTTCATGGAGGGAACTTCAGCTGCATTTGGGAGTGAAAACGGATGCTGACATGGCTCATTTCCTTGTGACCAGGTGAGAAAACATTATAGGTCGTGTTTAGAGCCTGATACAGTATGAAAATGATGAGATCAAATCAAATAGTGGAGCTGAGTGGAGAGACCTGACGTGAAGTATGTTAGCCTCCCCGGTGCAGTGCTGTGAAGACGAACAGTCTGTAAAGTGTCTGTGCGCGCTCCCGTGCCGGCTTGGCTGGTGGCTGCAGTTAGCCACAGCGCCTGTCGCGGCAGCACTCAGTCAGATTTTGTAAAGTTGCCTTAAGTCCTTTTAAAGTCACTGAACTGAAGAAGCATTTTGGATGAAAGGTAAAACATTTTCAGGAGAAGGAAAATAATGTCTAGTTGCCCATTTTTTGGGAAAAAAATGTCTGGATTGACACGTCCTAGATGACTTTGAATCTACACAAACTTACTGCTTTTAGTGTTTAAGTTGGACGAATCCTGACAATGAAGTTAGAGGTTGAATATACAATTTCATATAAATGTATATTTTTTAACAACATAATACCTCCACAGGGTGTTTAGAGGGGAGCAGAATGAAAATACAGGATTTCATTTAAAATGATCTCAAAATAAAAATGTAATAAAATATTTAATCTGACAGACATGACGTTGGTATTATGTTTACATCTACCAGCCAATAGCAGCACCACTGCAGGTTGCCTAATACAGTAAATAGTCTTAGGCTGGTACTGTGGAAGGGGGCGGAGTCTAAAGGTCAAGCAGCTGCTTCAGAGTCCTGGAGATTTCATTATCCTTCTCAGAAGAGGAGTGACCAGAGAAGATCAATAACCAGAGTGAGTTTAGGTGAAACTACAATAGATGAACCCAAATAAAACATGTTCACTGCATCAAAACACACGTGGAAATGTTAAACCTGGAAACCGTTTTCTGTTGTTGTAACTACAACATCCACACACTAGATGTCGCTCTGGGGTTCGAGTAAACTTTGGTCTCTAACATGCATGTTCATCAGATGACCAATCAGGAAGCCAAACAAACAGCAGTCTGTGCCCAAAAAGAGAAAACATATTTCATGAATTTCATAACTATTAAAAATGAAGACTAAGCACAACGTGTGTTTGGGTTAGGGTCCTAGGGTCTAAAGCACAACGTGTGTTTGGGTTAGGGTCCTAGGGTCTAAAGCAAAATGTGTGTTTGGGTTGGGGTCCTAGGGTCTAAAGCACAATGTGTGTTTGGGTTGGGGTCCTAGAGTCTAAAGCACAATGTGTGTTTGGGTTGGGGTCCTAGAGTCTAAAGCACTATGTGTATTTGGGTTAGGGTCCTAGGGTCTAAAGCACAATGTGTGTTTGGGTTGGGGTCCTAGAGTCTAAAGCACAATGTGTGTTTGGGTTGGGGTCCTAGGGTCTAAAGCACTATGTGTGTTTGGGTTGGGGTCCTAGAGTCTAAAGCACTATGTGTGTTTGGGTTGGGGTCCTAGAGTCTAAAGCACAATGTGTGTTTGGGTTGGGGTCCTAGGGTCTAAAGCACAATGTGTGTTTGGGTTGGGGTCCTAGAGTCTAAAGCACTATGTGTGTTTGGGTTAGGGTCCTAGGGTCTAAAGCACAATGTGTGTTTGGGTTAGGGTCCTAGAGTCTAAAGCACAATGTGTGTTTGGGTTGGGGTCCTAGAGTCTAAAGCACAATGTGTGTTTGGGTTAGGGTCCTAGGGTCTAAAGCACAATGTGTGTTTGGGTTAGGGTCCTAGAGTCTAAAGCACAATGTGTGTTTGGGTTGGGGTCCTAGAGTCTAAAGCACAATGTGTGTTTGGGTTGGGGTCCTAGAGTCTAAAGCACTATGTGTGTTTGGGTTAGGGTCCTAGAGTCTAAAGCACTATGTGTGTTTGGGTTAGGTTCCTAGGGTCTAAAGCACAATGTGTGTTTGGGTTGGGGTCCTAGAGTCTAAAGCACTATGTGTGTTTGGGTTAGGGTCCTAGGGTCTAAAGCACAATGTGTGTTTGGGTTGGGGTCCTAGAGTCTAAAGCACTATGTGTGTTTGGGTTGGGGTCCTAGAGTCTAAAGCACAATGTGTGTTTGGGTTGGGGTCCTAGGGTCTAAAGCACAATGTGTGTTTGGGTTGGGGTCCTAGAGTCTAAAGCACAATGTGTGTTTGGGTTGGGGTCCTAGGGTCTAAAGCACTATGTGTGTTTGGGTTGGGGTCCTAGAGTCTAAAGCACAATGTGTGTTTGGGTTGGGGTCCTAGAGTCTAAAGCACAATGTGTGTTTGGGTTGGGGTCCTAGGGTCTAAAGCACAATGTGTGTTTGGGTTGGGGTCCTAGAGTCTAAAGCACTATGTGTGTTTGGGTTAGGGTCCTAGGGTCTAAAGCACAATGTATGTTTGGGTTGGGGTCCTAGAGTCTAAAGCACTATGTGTGTTTGGGTTAGGGTCCTAGGGTCTAAAGCACAATGTGTGTTTGGGTTAGGGTCCTAGGGTCTAAAGCACAATGTGTGTTTGGGTTGGGGTCGTAGGGTCTAAAGCACAATGTGTGTTTGGGTTAGGGTCCTAGGGTCTAAAGCACAATGTGTGTTTGGGTTGGGGTCCTAGGGTCTAAAGCACAATGTGTGTTGGGGTTGGGGTCCTAGAGTCTAAAGCACTATGTGTGTTTGGGTTAGGGTCCTAGGGTCTAAAGCACAATGTCTGTTTGGGTTGGGGTCCTAGGGTTAGGGTCCTAGGGTCTAAAGCACAATGTGTGTTTGGGTTGGGGTCCTAGGGTCTAAAGCACAATGTGTGTTTGGGTTGGGGTCCTAGGGTCTAAAGCACAATGTGTGTTTGGGTTGGGGTCCTAGAGTCTAAAGCACTATGTGTGTTTGGGTTAGGGTCCTAGGGTCTAAAGCACAATGTATGTTTGGGTTGGGGTCCTAGAGTCTAAAGCACTATGTGTGTTTGGGTTAGGGTCCTAGGGTCTAAAGCACTATGTGTGTTTGGGTTAGGGTCCTAGGGTCTAAAGCACAATGTGTGTTTGGGTTGGGGTCCTAGGGTCTAAAGCACAATGTGTGTTTGGGTTGGGGTCCTAGGGTCTAAAGCACTATGTGTGTTTGGGTTGGGGTCCTAGAGTCTAAAGCACTATGTGTGTTTGGGTTGGGGTCCTAGAGTCTAAAGCACAATGTGTGTTTGGGTTGGGGTCCTAGGGTCTAAAGCACAATGTGTGTTTGGGTTGGGGTCCTAGGGTCTAAAGCACAATGTATGTTTGGGTTGGGGTCCTAGAGTCTAAAGCACTATGTGTGTTTGGGTTAGGGTCCTAGGGTCTAAAGCACAATGTGTGTTTGGGTTGGGGTCCTAGAGTCTAAAGCAAAATGTGTGTTTGGGTTGGGGTCCTAGAGTCTAAAGCACTATGTGTGTTTGGGTTAGGGTCCTAGGGTCTAAAGCACAATGTGTGTTTGGGTTGGGGTCCTAGGGTCTAAAGCACAATGTGTGTTTGTTTTGGGGTCCTAGGGTCTAAAGCACAATGTGTGTTTGGGTTAGGGTCCTAGGGTCTAAAGCACAATGTATGTTTGGATTGGGGTCCTAGGGTTAGGGTCCTAGGGTCTAAAGCACAATGTGTGTTTGGGTTGGGGTCCTAGAGTCTAAAGCACAATGTGTGTTTGGGTTGGGGTCCTAGGGTCTAAAGCACAATGTGTGTTTGGGTTAGGGTCCTAGGGTCTAAAGCACAATGTGTGTTTGGGTTGGGGTCCTAGGGTTAGGGTCCTAGGGTCTAAAACACAATGTGTGTTTGGATTGGGGTCCTAGGGTCTAAAGCACAATGTGTGTTTGGGTTGGGGTCCTAGGGTCTAAAGCACTATGTGTGTTTGGATTGGGGTCCTAGGGTTAGGGTCCTAGGGTCTAAAGCACAATGTGTGTTTGGATTGGGGTCCTAGGGTCTAAAGCAAAATGTGTGTTTGGGTTGGGGTCCTAGGGTCTAAAGCACAATGTGTGTTTGGGTTGGGGTCCTAGGGTCTAAAGCACAATGTGTGTTTGGGTTAGGGTCCTAGGGTCTAAAGCACAATGTGTGTTTAGGTTGGGGTCCTAGGGTCTAAAGCACAATGTGTGTTTGGGTTGGGGTCCTAGGGTCTAAAGCACTATGTGTGTTTGGGTTAGGGTCCTAGAGTCTAAAGCACTATGTGTGTTTGGGTTAGGGTCCTAGGGTCTAAAGCACAATGTGTGTTTAGGTTGGGGTCCTAGGGTCTAAAGCACAATGTGTGTTTGGGTTGGGGTCCTAGGGTCTAAAGCACAATGTGTGTTTGGGTTGGGGTCCTAGGGTCTAAAGCACAATGTGTGTTTGGGTTGGGGTCCTAGGGTCTAAAGCACAATGTGTGTTTGGGTTGGGGTCCTAGGGTCTAAAGCACTATGTGTGTTTGGGTTAGGGTCCTAGAGTCTAAAGCACTATGTGTGTTTGGGTTAGGGTCCTAGGGTCTAAAGCACAATGTGTGTTTAGGTTGGGGTCCTAGGGTCTAAAGCACAATGTGTGTTTGGGTTGGGGTCCTAGAGTCTAAAGCACAATGTGTGTTTGGGTTGGGGTCCTAGAGTCTAAAGCACAATGTGTGTTTGGGTTGGGGTCCTAGGGTCTAAAGCACAATGTGTGTTTGGATTGGGGTCCTAGGGTCTAAAGCACAATGTGTGTTTGGGTTGGGGTCCTAGGGTCTAAAGCACTATGTGTGTTTGGGTTAGGGTCCTAGGGTCTAAAGCACAATGTGTGTTTGGGTTGGGGTCCTAGGGTCTAAAGCACAATGTGTGTTTGGGTTGGGGTCCTAGAGTCTAAGATCTGGGCTCTTTGCAGCAATGCTATGGAGTGGTCTACTCTGTTACCAGCAGACATAGAGACTGTGGAATAATGTCAACATACTAGTGGTCAACCCTTTAAGGTATATTTACTAAAAAACCTGGTCTTTTTTGTCTATTTTTGTCAATAATTGTCTTAAATAATGCCCCATGTGTAAATAATTTACACCCTTTTTCCAGGAGAAATAGAACTTTCAAAATCAAGTATTTACCAATCTTATGTAATAAGAGAACAGAGTGAGTCATATAGACAGACTGCTGTAAAGATAAGACATAACTAAACAACATTATAATGATGTATGCTGTATCTTGTCTATGAAAGTATCCTTCCCAAATAGTCATCATTACAGTGAGCGTACCTGTCTCTGGGGCTGAAGCTCTCATTGTCTTCTTCTCTGCTGTAATAACCCTGCTCTGCATATAACTCCAAGTCCCTGTTCCTCCAGGATCTGTCCCCTGACTCCCTCCTGAAGAACAACACAACAGTGGCATTACCCGAGTCACCTGCCAGTCAAACTGGTCGGATGATATCTCCAGAATAAATCATAAATATGTAGTTTTATTTAATTCAGTTTGAAAACAGCTACCTCTGGTGGAGATTTCAGGAAGTGCAGTTAGAAACTTCCGATTTAGCAGAAATAAGTTTGAGTTACTCGGTAATCTGTTTGGTTGGTTATGAGTTGACACACCTTCCATGTTTATAGAGTGAGGGTCTCTTGTAAATGTGATCCAGCAGACCATTCTTCAAAGATGGGCGGCGGTGGTGATGACTGACAGATGATCTCAAGCTGTCTCCACGATGAAGATGCTCGTCGAGTTCATTTCCACTCACCGTCTTGGTGAGTGAACCAACTCGATGAATCAAGCCTCTGTTAGAGACACTGCCATCACCTGCAAAAACAAGAGCCAGACATGCTCATTAGAGACCACACCCCCAATGGATTCATGGCTCACCTGTTTGGTGTATGTTCTTCTAAAATGATGGTTCTGTTATTTCCGACTATGTTCCAGGAAACAGATTTAAGCATAAAAGGGGCATTTGATAAGAATCAGGATCTCTGCTGGACTTTACTGAAATAACATCATCTATCTGCTGCACTCGCTAGGTCTAACCACAGCATGACTGGATGCTGAAGATTAGAAGGCTCAACCAGTAAGTGAAAACTAGCATCTAGGACCAGGCAACAGAATGAACAGGAAGCTGGAGGTTAGCAGGCAGAGCAGAGAGCTGGAGGACAGAACCAGGCACATGTGCCAAAGAACTGTGTGCTGAGGCAGCAGGCGGGGTCAGCTGCAATGAGTCCAGGTAATAGTACTGACTTAATCCAGTAACTATAGATAAAATGAGCCATCCCAAAAATCTCACAGAATAAAAACTAGAAAATCACCTGGTAGATCTCCGACCTCCTCCAAACATCTCAGCATATTGTGATTTACACCAACAATAACTCACATTTTGTTGTATCAACCTGATCAGATTCACTGACCATGAAAACACCTTTAGCTACTGGATTAATATTGATTCATTATTAGTTCAGTAGTTATTGGTGTTTTTCTTCTGGATCGAGCTCCAGAGCTTCTGAAAGAACATCAGATCTGTTACACGTCTGATTCCAGAGTCTCGACTATCTGCTGGTGTTTGTTGCAGGTTTATAACATCATTTGTTCTTACAGTGATTAAAACATCTGAAGGTTCCATGTTCGTGTCTTTTCTGGATCAAAGTATCTGGAAATTTGTATCAATCCAGATCAGTCCTTAATCTAGATCAGTCCTTAATCCAGATCAGTCCTTGATCCAGATCAGTCCTTAATCTAGATCAGTCCTTAATCCAGATCAGTCCTTGATCCAGATCAGTCCTAGATCCAGATCAGTCCTAGATCAAGATCAGTCCTAGATCCAGATCAGTCCTTGATCCAGATCAGTCCGTAATCTAGATCAGTCCTAGATCCAGATCAGTCCTAGATCCAGATCAGTCCGTAATCTAGATCAGTCCTTAATACAGATCAAGGACTGATCTGGATCCAGGACTGATCTGGATCAAGGACTGATCTGGATCCAGGACTGATCTAGATTAAGGACTGATCTGGATTGATACAAATTTCCAGATACTTTGATCCAGATCAGTCCTGGATCCAGATCAGTCCTAGATCCAGATCAGTCCTGGATCCAGATCAGTTCTTGATCCAGATCAGTCCTTAATCTAGATCAGTCCTTGATCCAGATCAGTCCTAGATCCAGATCAGTCCTGGATCCAGATCAGTCCTTAATCTAGATCAGTCCTTGATCCAGATCAGTCCTTGATACAGATCAGTCCTAGATCCAGATCAGTCCTAGATCAAAATCAGTCCTGGATCCAGATCAGTCCTGGATCCAGATCAGTCCTGGATCCAGAGCAGTCCTTAATCCAGATCAGTCCTAGATCAAGATCAGTCCTGGATCCAGATCAGTCCTGGATCCAGATCAGTCCTGGATCCAGAGCAGTCCTTGATCCAGATCAGTCCTAGATCAAGATCAGTCCTGGATCCAGATCAGTCCTGGATCCAGATCAGTCCTGGATCCAGAGCAGTCCTTGATCCAGATCAGTCCTAGATCCAGATCAGTCCTGGATCCAGATCAGTCCTGGATCCAGATCAGTCCTGGATCCAGAGCAGTCCTTGATCCAGATCAGTCCTAGATCAAGATCAGTCCTGGATCCAGATCAGTCCTGGATCCAGATCAGTCCTGGATCCAGAGCAGTCCTTGATCCAGATCAGTCCTAGATCCAGATCAGTCCTGGATCCAGATCAGTCCTGGATCCAGATCAGTCCTGGATCCAGAGCAGTCCTTGATCCAGATCAGTCCTGGATCCAGATCAGTCCTGGATCCAGAGCATTCCTTGATCCAGATCAGTCCTAGATCCAGATCAGTCCTAGATCCAGATCAGTCCTGGATCCAGATCAGTCCTGGATCCAGAGCAGTCCTTGATCCAGATCAGTCCTAGATCCAGAGCAGTCCTTGATCCAGATCAGTCCTGGATCCAGATCAGTCCTGGATCCAGAGCAGTCCTTGATCCAGATCAGTCCTAGATCCAGATCAGTCCTGGATCCAGAGCAGTCCTTGATCCAGATCAGTCCTGGATCCAGATCAGTCCTGGATCCAGAGCAGTCCTTGATCCAGATCAGTCCTAGATCCAGATCAGTCCTAGATCCAGATCAGTCCTAGATCCAGATCAGTCCTGGATCCAGATCAGTTCTTGATCCAGATCAGTCCTTAATCTAGATCAGTCCTTGATCCAGATCAGTCCTAGATCCAGATCAGTCCTGGATCCAGATCAGTCCTTAATCTAGATCAGTCCTTGATCCAGATCAGTCCTTGATACAGATCAGTCCTAGATCCAGATCAGTCCTAGATCAAAATCAGTCCTGGATCCAGATCAGTCCTGGATCCAGAGCAGTCCTTGATCCAGATCAGTCCTAGATCAAGATCAGTCCTGGATCCAGATCAGTCCTGGATCCAGATCAGTCCTGGATCCAGAGCAGTCCTTGATCCAGATCAGTCCTAGATCCAGATCAGTCCTGGATCCAGATCAGTCCTGGATCCAGATCAGTCATTGATCCAGAGCAGTCCTAGATCCAGATCAGTCCTGGATCCAGATCAGTCCTGGATCCAGATCAGTCCTGGATCCAGAGCAGTCCTTGATCCAGATCAGTCCTGGATCCAGATCAGTCCTGGATCCAGAGCAGTCCTTGATCCAGATCAGTCCTAGATCCAGATCAGTCCTGGATCCAGATCAGTCCTGGATCCAGATCAGTCCTGGATCCAGAGCAGTCCTTGATCCAGATCAGTCCTGGATCCAGATCAGTCCTGGATCCAGAGCAGTCCTTGATCCAGATCAGTCCTAGATCCAGATCAGTCCTAGATCCAGATCAGTCCTAGATCCAGAGCAGTCCTTGATCCAGATCAGTCCTAGATCCAGAGCAGTCCTAGATCCAGATCAGTCCTGGATCCAGATCAGTCCTTGGTGTCATGTATAGTTTACTATTTATCATAGAGTTCCCTGCAGATGTTAAAAACAGCTTCTATCTCACGATGATGAAGAATCACTATAAACGTTCCTGGATCAGACGGAGATCTGGATCCAAATCTTTCCTGAAAATTCTTTTCTTTTCTTACTAACAGTCAAACAAAACAAATTCTGGTGAAAAAACCTCTAAACAGAAATGCATTTCACATAATGTAAAACTCAGACCTCAAACATGGTCTCTACTGTATATTCTGACTTAGATGTTATCTGTCTAGATCTGGAACGTACTGAGCAGAGATCATAACGTCTTACACACACACTGTGATGTTATGTTGTGTTTTACCAGTAGGTGTCAGTATGGAGCCTCGTCGCGTCTCTGCTCCAGATACATTTTCAGTCTAAAAACACAAAGAAAAAATCAGAAACTTTATCCTGGTCAGAAGATTCATCTTATACACCCATCAGTTGTGTATAAAAAGCACCTTAAATTTAGTGTTGTCCATCTCCTCATCCTCCATTACAGCCTCCTCTTCCTCCTCCAGATCTTCATTCAGAGCCAGGCGCATCTCGGGACCCAGATCCTGCAGAGTCTTCAGACCAGCTTTACACAGCTGCACAAGAGCAAAACTAAGTTACTTGCTGGTGATTTCTAGACAAAGCAGAGCCTCGTGTCCTTGAAGGCATCTTCACACTCAGGTAATCAGAGTTGATCAGTTGCTGTGAAGATGACATTAGAACCAACAAACAGACCCAACTAACAGAAACACATCAGAGAAGTGAACAATAATAAAATCCTATCAGATAGATTTTATTAATGAATAAACAAGGTTCTAATTAGTGGTCCTAATTAAGGAGGACTGCAATTAACTAACTGACCACAAGATGGCAGCAGCTTTGAACATCATGCTGGTAAAGTTTTGGAATTCTTTAGATTTTGACTTTGAACAAGAGACAAGACCTGGACAGACTGGTGGACAACAAACCTGTACAGCAGATGGGTTGGTGGAGTCCGACTCTACGGTCAGACCTCCTCTCTCTTTCCTCTTCCTGAACTTCCTGAAGTAATCTTGGATCAAGAAAGTTGCATAAAACTTCCCGACGGTGACTTCCTCCTCTGCAGGGAGAGAAGAACTCTGAGTGTGGTACTCTGCTGGAAGTATCACTGCTGTGTACACCACGAGTACTAAGTGCACTATGTTCCAGTATATAATCAGAGTACTAGTTGCAGTGTGTGGCATCAGTACCTTCATGTGGTGGAATGACTTCATCCAGCAGTTTGGGCTTCATTCTCTTCCAGATCTTCTTAATGATTGCTCTCAGCTCCTCGTTCTCCTGTTCTGGGTGACCTGGAGAAGGTCCAGGAATGGAACCAAAGACCCATTACAGTTTCTGATCCGTTACTTACATTCTGTTTGAGACTGAAAATGATCCAAGATATTTTCACCATAAAATCTAAACGTAACTTTGTTCATTATCAGATTATCTAAACTAGAAGCACAACATCAGCCAAACCAGGACGCTCAGTCTTCTTCCTCTACTCTGGTTTAAACCTAAAAGATTTTTAAAATCACTCCAACAAACTGGAACGTTCTAGCAGGTTCTCTCTCGGGACCCTATGGTGCTCCAACAGAACGTTCCATTAACAGAGTTCCTTTCTATAATCTAGACTGTCAGTGTTGTTTATTAATGGACTGAGGCAGTCAGGATCAATCAAACCCAGAGTTTACTGACAACTACAGCCTGCTGCCCTGTAGCCTCTGAGCCAGGCACTGTTCAGCACAAGGACCAATCACAAACCTTCTGTCTTGATCTTGAGTGCAGTACGAACTAGAGCGAAGAGTGTTGCATTAAAGGTCACCATGCCATCAGAGTTCAGAGGCATATTCATGGCCACCAGCCGCTGGGAGGAAGAGGAAGAGCAGATGAAGAGAGGTTGTTCTCAGGTTACCTGCGTACCTGTGCAGTCAGGTGTGTTTTTACCTTACAAGCCACTCTGTGGGGACAGAGTTTCCCAAATCCTAGAGGAGGTTGAATCCTCCGGAGCAGCGCCACCACATCCAGATGTTTAATCCGACCTCTGAGAAAACACAACATTTGTCTCCTGAGTCAGATCACTGGGTTCCTTCAGTTCTTCAATCAACAGGAACCTTAGCAGACAGAACCAGCTGGTCCAGATGAAATCTCAGCTCCTTTACTGACTCATATTTAAACTGCCTGACCATGAAGTCATGGCAGATATCAGTGATCAGGAAACACAGAAGCACCAACATGAAACTCCACCAGGGTGTTGGAGATGTGAAGCACACAGATTTACTCTAATCTGAACATTTTACTCAAAATGTCACACGATCTATCACTTCCAGTCAGGTCTCCAACAGGAAGGACTAGAACAGTAAATCAGTGCTAGCAGTTTCCCTCAGCTCACAGTCTTTATGCTAAGCTAAGCTAACAGGAACCACTCATCCATATTCTTGTTTAAGACTGGCAGCAGTCACCAGACAGGAGGCGGAGTTACACCTGGACTGGTCATCAGTCCATTCCAGGTGTACTGATGGCCAGCTTACATAACAACATGTTAACAGGAAGTACAGACTTTGGACAGCCCTTCAGAATAAAGGTGGTTAGGATTAAAGGTGCAGTATGTAAGCATTAAACCTCGTCATCAAATCGTTCATGTAGAAAACAACCCGACTGCTCTCACCCACTCACCCACTCACCCCTTCACTATGGAACCAGGAAGTCTGGACGTGTAAACAATGATTGTGTCCTGGAACAGAAACTAGAGACCACTCAGCTGACTGAGATCCAGATCTGTTACAATCTAACTTTACTTTCATCATCAGAGGAACATTAAACTGTTGGGTTGGTATTTATCTGGAATATTCTGATATATTGGAGCTTTAATCAGTATTTGGTGCCCACAAACAGGAGGTTAATCAGAACATCTGTCAAACATACTTGGCCTCTGGATCATATTCAGACCAGATCCTCTTGAACTCATCTAGATGGTGTGGCCCAAGAATCGACCAATCACGTGTCAGGTAGTCAAAGTTGTCCATGATAACGGCAACAAACAGGTTGATGATCTACACGAGAGACAATCAGAATTCCTGTGATGTTGTAACAACAAGCCCAAATTATTTCTTTAAAAACAGAATGTTTTCTGACCAGGAAAGCACACAACATGAAGAAACTGATGAAATAAACAATGGCGATGTTGCTGCCGCAGCTGAACTCCTCTCCTGGTTCATAGTCCGACTCGGGGTCACAGCGTTTACCTGGAAGACTGGCTAACATGATCTCCTGCCACGCCTCACCTGTGGCACACCTGCACACACAGAAAGAACCACCACAACTAGTTGCTGCTGTGTAACCCAGCAGAGTGTGTTGAGATTAAAAGTGAGAGGATGTACCTGAAGAGGAGGAGAACAGCCTGAGGAAACGTCTGGAAGTTGTTGTTTCTGTTGATCTGAGTGTTATCCTGCATTGCTATCTTTCCAAATGTCTGAAAAATGTCACAGCAACAATAACAGGCTTAAACATGAATCAAAAACATCCAAAATATCCAGTTTAATGTAAGATCTGCTGAGCTGAAGGTTTCTGAGACAGAAACATGTTAGTCTCCACTCGTCTCAGTGTCTCTGTACTTAACATGTCAAAATGTCACTAGAATGAGCTTCAACATCATGACTTATAGAGCCAGAATGCAGCTTTGTTTGGATGATACTCACGGTTTGAATTACAGGGGAAAAGGGGAAGTTTGAGCCCCCCAATAAGACTCGGAGCCCCCCAGTGAGAGGAAACAATAACAGGTTGGGGGTTTTAATATGGAACTATGATTTCAGTGATAAAACACAATGTTAATATGTGGATGAGATCTAACAAACTGTCCCTGGTTTTAACACTTTACACTCTGTAACACAGGCCTGGGGGCCAAACCGGGTTCGCAGTGTCATTGTATTTGGCCCGTGAGATTTGACCCACATTTATACAGCACATGCGCCACTAATGATACAAATCCCAGAATGCTTTGCTACAGACTCATCACAGACATGTCCGCTGCAGTCAAGGCCTTTACAACCACGTTGTATTTGTGAAAGACTCACAAGCTGCAAATAAACAGTTTATTCTCCGTGCTGCCAAACCATGACAGAGCACGTCTCTCCCGCCATGCCGCATGACGCTTTGCTGAAAACATTGACGTAGCTGGCAATTAGCTGACTCTAAGCCCGGAAACGATTTGAACTGTTCAGTAATCCGTTTGCAGTTGATGTGGGAAGCGCACCAGCCAACACGCTGCTGAACAGTTTCCATGTCTCTCCCTGATACAACTACATACCGAAGCTGCTCGGATGCTCTGCCTGTTTGATGAAGACAAAGAAAACGCCACACAGTCGACCCACTGATGAACAACTTCACCCTTTCCTACGGATCTGCTCAGAGTCTGACTCCAGAAACTTATAAAAAAGGTATCTGACACCAACATCTTCATGCTGGGATACTTTGATTTTTACCTTAGGCACCTCTCTGCAACACGTTTTCTGTTGTGGACAGTGAGGCGCAGCAGCTGCACCTGTTGGCAGAGTCACATGATATTACTCAAGCTAATCTAAATGTAGCTTTAGCTTTGGCTAACGCAGTGAATGTAACTCCTGTGAATAAACTGGACAGGGTTTACTATCCACCAGTCAGTTCCAGCCTGGCACTAGTTTTGCTTTAAGTTGTTTTTTATCCGGTTATCTGGTTCAAATGAACTATCTGTTGACTTTCACCTGGAAAATAAACGAGATTTATTGAATGTATCGCTAGTGTTGAATATGTCCGAGGTTACTTGAAAGCACCACCTGCTGGTGGCGGGAGAAGACGAGGAAATAAAATGGAAGAGACGCCATGTTGCACTGATGTTTGGGTTATTGGACTGTCGGTTAGCCTGTTTTATGGAACGTATAGAGTATGAGAGCTGCTGTCACAGTGAACTACAACCGAATATTCACCTTGAAAGACGTGTTGAAGGAAGAACTCTACCTGAGTGGTTTACAAAATATTTTGAGCTTTTCTGGTGAGTTAGCCCAGTTAGCACGTTTGGTTTGATGTATTCCTGATAATGCAGAGTAATTTATCATTTAATTTAAGGTTTCAGTGTTAAGCAAGGTATTGTTATGTTAAGGTAAATGCTTAATTTAATTGTTAATGACTGCATGTTGCTGTGCAGGCTGGTTTTTTGGAGGGAGGACAGATTTGCGCTATCAGAAGAGTTGCTTGTTGTGGACCAGGACTTCAGCAGACCAAGACTTAAGCGGTTGGAGTTGGGTTACAATTCCAGGAGGACGGTAGGAGAAAACTGAAGGAAACCCACTGAGGAATCATTCACTTTTTTGCTACTTTTTCACCTTTGGTGTAATTATTTTAATGCTTGGGCCCAAGATAAAATAAAGAATAGTTACAAACTTACAACTGAACAGTACTTATATCAAATAAAATAAAACCTTGGAAGTTGAGGTGGTACCACACTTAAGGAAGGAAGTATATTTCCCCTGCTGCAGCAGAGTACTTTTTTCCTTTCATAAAAAAGGGGATGCTGAAAATATTTTATTTTGGGGTTAAAATCGGTTGTAAAAAACTTATCCACACTGTACCAAGAGGATCCTACTGCATTTTACAAGTGAAAAACTGAGCAAAGGCGAGTGGAACTAAATGTGGTGATATGAATAATTTTCTTGGTCATAAATCGTTGTGTGGGTTGGAGATTGTGTCAATGCTGTTTTAGAGTTAGCTACTACGAGCCCCCTTATCAAGCTCAAAAGACCCTTTAGTGGAGATTAAGAACTTGGTTATCCTGGACTGCGTGTTCTGGGTCTGAGTCCTGGATTCAGAGATTGGAAATATTATATCCAAGTTAGCGGTGTAGATCTGCCTTGTGAGAACAGAACCACTGTAGGTTACACTAACAACAATGTACCGCTAAGAGACACGCCCCATTCTATGCTGCTGTAGGGTGAATTATCAGCTTAAATGATACGGATCAGAACTGTTCGACTCGCCAACAGAAGAAGCTTCCTCCATTTTCATTTGTTCCTCTCTGTCCACCTGTGTCAGTGCAACCTGTCAATCATAGCCCAGCCCCTCTCTCCCCGCATGTGCGCCGGTCCTCCAGGCAACACCTCCCTTTGAGGCATTTTTTAAAACAGGAAGTGTGGGCGGAGTTTTAATATGGAGGGGGCGAGATACTCTTTAATAAACTGGTTCAACAGATCAGTGTCATCCTTGTAATTTGAGTTCCACCTTCACAAAAACAGAAATATGCTTTTGTAGATTTAATGAACTTTTGTCCTTCTTTGACTCTATTTGGACTTTTCAGCTTCTTGTACAGTTCTGTGCAAAAGTTTTAGACAGTGGGAAAACAATCTAAATCAAATCAGTTTGTCGCCCCAATGCCCTATACATTGGCGCTCCTGGTCACTGATACGGTCTATACATTGGTGCTCCTGGTCACTGATGCGGTCTATACATTGGCGCTCCTGGTCACTGATACGGTCTATACATTGGCGCTCCTGGTCACTGATACGGTCTATACATTGGCGCTCCTGGTCACTGATACGGTCTATACATTGGCGCTCCTGGTCACTGATGCGGTGGTGGTCTTTACGTGTGCTTAAATGATTTGCAGCATGTTGTGTTGATTCTTACGTTACTCGCCCCAATAAGTCAACATAGTCTATTTTACAGCCACATTTCTTGCCACACACTAAAAAACTGTTTGTCCCGTCTTAGCAACCCCTGAGTCTGATCTGCATCAGCTTAAATAGGCTGGTGCTTCCACAAGCAACCAATCCGCTGAGGCCAAGCCTCCACTCTCAGGTATGCAGATGAAAAATACAAGAAAACACATATGGCTCCTACATCAGTATTTGTTGTGATCAGCTGTAACTTTAAACCAGCATCAGTTCTTCATGTGCAGCCAGTTGATGAAGGAACTCTGTCACTACTTGGAAATGTATCTACAGATCTTCTGTGTCCTTCTGTCTCTTCATGTTCTCTGCAGTATAATCCATGATGCTGAGTTCAGGTCTGCATGAAGGATAAATCTCCATGATTGTTTCACTCTACAGCTTTTTAGTTAACTAACAACATCCTGCTAAAGCAGAACTACAGAAATAGTTACATGTTTGTCTCATCAGAACAGCTGGAGCTCAGAACATCCTGAACTTTACACAACCAACACTGTTCTGATGGAAACTGATGTTCACAGCTGTGAGTCACATGTTTCAAATGGATAAAAATAAACAGCAAGCTGTGTGTGGACTCACCTGCATACCAATAACCGCGTAGATGAAGAAGATCATGGCGATGAGCAGAGCGACGTATGGCAGCGCCTGCAAATAGATGATGAATTTCTGACTGTGAGCCAGATAGCAAAGCTGCAGCTGGGATTCAACCCAATAACCTGATTGCTGCTGTTATAAATGATAAATTAGAGCTCATCAGAATTTCTATAATTCAATAATACAGTGGACAACGCTTATGCACAAAACTGCTGGACACTGAGGTCGTGCATATAATCGTCGTCCACTGTATAATAACATTTTTCCTTTATTAATCCTTCTTGGGGAATTTTGGCTCTGCATTTAACCCATCCTTATTTCTGAGGAGCAGAGGGCAGCCATGTTGGACAGGGCCCGGGGGGCAGTTGGGTTCAGTATCTTGCCCAAGGATACTTCGACATGTAGCTTGCTGGCACTGTGGATTGAACCCGTGGTCCTCCAAATGAGAGGCAATCTCCCACCCGCTAGACTACAGTTGCTCACATTGATCAGAACATTGACAGTTTGAACTATAAAAAGGACTTTTCTAAGATGTGTTAATAAATTCTGCAGGTTAAAATCAGCTTTAGCCCCGCCCCTCTTACCTGCAATGACTTGATGAAGGTCCACAGCAGCGTGCGAATCCCCTCCCCTTTATTTAGCAGTTTGACCAGTCGCATCACTCGAAAGAGGCGGAAGAAGGTGATGGACACGCGGGAGCTGTCCTCACCACTCTGTAGATACACAAACAAACTGAGATATTTTTCTGTATACAAAGGCAGTTAAATGTCTGAATATAGTCCATCCGTTCCAACTTTATAAAGACAACTGCAGAGTGCAGAACAGGATGGCAGGTGGAAGCAGACATGAGCTGAGTTCCCCAGTCTCATGTAAAAACTCCCAAGATGACTCAGTTCTGGTTAAAAAAAAAGTCTAAATCTTCCTCTTCATGAAGACAATCAACCAGCTGCTGTCTGAAAACTCACACTAAACTCTGTGACAACGATGTCGACCACACTGCCAACCACGATCAGAGCATCAAACGAGTTCCAGGCATCCACAAAGTAATGCTGAAAAGTAGAAGAAGGAAACGGTAAATGCGCCATCTCAGGATGTTTACAGGTGTGTCTCCAGGTGATGACTGGTTTTCCTACCCTGAGTCTGAGAGCAAGCAGCTTCAGCAGCATCTCCACCGTGAAGAGTCCTGTAAAGACCATGTTGAGGATGTCCATGACGTAGCTGAAGGTTTTAGACTGTTCGTAATGCTGCAGGACAGAATAGAAATCCTTCAGGTCCGATTGGATCAAACAGAACTCTGTTGGATTGACAGGTGGAGCAGGAAGGTCACTGACCTGAACAGCCAGGGTGACTGTGTTGAGCAGGATCAGGACAAACATCACATATTCAAATCCTGTTGAGTTGATGATTGACCAGAACTTATACTGGACCGGATTCTTAGGGATGTAAAGTTTGAGTGGCTGAGCCTTCAGAGCGTACTCCACACACTGACGCTGGAGGGGAGAATTTTTACAACACACTGATAATTACACACAAATACACAACTAACTGCTCAGTAGAAGACAAACAAGCACAGGCCTGATGTTGGATCGATCCATCAATCGATTGATCGATCAATCAATCTTTATTTGTATAGCACTTTTCATGCTATTTGCAACACAAAGGATCAGACGCAATCCGACCTCAGCCAGCGTCTCCACTGTTTGAATAGAGTCCCATTCAATCTGCATCGACTAAGTCCAGTCAGACTTCATGAACCCTGAAGGTAAATGAGATGTTGCAGTAAGTCAGTGTTTCTTCAGAGAGTCATTCTTGAGGGTTCTAGCTGTAGACAGGAAGGATCTCCTGTAGAGGGTTCTAGCTGTGGACGGGAAGGATCTCCCGTAGAGGGTTCTAGCTGTGGACGGGAAGGATCTCCCGTAGAGGGTTCTAGCTGTAGACGGGAAGGATCTCCTGTAGAGGGTTCTAGCTGTGGACAGGAAGGATCTCCTGTAGAGGGTTCTAGGTGTGGACGGGAAGGATCTCCTGTAGAGGGTTCTAGGTGTGGACGGGAAGGATCTCCTGTAGAGGGTTCTAGCTGTAGACAGGAATGATCTCCTGTAGAGGGTTCTAGCTGTGGACAGGAATGATCTCCTGTAGAGGGTTCTAGCTGTGGACAGGAAGGATCTCCTGTAGAGGGTTCTAGGTGTGGACGGGAAGGATCTCCTGTAGAGGGTTCTAGCTGTGGACAGTAAGGATCTCCTGTAGAGGGTTCTAGCTGTAGACAGGAATGATCTCCTGTAGAGGGTTCTAGCTGTAGACAGGAATGATCTCCTGTAGAGGGTTCTAGCTGTGGACAGGAATGATCTCCTGTAGAGGGTTCTAGCTGTGGACGGGAAGGATCTCCTGTAGAGGGTTCTAGGTGTGGACGGGAAGGATCTCCTGTAGAGGGTTCTAGCTGTAGACAGGAATGATCTCCTGTAGAGGGTTCTAGCTGTGGACAGGAAGGATCTCCTGTAGAGGGTTCTAGCTGTGGACGGGAAGGATCTCCCGTAGAGGGTTCTAGCTGTGGACAGTAAGGATCTCCTGTAGAGGGTTCTAGCTGTAGACAGGAAGGATCTCCTGTAGAGGGTTCTAGCTGTGGACAGGAATGATCTCCTGTAGAGGGTTCTAGCTGTGGACCGGAAGGATCTCCTGTAGAGGGTTCTAGCTGTGGACGGGAAGGATCTCCTGTAGAGGGTTCTAGCTGTGGACGGGAAGGATCTCCCGTAGAGGGTTCTAGCTGTAGACAGGAATGATCTCCTGTAGAGGGTTCTAGCTGTGGACAGGAAGGATCTCCTGTAGAGGGTTCTAGCTGTGGACGGGAAGGATCTCCTGTAGAGGGTTCTAGCTGTAGACAGGAAGGATCTCCTGTGTAGAGGGTTCTAGCTGTAGACAGGAATGATCTCCTGTAGAGGGTTCTAGCTGTGGACAGGAATGATCTCCTGTAGAGGGTTCTAGCTGTGGACGGGAAGGATCTCCTGTAGAGGGTTCTAGCTGTGGACGGGAAGGATCTCCCGTAGAGGGTTCTAGCTGTAGACGGGAAGGATCTCCTGTAGAGGGTTCTAGCTGTGGACAGTAAGGATCTCCTGTAGAGGGTTCTAGCTGTAGACAGGAATGATCTCCTGTAGAGGGTTCTAGCTGTAGACAGGAATGATCTCCTGTAGAGGGTTCTAGGTGTGGACGGGAAGGATCTCCTGTAGAGGGTTCTAGCTGTGGACAGGAATGATCTCCTGTAGAGGGTTCTAGGTGTAGACGGGAAGGATCTCCTGTAGAGGGTTCTAGCTGTGGACAGTAAGGATCTCCTGTAGAGGGTTCTAGCTGTAGACAGGAATGATCTCCTGTAGAGGGTTCTAGCTGTGGACAGGAATGATCTCCTGTAGAGGGTTCTAGCTGTGGACAGGAAGGATCTCCTGTAGAGGGTTCTAGGTGTGGACAGGAAGGATCTCCTGTAGAGGGTTCTAGCTGTGGACAGTAAGGATCTCCTGTAGAGGGTTCTAGCTGTAGACAGGAAGGATCTCCTGTAGAGGGTTCTAGCTGTAGAAAGGAAAGAGCTCCTGTAGAGGGTTCGAGGTGTGGACGGGAAGGATCTCCTGTAGAGGGTTCTAGCTGTGGACAGTAAGGATCTCCTGTGAGGGTTCTAGCTGTAGACAGGAAGGATCTCCTGTAGAGGGTTCTAGCTGTGGACGGGAAGGATCTCCCGTAGAGGGTTCTAGCTGTGGACGGGAGGGATCGCCCGTAGAGGGTTCTAGCTGTAGACGGGAAGGATCTCCTGTAGAGGGTTCTAGCTGTGGACAGTAAGGATCTCCTGTAGAGGGTTCTAGCTGTAGACAGGAATGATCTCCTGTAGAGGGTTCTAGCTGTGGACAGGAATGATCTCCTGTAGAGGGTTCTAGCGGTGGACAGGAAGGAGCTCCTGTAGAGGGTTCTAGGGGTGGACGGGAAGGATCTCCTGTAGAGGGTTCTAGCTGTGGACGGGAAGGATCTCCCGTAGAGGGTTCTAGCTGTGGACGGGAAGGATCTCCCGTAGAGGGTTCTAGCTGTGGACGGGAAGGATCTCCTGTCGTGGTCTGTGTTGGATCTGAAGAAGGACCTGATCTGTTTTGCTGCATCATGTTGTAGTAACACATCATAACATCAGTTTAAATGGGGTAAAACTTTTATTTCCTAATTTGAAGCGACTTGTTTTAGTAGCAGAGACTAAAAGGCTGGAATGGAAAAACACGACATGCAAAAAATATGAAATGAAAATCTGAAGAATCACTTTAACTATATTTTCCACCCTCCCTGTGTTGTTTGGTTCTGTTGGCTTCTGGGTTGGGCAGATTTACCTGGTTCTTGTCCAGCTCACAGTTCTTGTACTCCTGTTCTCCCTGCTCTCTGAAGGTGATGATGACAAAACCCACAAAGATGTTCATCATGAAAAAAGCAATGATGATGATGTAGACGATGAAGAAGATGGAGATTTCCACTCGGTAGTTGTAGATGGGACCAGAGTTTTCGCTGTTGGCATCAATTGCTTTGTACAACAACCTGAAGACCAAAAGGTTCAACATTTGAAATAAAAACTTCATCAGTGATATTTATAAATATGTTTGTTAGAACACTCACGCAGGCCAGCCCTCGAAAGTGGACACAGTGAAGAGCGCCATCATCCCCATCAACACGTTATCGAAGTTAAAGTCGCTGTTGAGCCAGATCCGCTCTCTAACCATCGGATGACTCACATCACCATCTTTATACACCACGAAGGTCCCTCTGAACAAGCACATTCAGATTCCATCAAAACAAACCACACTTTAAGGGGATGGATCAGATGTTCTGAAGAATCATGAGGAGAAACCACTTTGGTTTTAACCTTCAACAACACCTGAGGATTAACTGTTTCTTGACAGGAGTTTAAATGAGCATGAAATGCTCACCATGGATATTCTTATGTCAACAAAACAACGTTAGTTTGTGAGAGACTTGTTTTTTCTAAAGCAGAGACTCTGATCCAGTCAGCAATCCAAATGGACTCAGATGAGTTTCAAATTGACTGATGGAACCTCACAGGTCCGACAAAATCTGGAGTTCATAGATATTTGTGGAGGCGTGCATCGTTTCCGTCTGCATTTGTAGGAAGTTGTTACGGCTGCTGTTTGATTCAGAAGAGCTACTTGAAGCATTCTAGAGAGGTGATTTTCTGCAACCTGCTAAATGTAAAGAGTTTCTATGTTCATGGTAGGGGTGCCTTGAAACCTTCCCTTGATCTACCTACAGCTGCAGTCAGACCAAAGGAAGGTGTTGAGGCCCCCGGAGGAAGGTTTCAAGTTACCCCTGTGTGAACCTGACTGCACGTTCAAGTCATTATTACTAAATCCTCAGGCTTTCAGAACATTTGAGGAATATAAGTGGTGCCTGTCTGTTAACTTCAAATTCTATGTTGATCATCACGTCTGCTCAGAAATTTGTGGAAAAGTTTATTTTGAAGATGATGATAATGCTGAGAGACTCCAGCTGCACCTTCTTCAGCTGCAAGATGAAGAAGAAGAAACTCTAGGGGTTTAGCTGCTGCTTTGGTTCTGAAGTAGCAGGAGAACCTGGAGAGAAGATGACCACGCTGGTGGTTCCAGCCATGGATCCAGAGGCAAGACCTCTACAGCCAGAGACTGTTCCATGAGCTGGACCACGAGTATGAAGGTGACCACATGGCTCCTCTGGGTGGACTGTAACACCTTTGCCCAGGTGTTGCATCATGTTGCTCCTCATCATAAAAATATGTAAGCAACAGTATTTCATTCTGCATTTAAATCTACTTTTAAAACAAATACTGTAAAATAATTTTGGAAGCAGTTTTTCCATGAAAACCAGGAAAATCAGTATTCTTACTGCAGACTTTTATACATGCCAGAACATATAAACAATCCAAGAACAACGTGTTATTCTGAGAAATTCAACCTTTTATTTTTTGTTGGACCAGATCATCAACCTGGTCATGAAGTTTTGATTGGGCCATGAAAACTGGATTCTTATAAAGCTGCCTTAAGAACCTGGCCGAACAGCAGAACCTTAACAGCAGAATGAGACTCTATGGTTTAATGTCCACCTGCTGCTGAAGTATCAGCGTTTCTACAGATCCAAGATGGCAGACTTACTTGCACTGTTCAGGCGTGCTTTTGGCCTCGTCTGTGCAGCGGTAGAATTTACCCTGAAACAGAACGCAGAGGAGGTTAAACAGAGACATCGCTTCCTGACCTCTCTGGGAAATGACACAGCTCTTGTAAATGGAACCATAGATGTTTGTATGTAGACTCAAACTGGTCCTGAAAGCAATTGTGTGTTTAGAACATGAGTAGAACCTCTTCATCAGTTCCAGTTAAAGAAGCAGTGAGACGTGTGGGAGTAACCTTGAAGAGCTGAACTCCGATGCAGGCAAACATGAACTGCAGCAGCGTGGTGACAATCATGATGTTTCCAATGGTCCTGATGGCCACAAACACACACTGGACCACATGCTGCAACAGAACCACAAGAAGAACCCATCTGAAAGTGCTTTCAAATTAACCCGGGTCAGATCAGACCCAGACAGGTCTGGTAAAGTCCGATCTGATTGGATCAGGTCAAATTCATCTGAGTTCACTTCAATTATGTTTTATCATAATATTTATAAAGAACTTGTTCATGATGAAAGGTCCGTTACAGAAACGAGTTTCAGTAAGTTCTAAAACACCAATCAGTCCAAAGTTTATAAAGAACCAGCAGATGGTGCTGAATTTCAGCCCAATCCTCCATCCTGAGCACCAGAACCAGAACGAGGTCTACCTGGACCCACTGGGGTCTGAGAGGACAGGAAGAAACCTCCAGCAGAACCAGAACCAGGATGAGTTCTACTGGACCCACTGGGTTCTGAGAGGACAGGAAGAAACCTCCACCAGAACCAGGATGAGTTCTACTGGACCCACTGGGGTCTGAGAGGACAGGAAGAAACCTCCATCAGAACCAGGATGAGTTCTACTGGACCCACTGGGGTCTGAGAGGACAGGAAGAAACCTCCATCAGAACCAGGACCAGGATGCTGCTCAGGATGGAGGATTGTGTTGAAATGAAGACTGACTGCAGATAAACCAGAACTTCTCTGGTAGCATCAGCATCTCCTGCAGGTCATCTAGTCATAGAGGAAGAAGGAAACAAGGGATCACGACAGGGTAATAGGATGGTACCTTGAGTCCTTTTGCTCTATTGATTGCTCTGAGAGGTCGAAGCACTCGCAGGACTCGGAGGATCTTCACCACGGAGATGGCGCTGGAGCTGCAGACACAAAGAAGAACCAGATGAAACTGCCAGACAGAGAAAAATCAGAACAGACTTTAAATGTTTAAACCTGAACTGGACTTTGATATGAAGAACATCCACTCAGAGATTCATTAGTGTCAGAGATGAAATCTGATGTTTACTGGATGTAACAGCAGGTAGATGAATCCCTCAACATCCTGCTACAGAATCACATTCATTTCAGACCTGATTTATCAAAGAATTTACAATCACAGGTTTGAAGATAACTGAAGAACAGAAACCTGTTTCTTTTCTAACTCCGGATCAACGTGGACCTTTGATCTTAAACCATTTTTGGGTTCTAGGTAGAAGTTCTTGCTAAACGCCACGTCCTCCCACAGCAACAGACAGACAATCGTCTTTCACCCCACCTGAAACCTCCAACAGTGTGAAGGAGTCTGTGATCATCATGATTCTAAAAAAACGGCACAGATACTAACTGCAGGAAGAAAGAGACCAGCGAGACGCTGACCACCAGCAGGTCCAGCAGGTTGAACCAGTTTCTGCAGAACGAGCCCTGGTGGAGGAAGGCGCCATGGACCGTCATCTGAAGCACAGACAGAGTCATCGTCACATGATGAAGGCTTCACTGACACGTCAGTCACACCAAGTTTACCTTCAGCAGGATCTCCACAGTGAAGATAGAAGTGAAGGCGTAGTCCGCATAACCTAAAATCTGAAAACCCAAAACGACAGGAAGCAGAGTCAAGCTCACAAAATAAAAGTCTCAGTCTGCTTGTTCTTGTGATGTGCTGCATATCCTAACAGGTGTTTCTACATCAACAGCAGGACCTGGACTGATCAGAGCTGAAGTTCAGAATAAACCCCGTCTGTTCTGTGATTACGTTTAAACAGGTGAAGCAGCTGGGAGAGACCGTTCTGATGTCATAAGGGAGGAGCGTTTGTGATGGAGGACCAACTGTTTGTAGCAGTCTGCAGGTTTTTACTGCCTGTTATGAGACAGAACTCAAGAGTCCACATGGAGGAACAGGAAGTGTAGGACTGACACCAGCTGTTGATGTTTTCAGCTTGGCACTTGATGATAACCAGCGAGAGTCGAGAGAACATGCTGCTTGTTGTTGATGGAGAAGATGAACAGTGTAGTCCAGCTCCTCTAGTTCGGCTCTCTTAAGAGGAGCAGCTGGAGTTCAGTGTTGCATCATGAGCTCTTGCTGGACTAGTTCCTTCTAGTTAACATCATTTAGACATTCTGAAACAGTTTCTGTGTTGAAAAGCACATTTTTATGTGGAATATAATAGAAATGCAGCCAGATGCTGAATCCCTTTTCATCCCAGATGTATCTGGTTTTAAAGTCGTCTCTCTGGGTACTGACCTGAACCACTTCACTCGCTATCTTTGGAGCATCTTCCTCTCTTCATTCCTTCCCATAATGGTATGGTCCTTGTTGCTCTGTGCATGTGACTGGTCACATGGTATTAGGGCTGGGCGATAGGAACCAAAATTCATATCTCGATATTTTTCATCTGAATATCGATATACGATATCGATATAATTTTTTTTCTTCAAGTAACCAAAGAGACGATTCTAATTTACAGCCTTAAGTGCTAAATGCACTTTTACAAATTAGCAACAGCTCATGTGCATTAAAACAGTTCACGAAAATTGAAATAACTGTAAATTAAGTGAAACTTTCCTAAAACAAAATGAATGAAAAATACTTTTCCATGACTAAAACAAAAATACAGTAATGCGAAATACAAAATAAGATCTAAAGAGCAAAAATAAAAACAAGTCAATACGATCTTCAGGACATAATATAAAGTTTTGTCTCTACTAAAGACTCGTCCTCTTTGTGTAAATATGAGAAATGAGCTGATGAAAACTGTCTTGTTGATCTACATGTCGGTGATCAGAGCAAAGTGTTTCAACAACAGAGCAGAGAGACTTTCTCTCACGTCTGCACACGTTTTATGTCAAGCTTTTCTTGCAAAATAATTTCAGATTGGTAGCGTTTATACTTAACTGTTTGAAGCTGGACAGTTGTCATGGAAACCATGTTCTTGGTGCGTGCCAACTTTTGTGCTTTTCTGCTCTTTTAAGACCAAACGGGTCAGAAAGTTCTGCCTGTTTCAGGATGGAAGGCTGAAGGAGATTTTACTGTCTGAGTTACGGTCGCAGTTTAACACACTGCAGCTTTATGCCGCTCCTGTAAGTGCTTAAAGACGTTACATGTGCACAAACGTTTGATTGGGACGTGTTTTCGGTGCACTCTACAGAATACACGTTTCTACCTTTCAATCCAAACCACCTCCAAATCAGCGAGCCATTATCTTCATTTTACCACGCAGTTCTGTGTTGAATTCTCTCACCGTTTATCTATGACCATGATGCGAGGCTGTCACGAGCAACAGGACATGCACGTGTGCTTGACAACGTCTCAGCTGTTAAGCACAAGCAGGCAGGTTGCTCAGCTGCACCGCGGAGGCGGAGCCGTGTGCGAGACAGACGGGGAAGGAGGAATCAAGGAGAGCAGCGACTCTGCTGTTGTAATTTCAACTCAAAATAAGCCATCTCAAGAAAAACTATATTATATTTTTCTATATAATTTATGAAAAATTCTCGATATTTTTAAAAAGCTCTATGTTGCCCAGCCCTACATGGTATGATCATTAAAATAAAGTCCCGCCCCTACTGACAGCAGTAACCTGACAAACATTCAGCCTGTGTTTGGTCAGAATGCTGTTAGGAACTTATAGAACTTTGGTTGGTTCTGCAGCTGTTCCAAACTAACAGCTAATTTCAACCTGTTTTCCTTCAGTAAAGAGATTCAATCAGTATTTGTCTGAAGGATTCAGAGGTCAGAGTTCTAAACATTCCACTGAAAACGGTCTGGTTTCAGCCAAAGACTCTTATGGACCTTCTGAAGAACTACTGATTCAGACCACTTTAAAAGATTATAGGAACATCTGACTGAAACATAAGAGCTGACCATCAGGAGGTTTACAGAGAACTGAACAAAGGACAGTAGTCATAAGACGTTTAAAAGTCAGCTGATGTTAAAACAAGAGAATTTGATTCTTTAACTTTCTGAGATGAACATCTAAATCTGGGACCAAACATTCGACCCTACCTGAAGTCTGAGACGCAACACTATGAAACATCATCTCCACTCAGGGAGAAAAACTACGATCCAGCTCGAACACACAGCGGAACAAAACGACAAGCGTCTAGAACAGCTGATGGAGCGGCTCTGATCGGAACGGTGCTGAAGTCCGGTTCGCCATCTTGCTTCAGCTCCATGTCAGGGGCGCTCGCTGCAGAGGAGTGGCCTGAGGGGCTGCGTGGTCCACCCGCAGGTGAGCGTGAGCCAGTTCGGGTCTCTCTGTCTCTCAGTTATGACTGGAGTGAGTGTGGAAGGCTGGACCTGAGCGGATGAACGCCACTCGGCTCAGCCAATCTGGAGACGAGTTGGAGAGCGAAGCTGGTTGGCTTTGGGTCATCACTGTAACATGAAGGCTGACAGGAGCTCATGGCGTGACGTAGAGTAATAACTGAGCGCTGGAGGTGAGTGAAGCTTCTCTGTGAGCGCTAGTGATTGGACAGCCAATATCGAGGTGGGGCTCATTTAACGCCGCTGCCAGGTGATGTTCTGGATGAGCTGCTGATACTCTGATTGGCTCAGATGTTAAAGAAGATCATAGACATGAACAGACAGGTTAAGAGACTCACGTTATTCCTGAAGGAGTGCGCTCTAATTGGATCCTCAGCAGCCAATGAACAGCTGCTGAGGATGATGAAGACGAGGATGAGGTTGGTGAAGATGTGGTGATGGATCAGAATGTGGCAGGCAACACGGATTCTGTCGATAGAAACAGAGACAACTTTATGTCAGGTCTGAGGTTTCTGTTTTCAGCAAATGAGGGAGGAATTGCCTCTCTGTCCTGTCACAGAAGGCGACAGCCAGACTTTATACTCTGTATTTTAGACCATCACAGCACCACGTGAGTCGTTCTGTTGTAGATCAGCTGCTGTGTTTGGATCATTGTTCTGTTTCATGACCCAGTTTTATCCGAGCTTCAGCTGTTGGACAGATGGACTCACATTTGGATCTAATTTTAATACTCAGTCAGGCCTTTTCTGTTTTTTTCTTTTTAAAATAGATGAATCAGTGTTTCCCAAAAGAACACAGATTTAAAGATGACTGCTTCACAGTGTTTCATGTTATTTTACTAAGAGCAGAACTTTGTACTGACTGGACCCATCAGCCTTACACCACATCTACTAAAACAAATCATTAATCTTCTTGATGAAATGTGTAGAAGTGTTTTGGGAGATGTAAGAACCTTCAGATGCTCACATACGTACGGGTTTGTTTTGCTGAGACAGAAGAACGCACTGCCTTCTGGGATAGGAAGAACCTTTTCTTTAGGTGGAGCCAGATCTGCCATTTTGAGCTGGACTCCTCCCTCTAAGAGGAACAGGACAAAAAAGACAGCAGGTGATTGGATGAAGCATCTGTCTTTCAAAGTCAAAAGCAGATTCCAGTAAATCTGCCCATTAGAGTGATACATGCAGAGCTGACTGTCATCATACCTGAAACCTGAACAGAAAGACTAATCTGAACAGACAACTTCATTCTGATCCTGATCAGGATCCACAACTGTGTCAAAGATGTTAGGTTAGATAGATAAAACCTGGAACCTTAAAACCAACTGAAGGTAATTAAGGACTTTTTGTTGAAACATGTAACAAGTGTGTTACAATAATCCTAATGACGGGAAATAAAACCATGAAGAACCATCTCAAGTCCAGGTTTTAACACCAGCCCTGGAAATACTTCTCAAATGGTGGAAACCGTTTTGGACCCGGCGTTCTGAGGGAACTGGACCAGGCGTTCTGAGTGACATGGACCAGGCGTTCTGAGTGACATGGACCAGGCGTTCTGAGTGACATGGACAAGGCGTTCTGAGTGACATGGACCAGGCGTTCTGCGTGAACTGGACCAGGCGTTCTGCGTGAACTGGACCAGGCGTTCTGAGTGACATGGACCAGGCGTTCTGCGTGAACTGGACCAGGCGTTCTGCGTGAACTGGACCAGGCGTTCTGCGTGAACTGGACCAGGCGTTCTAAGTGACATGGACTAGGCGTTCTCAGTGACATGGACCAGGCCTTCTGAGTGACATGGACCAGGCGTTCTGAGTGACCTGGACCAGGCGTTCTCAGTGACATGGACCAGGCGTTCTGAGTGACATGGACCAGGCGTTCTGAGTGACATGGACCAGGCGTTCTAAGTGACATGGACCAGGCGTTCTCAGTGACATGGACCAGGCGTTCTGGGTGACATGGACCAGGCGTTCTGCGTGAACTGGACCAGGCGTGCTGCGTGAACTGGACCAGGCGTTCTGAGTGACATGGACCAGGCGTTCTGCGTGAACTGGACCAGGCGTTCTGCGTGAACTGGACCAGGCGTTCTAAGTGACATGGACTAGGCGTTCTCAGTGACATGGACCAGGCCTTCTGAGTGACATGGACCAGGCGTTCTGCGTGAACTGGACCAGGCGTTCTGAGTGACTGGACCAGGCGTTCTGAGTGACATGGAACAGGCGTTCTGAGTGACATGAACCAGGCGTTCTGAGTGACTGGACCAGGCGTTCTGAGTGACATGGACCAGGCGTTCTGAGTGACATGGACCAGGCGTTCTGCGTGAACTGGACCAGGCGTTCTGCGTGAACTGGACCAGGCGTTCTGCGTGAACTGGACCAGGCGTTCTGCGTGAACTGGACCAGGCGTTCTGCGTGAACTGGACCAGGCGTTCTCAGTGACATGGACCAGGCGTTCTGAGTGACATGGACCAGGCGTTCTGAGTGACATGGACCAGGTGTTCTGAGTGACATGGACCAGGTGTTCTGAGTGACATGAACCAGGCGTTCTGAGTGACATGGACCAGGTGTTCTGCGTGAACTGGACCAGGCGTTCTAAGTGACATGGACCAGGCGTTCTGAGTGACATGGACCAGGCGTTCTGAGTGACATGGACCAGGCGTTCTGAGTGACATGGACCAGGCGTTCTGAGTGACATGGACCAGGCGTTCTGAGTGACATGGACCAGGCGTTCTCCGTTACCTGGACCAGGCGTTCTGAGTGACATGGACCAGGCGTTCTGAGTGACATGGACCAGGCGTTCTGAGTGACATGGACCAGGCGTTCTGCGTGAACTGGACCAGGCGTTCTCAGTGACATGGACCAGGCGTTCTGCGTGAACTGGACCAGGCGTTCTGCGTGAACTGGACCAGGCGTTCTGAGTGACATGGACCAGGCGTTCTGAGTGACATGGACCAGGCGTTCTGAGTGACATGGACCAGGCGTTCTGAGTGACATGGACCAGGCGTTCTCCGTTACCTGGACCAGGCGTTCTGAGTGACATGGACCAGGTGTTCTGAGTGACATGGACAAGGCGTTCTGAGTGACATGGACCAGGCGTTCTGAGTGACATGGACCAGGCGTTCTGAGTGACATGGACCAGGCGTTCTGCGTGACCTGGACCAGGCGTTCTGAGTGACATGGACCAGGTGTTCTGAGTGACATGGACCAGGCGTTCTGAGTGACATGGACCAGGCGTTCTGAGTGACATGGACCAGGCGTTCTGAGTGACATGGACCAGGCGTTCTGAGTGACATGAACCAGGCGTTCTGAGTGACATGGACCAGGCGTTCTGAGTGACATGGACCAGGCGTTCTGCGTGAACTGGACCAGGCGTTCTGAGTGACATGGACCAGGCGTTCTGAGTGACATGGACCAGGCGTTCTCCGTTACCTGGACCAGGCGTTCTGAGTGACATGGACCAGGCGTTCTGAGTGACATGGACCAGGCGTTCTGAGTGACATGGACCAGGCGTTCTGAGTGAACTGGACCAGGCGTTCTGCGTGAACTGGACCAGGCGTTCTGCGTGAACTGGACCAGGCGTTCTGAGTGACATGGACCAGGCGTTCTGAGTGACATGGACCAGGCGTTCTCAGTGACATGGACCAGGCGTTCTGAGTGACATGGACCAGGCGTTCTGAGTGACATGGACCAGGCGTTCTGCGTGAACTGGACCAGGCGTTCTGCGTGAACTGGACCAGGCGTTCTGCGTGAACTGGACCAGGCGTTCTGAGTGACATGGACCAGGCGTTCTGAGTGACATGGACCAGGCGTTCTGCGTGAACTGGACCAGGCGTTCTGAGTGACATGGACCAGGCGTTCTGCGTGAACTGGACCAGGCGTTCTGAGTGACATGGACCAAGCGTTCTGAGTGACATGGACCAGGCGTTCTGAGTGACATGGACCAGGCGTTCTGAGTGACATGGACCAGGCGTTCTGCGTGAACTGGACCAGGCGTTCTGCGTGAACTGGACCAGGCGTTCTGCGTGAACTGGACCAGGCGTTCTCAGTGACATGGACCAGGCGTTCTCAGTGACATGGACCAGGCGTTCTGAGTGACATGGACCAGGCGTGCTGAGTGACATGGACCAGGCGTTATGAGTGACATGGACCAGGCGTTCTGCGTGAACTGGACCAGGCGTTCTGCGTGAACTGGACCAGGCGTTCTGCGTGAACTGGACCAGGCGTTCTCAGTGACATGGACCAGGCGTTCTGAGTGACATGGACCAGGCGTTCTGAGTGACATGGACCAGGCGTTCTGAGTGACATGGACCAGGCGTTCTGCGTGAACTGGACCAGGCGTTCTGCGTGAACTGGACCAGGCGTTCTGCGTGAACTGGACCAGGCGTTCTGAGTGACATGGACCAGGCGTCCGGAGTGACATGGACCAGGCGTTCTGAGTGACATGGACCAGGCGTTCTGCGTGAACTGGACCAGGCGTTCTGAGTGACATGGACCAGGCGTTCTGAGTGACATGGACCAGGCGTTCTGAGTGACATGGACCAGGCGTTCTGAGTGACATGGACCAGGCGTTCTGAGTGACATGGACCAGGCGTTCTCAGTGACATGGACCAGGCGTTCTGAGTGACATGGACCAGGCGTTCTGAGTGACATGGACCAGGCGTTCTCAGTGACATGGACCAGGCGTTCTGAGTGACATGGACCAGGCGTTCTGCGTGAACTGGACCAGGCGTTCTGCGTGAACTGGACCAGGCGTTCTGCGTGAACTGGACCAGGCGTTCTCAGTGACATGGACCAGGCGTTCTGAGTGACATGGACCAGGCGTTCTGAGTGACATGGACCAGGCGTTCTGAGTGACATGGACCAGGCGTTCTGCGTGAACTGGACCAGGCGTTCTCAGTGACATGGACCAGGCGTTCTGCGTGAACTGGACCAGGCGTTCTGCGTGAACTGGACCAGGCGTTCTGAGTGACATGGACCAGGCGTTCTGAGTGACATGGACCAGGCGTTCTGAGTGACATGGACCAGGCGTTCTGAGTGACATGGACCAGGCGTTCTGCGTGACATGGACCAGGCGTTCTGAGTGACATGGACCAGGCGTTCTGAGTGACATGGACCAGGCGTTCTGAGTGACATGGACCAGGCGTTCTGAGTGACATGGACCAGGCGTTCTCCGTTACCTGGACCAGGCGTTCTGAGTGACATGGACCAGGCGTTCTGAGTGACATGGACAAGGCGTTCTGAGTGACATGGACCAGGCGTTCTGCGTGAACTGGACCAGGCGTTCTGAGTGACATGGACCAGGCGTTCTGAGTGACATGGACCAGGCGTTCTGAGTGACATGGACCAGGCGTTCTGAGTGACATGGACCAGGCGTTCTGAGTGACATGGACCAGGCGTTCTGCGTGAACTGGACCAGGCGTTCTGAGTGACATGGACCAGGCGTTCTGAGTGACATGGACCAGGCGTTCTGAGTGACATGGACCAGGCGTTCTGAGTGACATGGACCAGGCGTTCTGAGTGACATGGACCAGGCGTTCTGCGTGAACTGGACCAGGCGTTCTGAGTGACATGGACCAGGCGTTCTGAGTGACATGGACCAGGCGTTCTGAGTGACATGGACCAGGCGTTCTGAGTGACATGGACCAGGCGTCCTCCGTTACCTGGACCAGGCGTTCTGAGTGACATGGACCAGGCGTTCTGAGTGACATGGACCAGGCGTTCTGAGTGACATGGACCAGGCGTTCTGCGTGAACTGGACCAGGCGTTCTGCGTGAACTGGACCAGGCGTTCTGCGTGAACTGGACCAGGCGTTCTGCGTGAACTGGACCAGGCGTTCTGAGTGACTGGACCAGGCGTTCTGAGTGACATGGACCAGGCGTTCTGAGTGACATGGACCAGGCGTTCTCCGTTACCTGGACCAGGTGTTCTGAGTGACATGGACCAGGTGTTCTGAGTGACATGGACCAGGCGTTCTGAGTGACATGGACCAGGCGTTCTGAGTGACATGGACCAGGCGTTCTCCGTGAACTGGACCAGGCGTTCTGAGTGACATGGACCAGGCGTTCTGAGTGACATGGACCAGGCGTTCTGAGTGACAAGGACCAGGTGTTCTGAGTGACATGGACCAGGCGTTCTGAGTGACATGGACCAGGCGTTCTGAGTGACATGAACCAGGCGTTCTGAGTGACATGGACCAGGCGTTCTGAGTGACATGGACCAGGTGTTCTGCGTGAACTGGACCAGGCGTTCTAAGTGACATGGACTAGGCGTTCTCAGTGACATGGACCAGGCCTTCTCCGTTACCTGGACCAGGCGTTCTGAGTGACATGGACCAGGCGTTCTGAGTGACATGGACCAGGCGTTCTGAGTGACATGGACCAGGCGTTCTGAGTGACATGGACCAGGCGTTCTGAGTGACATGGACCAGGTGTTCTGCGTGAACTGGACCAGGCGTTCTAAGTGACATGGACCAGGCGTTCTGAGTGACATGGACCAGGCGTTCTCAGTGACATGGACCAGGCGTTCTGAGTCACATGGACCAGGCGTTCTCCGTGACATGGACCAGGCGTTCTCAGTGACATGGACCAGGCGTTCTCCGTTACCTGGACCAGGCGTTCTGAGTGACATGGACCAGGCGTTCTGAGTGACATGGACCAGGCGTTCTGAGGGACATGGACCAGGCGTTCTGAGTGACATGGACCAGGCGTTCTGAGTGACATGGACCAGGCGTTCTGAGTGACATGGACCAGGCGTTCTCAGTTACCTGGACCAGGCGTTCTGAGTGACATGGACCAGGTGTTCTGCGTGAACTGGACCAGGCGTTCTAAGTGACATGGACTAGGCGTTCTCAGTGACATGGACCAGGCCTTCTGAGTGACATGGACCAGGCGTTCTGCGTGAACTGGACCAGGCGTTCTGCGTGAACTGGACCAGGCGTTCTGCGTGAACTGGACCAGGCGTTCTGCGTGAACTGGACCAGGCGTTCTGCGTGAACTGGACCAGGCGTTCTGAGTGACATGGACCAGGTGTTCTGAGTGACATGGACCAGGCGTTCTGAGTGACATGGACCAGGCGTTCTGAGTGACATGGACCAGGCGTTCTGAGTGACATGGACCAGGCGTTCTGAGTGACATGGACCAGGCGTTCTCCGTTACCTGGACCAGGCGTTCTGAGTGACATGGACCAGGTGTTCTGAGTGACATGGACCAGGCGTTCTGAGTGACATGGACCAGGCGTTCTCCGTTACCTGGACCAGGCGTTCTGAGTGACATGGACCAGGCGTTCTGAGTGACATGGACCAGGCGTTCTGAGTGACATGGACCAGGTGTTCTGAGTGACATGGACCAGGCGTTCTGCGTGAACTGGACCAGGCGTTCTGAGTGACATGGACCAGGCGTTCTGAGTGACATGGACCAGGTGTTCTGAGTGACATGGACCAGGTGTTCTGAGTGACATGGACCAGGCGTTCTGAGTGACATGGACCAGGTGTTCTGAGTGACATGGACCAGGCGTTCTCCGTTACCTGGACCAGGCGTTCTGAGTGACATGGACCAGGTGTTCTGAGTGACATGGACCAGGTGTTCTGAGTGACATGGACCAGGTGTTCTGAGTGACATGGACCGGGCGTTCTGAGTGACATGGACCAGGCGTTCTGAGTGACTTGGACCAGGCGTTCTGAGTGACATGGACCAGGCGTTCTGAGTGACATGGACCAGGCGTTCTCCGTTACCTGGACCAGGCGTTCTGAGTGACATGGACCAGGTGTTCTGAGTGACATGGACCAGGCGTTCTGAGTGACATGGACCAGGTGTTCTGAGTGACATGGACCAGGCGTTCTGAGTGACATGGACCAGGCGTTCTCCGTTACCTGGACCAGGCGTTCTGAGTGACATGGACCAGGCGTTCTGAGTGACATGGACCAGGTGTTCTGAGTGACATGGACCAGGTGTTCTGAGTGACATGGACCAGGTGTTCTGAGTGACATGGACCAGGCGTTCTGAGTGACATGGACCAGGCGTTCTCCGTTACCTGGACCAGGCGTTCTGAGTGACATGGACCAGGTGTTCTGAGTGACATGGACCAGGCGTTCTGAGTGACATGGACCAGGTGTTCTGAGTGACATGGACCAGGTGTTCTGAGTGACATGGACCAGGCGTTCTGAGTGACATGGACCAGGTGTTCTGAGTGACATGGACCAGGCGTTCTGAGTGACATGGACCAGGTGTTCTGAGTGACATGGACCAGGTGTTCTGAGTGACATGGACCAGGCGTTCTGAGTGACATGGACCAGGTGTTCTGAGTGACATGGACCAGGCGTTCTGCGTGAACTGGACCAGGCGTTCTGAGTGAAATGGACCAGGCGTTCTGCGTGAACTGGACCAGGCGTTCTGCGTGAACTGGACCAGGCGTTCTGCGTGAACTGGACCAGGCGTTCTGCGTGAACTGGACCAGGCGTTCTGAGTGACATGGACCAGGCGTTCTGAGTGACATGGACCAGGCGTTCTGAGTGACATGGACCAGGCGTTCTGAGTGACATGGACCAGGCGTTCTGCGTGACATGGACCAGGCGTTCTCCGTTACCTGGACCAGGCGTTCTGAGTGACATGGACCAGGCGTTCTGAGTGACATGGACCAGGTGTTCTGAGTGACATGGACCAGGCGTTCTGAGTGACATGGACCAGGCGTTCTGAGTGACATGGACCAGGCGTTCTCCGTTACCTGGACCAGGCGTTCTGAGTGACATGGACCAGGCGTTCTGAGTGACATGGACCAGGTGTTCTGAGTGACCTGGACCAGGCGTTCTGAGTGACATGGACCAGGCGTTCTGAGTGACATGGACCAGGTGTTCTGAGTGACATGGACCAGGCGTTCTCCGTTACCTGGACCAGGCGTTCTGAGTGACATGGACCAGGCGTTCTGAGTGACATGGGCCAGGCGTTCTGAGTGACATGGACCAGGTGTTCTGCGTGAACTGGACCAGGCGTTCTGCGTGAAATGGACCAGGCGTTCTGCGTGACCTGGACCAGGCGTTCTGCGTGAACTGGACCAGGCGTTCTGCGTGAACTGGACCAGGCGTTCTGCGTGAACTGGACCAGGCGTTCTGAGTGACATGGACCAGGCGTTCTGCGTGAACTGGACCAGGCGTTCTCAGTGACATGGACCAGGCGTTCTGAGTGACATGGACCAGGCGTTCTGAGTGACATGGACCAGGCGTTCTGAGTGACATGGACCAGGCGTTCTGCGTGAACTGGACCAGGCGTTCTCAGTGACATGGACCAGGCGTTCTGCGTGAACTGGACCAGGCGTTCTGCGTGAACTGGACCAGGCGTTCTGCGTGAACTGGACCAGGCGTTCTGCGTGAACTGGACCAGGCGTTCTGAGTGACATGGACCAGGCGTTCTCCGTTACCTGGACCAGGCGTTCTGCGTGAACTGGACCAGGCGTTCTGCGTGAACTGGACCAGGCGTTCTGCGTGAACTGGACCAGGCGTTCTGAGTGAACTGGACCAGGCGTTCTGAGTGACATGGACCAGGCGTTCTGCGTGAACTGGACCAGGCGTTCTGCGTGAACTGGACCAGGCGTTCTGCGTGAACTGGACCAGGCGTTCTGAGTGACATGGACCAGGTGTTCTGAGTGACATGGACCAGGCGTTCTGCGTGACCTGGACCAGGCGTTCTGAGTGACATGGACCAGGCGTTCTGAGTGACATGGACCAGGCGTTCTGCGTGAACTGGACCAGGCGTTCTGCGTGAACTGGACCAGGCGTTCTGCGTGAACTGGACCAGGCGTTCTGCGTGACCTGGACCAGGCGTTCTGCGTGAACTGGACCAGGCGTTCTCAGTGACATGGACCAGGCGTTCTGCGTGACCTGGACCAGGCGTTCTCAGTGACATGGACCAGGTGTTCTGAGTGACATGGACCAGGTGTTCTGAGTGACATGGACCAGGCGTTCTGAGTGACATGGACCAGGCGTTCTCCGTTACCTGGACCAGGCGTTCTGAGTGACATGGACCAGGTGTTCTGAGTGACATGGACCAGGTGTTCTGAGTGACATGGACCAGGTGTTCTGAGTGACATGGACCAGGCGTTCTCAGTGACATGGACCAGGCGTTCTCAGTGACATGGACCAGGCGTTCTGAGTGACATGGACCAGGCGTTCTGAGTGACATGGACCAGGTGTTCTGCGTGAACTGGACCAGGCGTTCTGAGTGACATGGACCAGGCGTTCTGCGTGAACTGGACCAGGCGTTCTGCGTGAACTGGACCAGGCGTTCTGCGTGAACTGGACCAGGCGTTCTCAGTGACATGGACCAGGCGTTCTGCGTGAACTGGACCAGGCGTTCTCAGTGACATGGACCAGGCGTTCTGAGTGACATGGACCAGGCGTTCTGAGTGACCTGGACCAGGTGTTCTGAGTGACATGGACCAGGCGTTCTGCGTGACCTGGACCGGGCGTTCTGCGTGAACTGGACCAGGCGTTCTGCGTGAAATGGACCAGGCGTTCTGCGTGACCTGGACCAGGCGTTCTCAGTGACATGGACCAGGCGTTCTCCGTGACATGGACCAGGCGTTCTGAGTGACATGGACCAGGCGTTCTGAGTGACATGGACCAGGCGTTCTGAGTGACATGGACCAGGCGTTCTGAGTGACATGGACCAGGCGTTCTGCGTGAACTGGACCAGGCGTTCTGCGTGAACTGGACCAGGCGTTCTGCGTGAACTGGACCAGGCGTTCTGAGTGACATGGACCAGGCGTTCTGAGTGACATGGACCAGGCGTTCTGCGTGAACTGGACCAGGCGTTCTGAGTGACATGGACCAGGCGTTCTGAGTGACATGGACCAGGCGTTCTGAGTGACATGGACCAGGCGTTCTGAGTGACATGGACCAGGCGTTCTGAGTGACATGGACCAGGCGTTCTGCGTGAACTGGACCAGGCGTTCTGCGTGAACTGGACCAGGCGTTCTGCGTGAACTGGACCAGGCGTTCTGAGTGACATGGACCAGGCGTTCTGAGTGACATGGACCAGGCGTTCTGAGTGACATGGACCAGGCGTTCTGAGTGACATGGACCAGGCGTTCTCAGTGACATGGACCAGGCGTTCTCAGTGACATGGACCAGGCGTTCTGAGTGACCTGGACCAGGTGTTCTGCGTGAACTGGACCAGGCGTTCTGCGTGAACTGGACCAGGCGTTCTGCGTGAACTGGACCGGCGTTCTGAGTGACATGGACCAGGCGTTCTGAGTGACATGGACCAGGCGTTCTGAGTGACATGGACCAGGCGTTCTGAGTGACATGGACCAGGTGTTCTGCGTGAACTGGACCAGGCGTTCTGAGTGACATGGACCAGGCGTTCTGAGTGACATGGACCAGGCGTTCTGCGTGAACTGGACCAGGCGTTCTGCGTGAACTGGACCAGGCGTTCTCAGTGACATGGACCAGGCGTTCTGAGTGACATGGACCAGGCGTTCTGAGTGACATGGACCAGGCGTTCTGAGTGACATGGACCAGGCGTTCTGAGTGACATGGACCAGGCGTTCTGAGTGACATGGACCAGGCGTTCTCCGTTACCTGGACCAGGCGTTCTGAGTGACATGGACCAGGCGTTCTGAGTGACATGGACCAGGCGTTCTGAGTGACATGGACCAGGCGTTCTGAGTGACATGGACCAGGCGTTCTGAGTGACATGGACCAGGCGTTCTGAGTGACATGGACCAGGCGTTCTGAGTGACATGGACCAGGCGTTCTCAGTGACATGGACCAGGCGTTCTGAGTGACATGGACCAGGCGTTCTGCGTGAACTGGACCAGGCGTTCTGCGTGAACTGGACCAGGCGTTCTGCGTGAACTGGACCAGGCGTTCTGAGTGACATGGACCAGGCGTTCTGAGTGACATGGACCAGGCGTTCTGAGTGACATGGACCAGGTGTTCTGAGTGACATGGACCAGGCGTTCTGAGTGACATGGACCAGGCGTTCTGCGTGACCTGGACCAGGCGTTCTGCGTGAACTGGACCAGGCGTTCTGAGTGACCTGGACCAGGCGTTCTGAGTGACATGGACCCGGCGTTCTGCGTGACATGGACCAGGTGTTCTGAGTGACATGGACCAGGCGTTCTGAGTGACATGGACCAGGCGTTCTGAGTGACATGGACCAGGCGTTCTGAGTGACATGGACCAGGCGTTCTCCGTTACCTGGACCAGGCGTTCTGCGTGAACTGGACCAGGCGTTCTGAGTGACATGGACCAGGCGTTCTGCGTGAACTGGACCAGGCGTTCTGCGTGACCTGGACCAGGCGTTCTGAGTGACATGGACCAGGCGTTCTGCGTGACATGGACCAGGCGTTCTGCGTGACATGGACCAGGCGTTCTGCGTGAACTGGACCAGGCGTTCTGCGTGAACTGGACCAGGCGTTCTGAGTGACATGGACCAGGCGTTCTGAGTGACATGGACCAGGCGTTCTGAGTGACATGGACCAGGCGTTCTGAGTGACATGGACCAGGCGTTCTGAGTGACATGGACCAGGCGTTCTGCGTGAACTGGACCAGGCGTTCTGCGTGAACTGGACCAGGCGTTCTGCGTGAACTGGACCAGGCGTTCTGAGTGACATGGACCAGGCGTTCTGAGTGACATGGACCAGGCGTTCTGAGTGACATGGACCAGGCGTTCTCCGTTACCTGGACCAGGCGTTCTGAGTGACATGGACCAGGTGTTCTGAGTGACATGGACCAGGCGTTCTGAGTGACATGGACCAGGCGTTCTGAGTGACATGGACCAGGTGTTCTGAGTGACATGGACCAGGTGTTCTGAGTGACATGGACCAGGCGTTCTGAGTGACATTAATTGTTCAAAAACACCTAAAACTCTCAAGTTTGATCTGTCAAAAGAATTTAAATGAGCCTATCAGGATTCATGTTTTCTGGGGTTCAGCTGAGGGGAGCTGGACAATCGGCAACTTCTGATCATCACTTTGAACACATAATGTTGACATGTTGGACAAAGAGGACAGAAACATGTTTGAGGCAGAGGTCGGACACATTGGCAGGGTGGGCGGAAACATGTCGAAACAGGTAGGATGTAGACACGTTGGACAGGGAAGATGGAAACATGGGTGCATTCACAGAATTGGTCACAAATAGGTTTCAGCAAACCACGAGGAGCCAGTGGTGCTCAGGGCAGGGGTTCTGGGACCGGGTTAGGGTCTGGACATGAAACAAAACCTGCAGCCTTAGTTCTACAGATGAAGACATCTGGCCTGTCTGAGAACTGACCATCCTCTCCTTCAGGAAGCTCTTCTTCCTCTTCATACTCAGTGTCTTCATCAATATCCACCTGCAAACACAAGCTGTGGTCTTACAAACTGAAAATCCATAGTACAGAACTGACAGTCAAATAACCTTGTTTACCTTCACTTCTTCTTCAGGCTCCTCCTCCTCTGCACCTTCTTTCTTCTTGCTGGAAAAAAACAAAAAAACAAACAAATCAGCAAACAATTAGACATTTTCACTCATTTTCCTTCTATGTCTTGATATCTCCATCACTCACTCTTTCTTCTTGCTGTCTCCATCTCCTCCAGCCAGATTGTCCACAGCAATGGCCAAGAATACGTTCAACAGGATGTCTGAATCTTGTTAAGGGTGGCGGTGGAGATCTCTTATTGCTCATTAAGCTTTATGATTTAGGAGTTCAGATTATGGGTTGTTTAAAAAGCATGGAGCATGTTTATGTTGTCAAGTTTTAACACACTGTTAAACTAATAATGACATGAGTAAACCTGAACCCACTAATGTAGACCGTGTCTGTGGAACTCTACTATAAAACTCATTTAGCCTGGAAGTTGTTAGAACTTAGTATTCTCTAATGTACAGCTCAAGAAGGAACTAAGCTGAAAAAGATTTCCATTAAAATTCTTTGATCCTCAGCTGGTCAACATTTCAGAGTCTGGTGGGAATTTTAACTTGTTAAACAAATAAGTCTCAAAACCAACCTTTGGGACAAATAGGATCCCTCAAAAAATTAATTTGTTGGCTCATGCTATCTGGGCTGCACAGTCAGACTGATTTATAAAGGTTGTATCCAGGCTGCATGTTGAAGTGTCCTGGAGCTGGATGGATGGATGGATGGATGGATGGATGGATGGATGGATGGATGGATGGATGACCTCTTTGATTGTAACATCTCTGCTAATTATTGTACCAATGATAAAACATACATATTCAGTTTGTTTGGCCTGATGTGATGGATACAGTTACCGCAGATGAAGAGGATAACGAAGTAAATACAGACAATCATCCCTGGAAACACGGGTCCACCGTATGCCATGATGCCATCATACATGACCACATTCCAGTCCTCACCTGTTAAAATCTAAAGAAATGACTGTCAGGCACACTATACCATACCACACCATAATATGACTGGCTGTCCCTGCTGCTGTGGTACCTGGAAGCAAGTGAGCAATGCCTGTGGGAAAGCATCAAAGGTGCTTCGCTTTGTCTGTGTCTCATCAAAGTTGAACTTTCCTCCAAACAGCTGCATGCCAAGGAGCGCAAAGATGATGAGAAAGAGGAAGAGGAGGAGCAGCAATGAGGCGATAGATTTCATGGAATTCAGCAGGGATGCCACCAGGTTGGATAGAGCTGTCCAGTGCCTGAGGAGATGGAGTGTCATCATCAGAGGAGCTGCAATGAGGTGATCAGTTTGCACCTGGAGTCTCAGGCATCTGTCTTACCGCGTGACCTTAAAGATACGCAGCAGACGAACACAGCGCAGAACAGCGATCCCCAGAGGAGGCATGATGTCCAACTCCACTAGAATGGTCTCAATGATACCAGCGCAAACCACGAAGCAGTCGAAGCGGTTAAAGAATGCCACAAAATAATGAGCCAGACCCAAACTGTACATCTTTAGCAGCATCTCCACAGTAAAGAGAGACAGCAGCACCTTGTTGGCAATGTCTTATAGGACAGAGATACACATGAAGAACAAACTTAAGTCTCACACATAGACACCTGATCACTGGAGTTTGAGACAGATGCTGATAAACTGTTACCCTGGACTTGTGTCAGCCAGTCAGGTTGGTTGTAGTGTTCAGAGGCACTGAGGGAGGTGTTGAGGAAGACAAGTAGGAGAACCAGCCAATAGAATGTCACAGATTTGACAGCAGTGCGGCAGTTTCTGCGACAGACTCGATTCCAGCGGCGCAGCAGACGACTGAGACACACAGGAAGACGTTGCTTGAAATGCAGGTGTTCCAAACTAACAATTCATCAGCACAAACTCTGAACTCACCAGCAGCTGATCTTCATTAATCGAGCGCTGAAACGAAACAGAGTGAAGTCGGTTTATGTTCTCAAACTGAATTCCTGAAGGAGTGCAGAAAACATGTCTGCCTCAAGGGGGCGCTACAGCTGAGATCGCCTTCTGGCTTACCTGAAGACCCTGACCAGAAACACTTACATTCATCTTTCAGCAAGTTTAATATTGTCTGCACTGGATGTTTCTTCTTCGGTTGTTTCTTTTCATACCCATGAAGACATGGAGTGAAAGTCCCGCCTACTCTCCCACACACTCAATGATGGTGTTTTCTTAACATGAAATTCCAAATTGCAGATAAGAAAAATTATTTGAACATATAGCAGCAACATAATAACTGCCTAAATCAATAGAGTCAACACCTGGATATTGGTTGGCATGGAGAAGGTGGGACGGAAACGGTCACCAGCTGCAGGACGCTCAATGTCCAGGTTCCATTTCAAGGTCTGTTTTTTATTTTAGTTTATCACAAGTTTAAAGGTACAGTATGTAAGAATTTTACAGGTAAATACTGAAACAGTCTAACGTCCCACCGGTGTTGAAAATAAAGTCACGCTGTAACAAATCTGGATCTCAGTCAGCTGGGTGGTCTCTAGTTTCTGTCGTTTTATAAAAGCTAACCCGGACCAGAATCATTATTTACACGTCCAGACTTCCTGGTTCCATAACGAATCACATGTGAGTCTGCAAGGCTGCCAAGTCTTCAACACAAGCAGCTGGAATTCAACAACGACCAGCAGCAAAAAGTAAGAAACCACCACATCCTTCCTACTGAGCAGCCGAGCTGCTCGTGATGGAGCGTTCAAACACACTTGGGAAAACTCAACGCTGAACAAATAAACCTTCAGACATTCCCAGAAATTGAACAAATACAAGAGAAACTAAATGAGAATCAACATCAGAACTGGCAACCCAACAGAAACATCAGGGAGGGGAGGGGGTGGCTGAGAACAGACGTTTTGTTTTTCTACATGAACTGCAGGATTTGGATTTTACAACAAGGTCTAATTCTCACATATTGTACCTTTAAATTTAAGCTAATGTGTGAGTTACCAGCAGGCCTGGCAGCAGTTCGTGTGTTCTTCATCGATGTTCTCAGTGTTTTCAGAAGCTGTTTCACTGGCAGGAAGACTGGCTGACAGACAGACAGACAGACAGGTTCAACTAACTTCATCTGTAATTCCAAAAGGTTAAATATATAGCACTTATTTGTTGAATCAGCTACATCTTGTCAGAAACTGTGAGGTTCCAGCTTGGTGATATTCACACAAACCATTCAGTTATTCTTACACTCATTTGGAAAGTGAAGAACTTTTTTTTTTTTTTTTAGTTATTTAAAACATTAATTCAGAAGAAGTTATAATTCTTGAGATGATGTGGTTTGTGTCATGTTGAGGATCATCTTTTATTTTTGGTTTTATAGTTTTATTTGCTGACTTGATATCAAATCTTTGTTGTAACTTGGTTGGTGTGTTTCCCTGTCAGGCCTCTATTTTATTAGTATTTTATGTTCCAATCTTAAAACCATTTCAAGAATTTTTAACAAAGAAACATTTTTGATACCCTCAGCTATAAAATTTGAGCAGTTCAGTGCATATGAAAAAATGTTTGGTTTGTCAAGAGGAATAGTTGTGATGTTTGAACATCTCACCGTGAGTTTCATTGGAGTGACTAAACCACCCAAACTTCCCTCTCTTCTTATCAGACAGATCACCCAAAGAAGGACCTGAGATCCAGAGAAATAAGTGACACTTAAACTACATCGCAAAATGTCTATATGAAAAATGTGACAACAAAAACATCTGAATGTTATTCTTAACAAGAAAAATCAAATTTCTCTATCAGCATCATCTCATTATCTAAAAGGGAGCAGTTTTAGTATGGCGGTGAGCTGTATCACACCACAGAGGAAACCTTCTGCAGCAAATATTTACTAAGTAAATAAACTGAATTTAACTTTGTGCGTCTCTTCTGTACGGAGGTTTCATGGCGCGTAATCGCATCAAACCAGAAGTTGGTATTGGAGATACTTGGAGGTAAACAACGCGCATGAACTCAAGAAGATCCCAAATGTTGAACGAAATAATTATTGCCGTGTTTTTTGGCCGTACCAATCGGTCAGACTGTGAAAACATTTGCAGTTGACTGCCAAAAGTTATCAAAGGAAAGGAGGTGCTTGTGGTTAATGAAGCTAAACCAGGATCTACGAGGCAAAAATCTGGACATCTGAATTTTTTCAGCCAATTCTTCAGGTAAGTGAATTGTTATCAGCAGCTCTTAAATTATTTTCCAATGTGATGATAATATAATTCATATCAAGCTATTTACTTAATAAAATCACATGTAATAGCCTGCTACAGTAGCAATATTATTATTAACATGTAGAGCTAAAATTAAACGTTCTGTATTTCTCTTTTTAGGTCTGATCAGGGTTCCATCTGTTGGAATGACAGGAACATCACTGTGGAAGAAAATGTACTTGCGTACTAGGTTTTTCCTCATATTATAAGGAACTACTGTTATATTCCTTATTTATTCTACATGTTAGTGAGTCTGATGTAACTGTGGGATATTAGAGGTCTGTCTCATCAGGGGCTTTAAGCTTTGGGCTGAGCAATAACACTATTTTGGCCAGGACACTTCTATTATCAATAAAACCATCCTGGGTAATAAAACCCATTTGGACAAGGAGATACTACTTTTATTGTTTTATTATGTTTGTTTATTAATGTTACAGTGGGGCAAAAAAGTATTTAGTCAGCCACCAATTGTGTAAGTTCTCCCACTTAAAAAGATCAGAGAGGCCTGTAATTTTCATCATAGGTATACCTCAACTATGAGAGACAAAATGAGGAAAAAAAATCCAGAAAATCACATTGTCTGATTTTTAAAGAATTTATTTGCAAATTATGGTGGAAAATAAGTATTTGGTCAATAACAAAAGTTAATCTCAATACTTTGTTATATAGCCTTTGTTGGCAATGACAGAGGTCAAACGTTTTCTGTAAGTCTTCACAAGGTTTTCACACACTGTTGCTGGTATTTTGGCCCATTCCTCCATGCAGATCTCCTCTAGAGCAGTGATGTTTTGGGGCTGACGCTGGGCAACACGGACTTTCAACTCCCTCCAGAGATTTTCTATGGGGTTGAGATCTGGAGACTGGCTAGGCCACTCCAGGACCTTGAAATGCTTCTTACGAAGCCACTCCTTCGTTGCCCGGGCGGTGTGTTTGGGATCATTGTCATGCTGAAAGACCCAGCCACGTCTCATTTTCAATGCCCTTGCTGATGGAAGGAGGTTTTCACTCAAAATCTTACGATACATGGCCCCATTCATTCTTTCCTTTACACGGATCAGTCGTCCTGGTCCCCTTGCAGAAAAACAGCCCCAAAGCATGATGTTTCCACCCCCATGCTTTACAGTAGGTATGGTGTTCTTTGGATCCAACTCAGCATTCTTTCCCCTCCAAACACGACAAGTTGAGTTTCTACCAAAAAGTTCTATTTTGGTTTCATCTGACCATATGATGTTCTCCCAATCCTCTTCTGGATCATCCAAATGCTCTCTAGCAAACCGCAGACGGGCCTGGACGTGTCCTGGCTTCAGCAGGGGGACACGTCTGGCACTGCAGGATTTGAGTCCCTGGCGGCGTAGTGTGTTACTGATGGTAGCCTTTGTTACTTTGGTCCCAGCTCTCTGCAGGTCATTCACTAGGTCCCTCCGTGTGGTTCTGGGATTTTTGCTCACCGTTCTTGTGATCATTTTGACCCCACGGGGTGAGATCTTGCGTGGAGCCCCAGATCGAGGGAGATTATCAGTGGTCTTGTATGTCTTCCATTTTCTAATAATTGCTCCCACAGTTGATTTCTTCACACCAAGCTGCTTACCTATTGCAGATTCAGTCTTCCCAGCCTGGTGAAGGTCTACAATTTTGTTTCTGGTGTCCTTTGACAGCTCTTTGGTCTTGGCCATAGTGGAGTTTGGAGCGTGACTGTTTGAGGTTGTGGACAGGTGTCTTTTATACTGATAACGAGTTCACACAGGTGCCATTAATACAGGTAACGAGTGGAGGACCGAGGAGCCTCTTAAAGAAGTTACAGGTCTGTGAAAGCCAGAAATCTTACTTGTTTGTAGGTGACCAAATACTTATTTTCCTCCATAATTTGCAAATAAATTCTTTAAAAATCAGACAATGTGATTTTCTGGATTTTTTTCCCTCATTTTGTCTCTCATAGTTGAGGTATACCTATGATGAAAATTACAGGCCTCTCTGATCTTTTTAAGTGGGAGAACTTACACAATTGGTGGCTGACTAAATACTTTTTTGCCCCACTGTATATAAGGTTGTGACAGTTGTCTCTCAGGCAGAGACTCACTGAATTGCTTGCGAGCGGTTGTGTGACATCTTTCTTCTATTTAATTATCAGTCACTGTGTTTGTACTTTTGATAATCAATTTTCTACCACAATACAAATATAATTTAAATAGAACCCAGAAGAGACTGAAGGATGCTGCTGCTGACACTGATGTATTAGGCTTAATGTTTCCACAATCTTTTTGTCATACATATTTAACTTATCCGTAGCCAGTGTCACTGCTTCTAGGATCATAAGAAGTCCTGATGCTGTGATATTCTGGGTTTCCAGGAGTTCACCTTCTGCTTTGGCATAAAGATATTTTAATATTGAGTGTGTTTCAATAGACATTCACAAGCTGACTGAGGTACAACAGCATGACGGTTGGCTTTGTCTCATCTTACTCTACATGTTAGAAGAGATAAACCACTTTCAGATGACTAAATTCTACATCAGGATTTCATTTGGAAAGCAGCTCTCTCTCTGATCCACTAAAAACCTTTAATCTGACCTGGAATCAACCGTGGGGGAGACACACAAACAAAAGGCCACCACTGTTCACTGCTGAGAAGAAAACTTCCCAGATGACCATCAACGCATGTGCAGGTCATGTGACTGAAAGAAGCTGTCCATCTCTGTTGTAAGATGTCAATCACAAAAATGGAACGTGAACCCATTAAAACACAGCCCAGCCTGGAGTGTACGGTCTTACGTGAGTTTCCGTCCTCGTTCAATTCGTCCATGTCCTCTGCCTGAGTGATCCAGTCCATGTATCCGCACAGATCCTCCTCCATCTGCTGCTTCTCCCGCAGCTTCTGGAAATCTCCTCGAGCTTTTGCCTTTTCCCTCTCTTTACTGAACTCTCTGCAACATTCGGAGTATTCACAGATTCTTTAATAAAATATCAGTCAATACGTGCTGCTTCATTAGTGCATCAGGATTTAATATAACTAACCCACTTAGGACTCCCAGGACCAGGTTGAGGACAAAGAATGAGCCAAAAATCACCAGGCTTACAAAATAAACCCACGGCAGTTCGAATCCAATGGCGTCATTCATCTGTAGACAATAAAAAGAAGGAAAAATTGGAAATCAAAGGGTGGTTCTAAATTTGTAAAGACTAGCTTAGAAATGAAGAACTGTGGTGGATTTTACCCAGTACAGAACATCGGTCCAACCCTCCATGGTGATGCACTGAAACACCGTCAACATGGCAAAGAAGAAGTTGTCAAAGTTGGTAATTCCACCATTAGGACCGTCCCACCTCCCTCGACACTCAGATCCATTCACGATACACTGACGGCCGTGACCAGCAAATGCACATGGGACTGGTTCATCCTCCACATAATTATCTGAATATGTGGATAATAGTTAAGAACACTGTGTAAAACCTTTATCCAGTTTATCACTAAACTTTAGAAGCTCTCATGGAAATATTCTGTCATTCACAAATTTACAATTATTGATTTGTATTTTTTATGACAAATGTTTGGGGAGAATATCGGTGGTTTCTACTGGCTCAGCTTCTCAACCCAAGGACACAAGTGGGTTCAGTGACTATCTACATCCAGTTGTTGGTGTCAGTACATAAATCAGAGCAAAGCAGAATTCTATAGTTTGATCTTGAGGCAATTTGAAAAGTTTAAAAACAACCCCAACTGACCAAAGTTAGATGCAGCGAGACACATTTAAAAGTTTGAGGACCAAGCAACAACACTAGGTTCTCCCCTGAGAACCAGGACAAACATTAAGTACACTCCTGGATATAAAATTTAAACCTTGTTAAAAACCAAAGAAAACAGGCAGCCATTGCAATATATTGTATTGACATGTCACATAAGGATTGTTGCATGTTTTATAGCATGCTATGACAAAAACTTTTCATAATCAGAAAAAAGAAAAATCCCTGGCGTCAAACTCCCATTTGACAGAGTATTTTTCTACATTTATCCTATTCAGTGTTTCGTCACCTGCATGGCGCACGTCCTGCTGTTGTCTTCACTTTGGACTCAGTGTTTTGTTTCTGTTACTGTTATAGTTAGTTTCAGTAGTTTGTTTGCAGCATTGTGTTTTTTCTTTCCTGTCTGTCCTGCTGCCCACTCCTCATCAATACTCATCATGTTCACCTGCTGCTACCACTATCAGCCCCTCCAGCCTCACCTGTCTGCTCCTCTTTAAACGGGGGGGAGGAGCCGACAGGTGTTATCAGTGTAATGAAACCGCGCCTCTGATTCCTGTTACCCATTTAAACCTGTTTACCTGACTGTTTAGATTTTCGGTGTTTCTCGACCTCTGACTGTTTCCTAGCTACATTTTCACTTGCCCCTTTTGGATCGTCACCACGGCTTGGACAGTTTATGTAAGTAAGTACAGTTATGTACAGTTCATTTGTTAAATAAATGTATTTTTTTAACTTATTAAATTATTTCATGTTTAGCCAAGTTAAAAAGCATTTAGATTTCATTTGGAACAAAATAATGTAAGTTTATCTGTTTAATGGCTCTAAAATTTAACATTTACCATTTAAAATGTTAATTACTGAACTCTCAAGTGAAGTTGGTGTTGAAGTCACGCGTGAATTGCAAATCTCACATTTGGCGGCAGAAATCACTGAGACTGAACGCAGAAAGGTACAACGCTCCTTTTGTTGCTTGAAGAGTGAAGCTAAACAAAGATGAGTAGTAAAAGAGCGATCTTTAAGAACTTGAAGACCTCTTTTCACGACAAGCTGCCAATGAGGTACAGTACAGACCAAAAGTTTGGACACGCCTTCTCATTCAAAGAGAATGAGGTGTGTCCAAGCTTTTGTTCTGTACTGTATGTGTTTTACTTTGTTTATCACATCGTAATGTTAGTTTGACTTCTTAATGTTGTACATTTTTGGTAATATGTATTATATTTGGTGTATTATTTTTTTCAAGTTCTTACGGCATTGTGCAGTGTTGTCCTGTGATGTTATGGCATGATGATGATAGTAAGAAGAAATCAAGTTTATGCATGGCTGAAGCTTTAGGAGGACATGCTTGTGAATAAACGCCCATTTCAAAGAACCAACCTGTGTCTGATGTTGTGAAGAGAGCTACAGCTTCTGTGCTTTGATGTCGGACTGTACCTGCACGTCTCCATCTTTCCCTTGTAGGATCTAATTTCCCGCTGTCTGTGGATCACCTGACTTTGATCTGTTTCTGGATTCTGACCATGCGTATGTCTGCTCCCCTGGGTCACCTGTAAGTTTCACACCCACCTGTGAACTGTTAACCCGTAGAACTCTGGTTCTGTTTTTCAGATCACCCTCATCATCATTTTGCAATTAACTTTTTTATTTAAAGTGCCTCTGTGTCTCATGCTCCTTGCAGTTGGAACTCAGCCTGACAGTTCAGTGGTTTACACTAAAACAGATCTGGAAAAAATACGATGACTATTCTGACTTCACATCCTTCAACCTGGATCTTCAGAGATGTGGAGAGATTTTTCCAGATTTAATCAATTCTGATTCGGTTCTATCCACCGGTTGTGTGGCGGTACCTGTTCCTGTGTAGTAGCAGGTTCTGTGCATGCGTCCAATGAAGAGCTCAAGCCCAATGATTGCATAGATGATGATGACGAAGAGAACCAGCAGAGCAATGTGAAGCAGAGGAACCATGGCCTTCATGATGGAGTTCAGCACAATTTGAAGACCTGATGGAGAAAAAACAAACACATGCATAAGTACAAAGTACAAACATGTTCCAGTCACTTTCTGGTCAGTTAAACTTACTGGGGACTCCAGAAACTAGTCTGAGAGGTCGCAGCACTCTGAAGGCCCTGAGAGCTTTGACATCCAGACCTCCAGGTTTTCCTGGCATGTGGTGGGTGGTCACCTGCTCGCCACTCGATTTATGAGTCATTGTTTCCAGGACAACACTGAACAACCTACAAAAAAACACAAAAGAAGCAGAAAACCAGGACTCTAGTTTGTGATTTTCATAAAAATTGTAATTCAAGCTGAACAATGAAGAATACACGTTAAGTTTCACCAAGTAACCAAGTAATGTTCTTCAGATTTCAGTGGCTCTGATCTGTTTTTAAAGCAACACGACTGTAGTTGACCAAAGTAAACTATAAAACTGGCTGAATGAACAAAGAGAAGGGAACATAATGAAGCCCTGAGGGACACCTGAGGTAGATTTTCTCAGTGAACTAACCACCAAGATGTCCAAAGAGAATCTTACCTACCAGGTAGAACTGAAACCTCTTGCATATGTTGCACTTTGCACAAGCAAATGTTTCTGGATTCAGAAAGTCCTGAAAGTCTTTGTGTCTCACATGCAGCCTTCTTTCTGACTACATCCTCAGGCAGTACTACCATGACAATATGCTTCATCATCATGACCGTTGTCATCATCCTGACTATGTCCAGTCATGGTCCTGTAGCGAGGACATTTAGTCACACAGAGGACAAACCTTAGGACTCGAGAGACTCAGTGATGTCATAAGGTGGTAAATGGAGAAACTCTGAGTCCTTCGAGTCCTGAGTTTCTCCTCTGAAGTTTTACTTCGTCATCATCTTCATCTGTCTTCTGTCTCAATCTCTTCCATTCCTGAATTCTGTCTTTACTGAACCAAAATGATCCGATCTGATGAACACAGAACCTAGACAGAACCTGAAGCAATTAAAGGAGCCAGAGGTCAGAGATTACATCTGAGGACAGAACGTTAGATCCCATATTTCCCTACCCAACAATAACGATGACAAAGTCGAGCAGGTTCCAGCCGTTACGGATGTAGGAGCTGGGGTGCATCACCAAACCATAGGCCAGGATTTTTAGGAAGGTCTCCACTGTGAATATGATGAGGAAGATGTATTCCACTTGTTCCTGAAACATAGAACACGACCTGTCAATCTCCAAACACAGAACAGGGCCTGAACTACTTCATTTATTCTTACTGGGACTAAACGCAGCAAAGGTGAAATGGAAGGAAGCGTTGGTGCTTGGTGCAGAAGCAAAAACTCAGATATAGGAAGAATTTGGAAAGGCCATGAAGAAAGACTTCAGTCATTCTCAAAGGTTTTCTCAAACTATTCCCAAATCAGGAAAAGACATTAGGGCCTTTGGTTTGGGTGTAGAACTGCTGACCTGGACTGGGATTATGTTAGACATTAAACTGTAAACCAGCTTTTAGTTTGTGTAAAATAAAGTTATGAAAATTTCATCTGAAAGTAGGTGGAAATGTTCAGGGTCACAGTTTAATGGAGCTCATACATAATGTTAAACTGTCAGAAGGTTAATTTTACAAATAAAGAATAAACATCAGAAGATTCACATATTATTGTACTTTTATTTCTCAGAAGTTCTTTAAATAAGAAGTTTTAGCTGAAAAGTTTCTCTCCACTGTCTCCAGCTGTTGCTGCTCAGGATTGTGTTGAAATGATTCAATCCAGTCAGCTGGTTCCTCAGACAGGAAATTATTTATTTTTACTAATTGACTTGATGCTTCTGTAAAGTGCCTTGAAACGACTTGGTGTTTTATAAATATGAATTGAATAGAAAATATGAACCGTATGGACCGTAAGATGTGTTTAGTTTTTTAAACTCTAATCTGGCTGTTTGCAATGAGCTTGTTTTAAATGTATTTGCAGCTGAATGAGACATAGTCATCACTCACAACAGGAAACGACTGCATGAATCCAACTGGAAACAAAGGTGGAGAGACTCTGAGGATACAAAGAAGATCAAGACAGCTGAAGCATCAGAGCAGAAAGTCCTCAGAGCTGATCTCATATATGTCAATCATCTACTGCTCCAGTGATTATCCAGGACCGCTGAGTTTTATTATGTCAGACAACTCTAAAGGGTCATTTGGACTTTCTGAAGATTTGATTCTGGGACCATGTTCTCAGACTAATGTTGGAGTCACAGTCGGGTCGTGTTTGCTCACCAGGTCATGGTTGGTGGAGTTTGAGTCATCTTCAGGAAATGGTTTGGAAACTCCCAGAGCCACACAGTTAGCAAAGATGGCTAACAAGATGAAGATATCAAACGGTCTGAGAAACCTGTTCAGGAAGCTCTGCAAGAACTAAAAACATGGCAAGAAGCAGGTAATTCAAAGTTTTTTAATATTAGTCCTCCAACTTGCTGTCCTGCAAGTCACGTCACAGACACCTGTTGAGTATTTGAACAGAAAACTGAGTAGTTCCATGATGATAAAAACACCAGCCAGTTTTCAGACAGGATGTTTTGTGGCTGAGCCCTGGTGGTTTCTACTGAGTCTTTTTGGACATTTGTATGAGGTCACAGCACAACGCTAGCAGCGGATTGGATGAAGGATACTTCCACTCAACGATATGAAGAGCAGCCCGTCGAATTGGGTTGTTGAGCTTCAGACAGAACAATGCTCGCGGGGCTCGTTGGACCTGATTACTGCCCTGAACCTAAGGCGGAAGAATTCAAGAGTCGTTTATCGTCAATACAACAATATACACAGTATACATTGTATTGAAATGCCGTTTCACACAGACCCTCCATGGTGCATTAGTAAAAGAAAGAAATTGGAAAAACAAGACATTACAAATAATTAATATTCAACTAAACTAAGTGGTTCTATTTTTAAGTAAACTATCAGTACACTAAACGGGACAGGACAGGAAAACAATACAGTGCAATGATACAAGATGACACAAGATGTGGAAGTGACATCATCAGCTTCAGGATCATCAACTCTGACCTTTTATTTCCTACAACAAAAAATTATTCACAAATAAAAAATGTGAGTTAAATATTTGTCTAATTTAGCTTGTGTAAACTTAATAATAGCTGAATTATTTTCAGCACCAGCATCAATTATTACTTTTCAATTTATTTGTATTAAAATCAGCTGTTTATCTACATGATGAAAAGTTTTCAATGCATATTTTTCCTTTTGGTGTCATATGAGTTATAATGTTTTAATTTTTTTCTGGTAATCTTTACAAGGAAACTGTCCAATATTTTAAAATGCTAAAAATGGTGAGTTGCTCCGTGAAGGGTTGAAGCCTGAACTCAGATATTTATTGCGTGTTATTTACTTGTTTCTTAGCGTGTTGTCCTCGTCTCCTCTGTGTTCCAGTTGAACTAGTGGTTGAGTGAAGAGTGTCAGTTCTGGTCATCTTCACACCTCCCTCGTTCTCTCCATCTAGTTCCTCCTCCCACTCAGTATCCTTCTCCTCCTGCCCTCCTCCTCCATCTACCTCTCCTCCTCCCTCCTCCTCCTCCTCACCCTCCCCTCCCCCATCCTCCCCATCCACTGCTTTGGTGTAGCCATTATGAGCGCTACCTGCAGACACAGAAACAAACTCAGTTACTCTGATGACATTTGAATCTGAAGTCAGATGAAAATAGAATCAAAGGACCAGTTAGAGCATAAACACAAGTATTTTACATGTTTTACAGATACTTCATTCTGGTGGGGTATTTAAAAAGTTTTAATGTTCTCCTCACGTCATTGAGACTCTGGTGTACTGACACTAACTTTATAAAAACACCTTGAACCCTGCAGACTGTCAGCAGTTAGTAGACCTCTTACTGGAGTTCAGGCTAAAAATACTCAATCCTGAATTCAGGTTTTTGGCTTGATCCACATAACCCCTGCTGTTGATGATGTTGGGAGCTGAAGTCTGTGGTCTTCATCCCTGTCCCCTCCTCTCTGATGTTCTTAAAGAGTTCTTCCAACATTCCTCTGTCCCCTGAAAGGGTTAAAAAAGCAGTCCTGGTTGAGATGAATTCTTTCTGAGCCATCAGCCTCTTCACTGCAGAACATACTGAGGTGTTAAAAGCATCAATCTGAGTTGGGGGGGGGACTCTGTTTCTGACTCAGTGTATCTGTTTTCCATGAGCCGTTTTCAGACATACGTTTGAGAATATTTGAGTCCGATCCGGTCGTTAATCATACTTGTCTTTTCAGACACGCCACTGTTTTGAACTCTAACACCGTCCCCCAGAGCGTCTACTCTTGTTACTAGGTCTTTAGCAGGATAAGTTCCAGACGCTGTAATGGTTATTGTACAGGTGACCCCCCCACCGCATTAATAAACAGACTTGCAGCTAAAAGTCTGATGACAGTCACATGTCCTGGATTGCTTCATTCATTCACGTCCACCTCTGCTCTTCTCATTCAGCAACGCAACTCTGTCCATGTATACAATCCTAAAGACATGTACAGGGACTTGGTGTTCCAGGGTCTTCGTGGAGATATGTCTTATTGTAACACTTGATACTCCCCCTGACTGCTAATCAGCTCTTCTACTCTGTTAAGCAGAGATCCAGTAATCCCTGTGATGATGCTCAGATCAAAGAGAAGACATTTCCTCCTAGTCTTTACCTGAGACACACTAAAGAGTCTCCTGTGGTAGCTGGTCTCTTGTGTAGCTAAACAAAACCCCTCTGCAGTGTGTTGCATCTCCCAGACGTAACAAGTAAACAAGTACAGAGAAAAAAGCAATAGAAGTACATGGAATACATACTACTATAGTGTATGCAAGAAAAAAATATCATGAAAAAGGGAATTAAAAATATCAAGAACATGTTAAGAGACATTGGTCCAAGCTGTGTTTCACATAGAATCAAGATCTCATGGTGCTGTACAGAGAACGTTCATCTAATACAAACATGCCAACCCAGATGTGAGTCAGGTGAGGATGAAGAAACACCAATATTTCGGCTGTTTGTCTTTAACAGACCTGGATCTTCTGAATGTCTGAGTTCTTTCATGGAGGAGGGTTGTGACTGAATCCAGGGTGAATATTGTTGAACAGCTGTGACCTACATCTGGATCTGTGCGTGTGTGAGAGATCTGGGACGTGATTTGTGTGTGTAATCCAGTGACTCTGCACACACATTAACATTCTGTCTTTATATACATATGAGGACATTTTCTGGTCAATACCACAGACCGAAACCAGGACTCTTCAACATGTCCTGAGGCAAGAGGTCTGGACATAAACAGCAGCAAATGGAAAGAAACATCTGGATGATTCCAACAATAGAGGGACATGATGTCCTCAGTTACTTCACCATCATCAAGTCACCGTCTACATTTCCTGTGTTCCCAGAATGCATTGCTCTGTTCCAGCTGTTTGGAAGCAAGTATTGACATACCAGTGATTTGTTCATGTTCAGGAGAGAAACAGGCCGTCAGTCACCTCAAATTAAACGACGTTTAGAACATCATTTTAAACAACACAGACGCTGCAGATCTTTTCGTAAAGTTACACACAGTTCTGGTTAAAACATTAAACTCAAAGTATATTAATGTGCTTCAGCATAAACAACATTAAGAAATCTGAAATGTAGAGTTATAATATCAAACCTGATAATGTAACGTTATAATCATCTCCTTCAAGCACGTTTCTGCTGGTTGAGCTGAAAACACCAGCAGAGAGGAAAGATTCACGAGCTTCATGAAATCTCTAATAAATCCTGGTTTTCATCAGACAAACCAGCTGAGATAAGCCAGATGTTTCCCACAGTGAAACAGCTGGAGGCAAAGACTTTACTAAACCAAGCATGAGCATGTTAAACTGCTGCAGTCACAGCACCGAGGCGTCTTCCTAACCAGTCAAAGGTTTACTGATAAACTCAAAACTGATGTTTTTCAGTTTAAGGAAACAAAAATGGTCTAAAATCCTCTTCCAGGAACTTTCTGTCAAACATTTGTATGAAAGTTGGATTGAAGCTTTTCAAAAAAATCAGCTGTTTATAGAATGACATGTTTTTTTCTCCCACAGAGACGTTTATCTGCAGAGTCTGTTCTTGGTGCTGAGATGAGGAAGAGTCCGAGGACAACGCTTTGTGGAACACCTAGAAGGTTAAACTGGCCCAGGTTCTGTACTACTCAGACCGGACCATGTCATGACTCAACACAGAGTGTGTTAAGTTTTTCTGAGCCTTCTGGATCTACATTACAGCTCAGTAACAAGACGGTTATGTTACATCAATGTCAAGACCAGGATCAGAATCAGCTGGTGACCTGAAACTGGGCTAACAGTAAGGAGACTGTGTGCGTGATATTTTAATGGAAGCAGATCTTTTCTACACCACACTGATTATTTATGTAATTCTGGGATGTAAAGGGAAATCAGAGAACAGGTCAGTAGATTTGAGGTAGGAATTCAGCGGAACAGGAACAGGAACAGGTCAGTAGATTTCAGGTCGAACGTCAGCGGAACAGGAACAGGTCAGTAGATTTCAGGTAAAACGTCAGCGGAACAGGTCAGTAGATTTCAGGTAGGACGTCAGCGGAACAGGAACAGGTCAGTAGATTTGAGGTAGAACGTCAGCGGAACAGGAACAGCTCAGTAGATTTCAGGTCGAACGTCAGCGGAACAGGAACAGGTCAGTAGATTTCAGGTAGGACGTCAGCGGAACAGGAACAGGTCAGTAGATTTCAGGTCGAACGTCAGCGGAACAGGAACAGGTCAGTAGATTTCAGGTAAAACGTCAGCGGAACAGGAACAGGTCAGTAGATTTCAGGTAAAACGTCAGCGGAACAGGTCAGTAGATTTCAGGTAGGACGTCAGCGGAACAGGAACAGGTCAGTAGATTTCAGGTAAAACGTCAGCGGAACAGGAACAGGTCAGTAGATTTCAGGTAAAACGTCAGCGGAACAGGAACAGGTCAGTAGATTTCAGGTCGAACGTCAGCAGAACAGGAACAGGTCAGTAGATTTCAGGTAAAACGTCAGCGGAACAGGTCAGTAGATTTCAGGTAGGACGTCAGCGGAACAGGAACAGGTCAGTAGATTTCAGGTAGAACGTCAGCGGAACAGGAACAGGTCAGTAGATTTCAGGTAAAACGTCAGCGGAACAGGAACAGGTCAGTAGATTTGAGGTAAAACGTCAGCGGAACAGGTCAGTAGATTTCAGGTAAAACGTCAGCGGAACAGGAACAGGTCAGTAGATTTCAGGTAAAACGTCAGCGGAACAGGAACAGGTCAGTAGATTTCAGGTAGAACGTCAGCGGAACAGGAACAGGTCAGTAGATTTCAGGTAGAACGTCAGCGGAACAGGAACAGGTCAGTAGATTTCAGGTAGAACGTCAGCGGAACAGTAACAGGTCAGTAGATTTCAGGTAGAACGTCAGCGGAACAGTAACAGGTCAGTAGATTGAAGGTAGGACGTCAGCGGAACAGGAACAGGTCAGTAGATTTCAGGTAGAACGTCAGCGGAACAGGAACAGGTCAGTAGATTTGAGGTAGGACGTCAGCGGAACAGGTCAGTAGATTTCAGGTAGAACGTCAGCGGAACAGGAACAGGTCAGTAGATCTGAGGTAGAACGTCAGCGGAACAGGTCAGTAGATTTCAGGTAGGACGTCAGCGGAACAGGTCAGTAGATTTCAGGTAGGACGTCAGCGGAACAGGTCAGTAGATTCAGACTAAGGACGAGTTGGAACAGGTGATGAGAACCTGACGGGAGCAGCGTATGTAATAATTTTATTTTTGGTTCTGTGGAATATTCTGCCAGACCCATTTTACAGAAACATTTGATTAAATCCTGTCCATCCCAACAGAATAGTTCTGAAACCCGATTAAGCAGCTCAGAATAGAACCTCTGTGGCATGAAGCTCACGAGACTCGCAGATCTGCATGTCAGAGACCTCTCTGGAGCCAAAGTCAGAATGCGTTGTCATGGTACTCAGTTGTGACAGGTCAGACCAGAACCAAATCAGAACCCGACCTTTCAATTTTTTCTGCAACATCTGTCCACACACAGAACACTCTGGACCTCCTGAACATCAAAGGCCTTCACAAACCCATCTTCAAGATGAAACACACACACCTGATGCTCTGCTCAAATGAAGGTGCACATGACAAAAACACTCGTCGTGTGACGTCATGAATCAGATGGTGACCTAAAGCTTGGTCACATGATGCTGTTGGGTTTTTTTTTTTTTTTAATCAAACAGAATCTGTCCGGACTCTAACGTTCATTTGTTTCGATTCGAAAAGTTTTTCTGAGTAAGAAACATCAGATCAGATGATGAATTGATCGATCTATCAGTACAGTTGTGACCTCTGATCGAACAGCTGATTAAGTTTCTTACCTCTGCGACTCCCCTCGTACATCTCCGCTGCTTCTCAGCACCTCCGAAACGCGATCATCTTCAGTCAGTTTCCTACCGGTGAGATCCGCATCCGCTCCTTCTGCAGCTGCCAATCACTTTCATCGGCTCATTGAATTCATTTATTGATTTACATCCCAGCAGGAAGAGAAGATGTGAAAAACAGTAGAGAAACCCAGATCCGTCTGAATTCAGCTTCACTAATCTGTCCGGGTCTCTGCCTCCTCTTTCTCCCAAACGAGGATTAAACCGAAAAAAAACTCGTGTGCGTGTGCGCGCGAGAGCGGCTAGAGGCGAATTAAAGGCGCAGAGAGCATAAGGCAAGGCAAGGCAAGTTTATTTGTATAGCACAATTGATGTACAGGACAATTCAAAGTGCTTTACATGAAACAAAAGCATAAATAAAAGAATGAAAACATGATTTAAATAAACAGAATTAGATCAAAGGACAGCTTAAAAGCAACCGTGTGGATTTGGACTTTCTAATAAAACTTTATGTAAATGCAGCGGAGAACAGGTGGGTCTTTAACCTTGATTTAAATAAACTGAGTGTTTCAGCTGATCTGAGGCTTTCTGGGAGTTTGTTCCAGAAATGTGGAGCATAGAAGCTGAAAGCAGCTTCTCCATGTCTGGTTCTGACTCTGGGAACTGATAAAAGACCAGATCCAGAAGACCTGAGGAGTCTTGTAGGTTCATACTGGGTCAGGAGGTCACTGATGTATTTTGGTCCTAAACCATTCAGAGCTTTATAGACCAGCAATAGAACTTTAAAGTCTATCCTCTGACGGACAGGCAGCCAGTGTAAAGACCTCAGAACTGGACTGATGTGGTCCACTTTTCTGGTTTTAGTGAGAACTCTAGCAGCAGAGTTCTGAATGAGCTGCAACTGTTTAACTGATTTTTTAGGAAGACCAGTAAAGATGCTGTTACAATAATCAAGCCGACTGAAGATGAATGCATGGACTAGTTTTTCCAGGTTTTGTTGGGACATTAAATCTTTTATCCTAGAGATGTTCTTCAGGTGATAATAGGCTGATTTAGAGATTGCCTTAATGTGTTTTTCAAAGTTTAGGTCTGAGTCCATCACTACACCCAGATTTCTGGCCTGGTTGGTGGTTTTTAGGTGTATTGACTGAAGCTCTGTGGTGACCTGCAGTCGTTTCTCTTTGGCTCCAAAAACAATCACCTCAGTTTTATTTTTGTTCAGCTGAAGGAAGTTGAGGCACATCCAGTCATTAATCTCCTCAACGCATTTACTGAGAGCCAGTACAGGACCTCGGTCTCCTGGGTTAGGGTTAGGGCACCGGACCCTCCGACCACCACCAAACAGTTCAGATGGGTGAAGAAGGACACAACGGCAAGATGGAGCGGGATTCAAATTGGTGATCCTCTGGTTACCAGAAAACCCGGTCTACCTCCTGAGCGGCTGTCACCCTGCTGCTAGTACTGCTCACTTGAGTAGAGACACAATCAGCTTTTCGATATTCAGTAACACTTTGATAGGAAACAAACCACAAGGTTTATTTGAAGAGTTTTTTTATGAAACATGGATCAACAGCTTAAAAAATAGAAAGAAAATCTTCAATTGCTGAAACAACCTCAAACATCTGAAGGTTCCTGCTGAGCTTTGATCTTATATTAGACTCTAATAACTAGAAGAACCTTCTTTTGATGGATTTAATGTTCAGATCAGATTGTTTCTCCATCCATCCATCCATCCATCCATCCATCCATCCATCCATCCATCCATCGAGAGATGAGTGCTGAGCAGTTGCTTTGTGCATGTATGTGTGTGGGTGTGCACTTCATTAAGCTGTTTAAAATCCTCTGTGCTGCTGCTGTTTGACTCAGAGAGGATTTAGTTTGTCTCTTCACTCTTCTGTTGAAATAAAACTCATTTTTTTATTTATTATTCTTCTGTTCACTTACTCCTTTGTTTAAACTTTTTTTTGTGAATTAATCAGAAAATCGTGTTATTGAATTTTCTTTATTTTCTTATCTACTTTCTTTAATTTTTTTTCTTCACAGTTCAAATTGTTTTTAGGAGCTGAAGAGGTCTTGAGTAATCTAAAAGCATTAGTTTTTAAATTACAAGTTGTTTGAAAAAAAAACAAGTGTGCCATGAGATCCTAACAAGTAAAAGGAACATGTTTGTGTGCATATGTTCTGTTTGAGTCTGAGAGTTACACTTTGTTTTGGTAACGAAACACTTTAACAAAGTTTTGCTCTTTGACCATAAATATCTGAGAGTTTTTGAGTCATGTCTTCCAGTGTGTGATCAATATTCCAGCAGCATTGTGGTCTCTTTGTTTTTGATTTAATTTTTTTTTGTTTTAATCTTTTATTTCAGTTAAACAGGTTCTGCATATATAGCACAATACATCTCTGTTTGATTTGTTCTCCTGTTTTTCTGTCCTGTGGATGACGTGATCCATCAAATGATAAACTGAAATGTGGCTCCTCCTCCTGGAAAATCTGAGCATCACAATCCAAGAGGATAAAAAGCAGAAGTTCTGAAATGGAAAATGAGACGGGTTAAAATGTAAAATCAACCCTGAACTCAAACTGAGCCTGAACAGAAAGAACATATTGGATGAAATGAGGATTGCATTTTAAATAAAACAAATTAAGAAAAAAAATGGCTGAAAAGGCAGCAACAAAAACTGAATTACACAAACTAGTTAAATTAACGAGACAATAGACACAAGCAGAGAAGATGAGATGTGTAAACAGCAGATGAAGCGAGTCATCAGAATCGATCATTAAACTCCACTTTCTTACAAAAGTTTTAGAGAAGATTTACTCCCAAATTAAATTGTTTTTAGATGAACACGGTGTATTTCAAGTGTTTCAGTTTGGTTTTAAGCACTGAGTCGGTACTGTTGTGGGTCTTAATGTATTTCTGGACAAAGACAGTGGTCACTGTGTAGTTTTGGTTCTGTTGGATTTGACAGCTGCCTTCAATACTGTGGGTCACCAGATTTTCTTGTCTTGCCTAGAGAGCTGGTTGGGATAAAGGGTACAGCCTTGCAGTGGTTCAAGTCCTATTTATTAAATAGACAGCCACCGGACCCTCCGACCTCCACCAGACAGCCACCGGTCCCTCCGACCACCACCAGACAGCCACCGGACCCTCCGACCACCACCAGACAGCCACCGGACCCTCCGACCTCCACCAGACAGCCACCGGTCCCTCCGACCACCACCAGACAGCCACCGGACCCTCCGACCTCCACCAGACAGCCACCGGTCCCTCCGACCTCCACCAGACAGCCACCGGTCCCTCCGACCACCACCAGACAGCCACCGGACCCTCCGACCTCCACCAGACAGCCACCGG
>SSNP01000042.1:3616733-3636458 GCA_006937955.1 Pachypanchax playfairii | reverse complement strand
GTAAGATTTTGAGTGAAAACCTCCTTCCATCAGCAAGGGCATTGAAAATGAGACGTGGCTGGGTCTTTCAGCATGACAATGATCCCAAACACACCGCCCGGGCAACGAAGGAGTGGCTTCGTAAGAAGCATTTCAAGGTCCTGGAGTGGCCTAGCCAGTCTCCAGATCTCAACCCCATAGAAAATCTCTGGAGGGAGTTGAAAGTCCGTGTTGCCCAGCGTCAGCCCCAAAACATCACTGCTCTAGAGGAGATCTGCATGGAGGAATGGGCCAAAATACCAGCAACAGTGTGTGAAAACCTTGTGAAGACTTACAGAAAACGTTTGACCTCTGTCTTTGCCAACAAAGGCTATATAACAAAGTATTGAGATTAACTTTTGTTATTGACCAAATACTTATTTTCCACCATAATTTGCAAATAAATTCTTTAAAAATCAGACAATGTGATTTTCTGGATTTTTTTTCCTCATTTTGTCTCTCATAGTTGAGGTATACCTATGATGAAAATTACAGGCCTCTCTGATCTTTTTAAGTGGGAGAACTTACACAATTGGTGGCTGACTAAATACTTCTTTGCCCCACTGTACATTTTGGCAGCTGGTTCAAGCCACACTCTGGTTTTACCAGCAGTTTTTATGTTTTCAGTGTTTCTTCCTGATTTTGTTTTTGTAAAAGTCACTCCTTCTAAATTATTTTTGGATTGAAGGATTTTTAGACTAAGGCCCTGTCCCAATACCCGCACTTGCGCCCTTGCGCACTTCAAATGCGCGTTCCCGATTAGGGGCGCAAGTGCGTAGGGTGTCCCGATTCTCCAAGAGCGGAGAGTCGTGCCCTTGGCTCCGCCCCTTTCGAACGCTTGATCCGCACTTCGCCGAAGCCCGCATCAGAGCAGACTTCAGTGAAGGGTGTTACCCACAATGCATTGCTTCGTGTGAATTTTGACGGAAGAAGAAGGAGGTGGAACCATCCAGACCAAAAAAAAAGTTTTCTCAAGTGTAGACTGCAAATAATCAATATATCATTTTATTATCTAGATGTGTAATTACAATCGATTGATTCTCTGTTGGAAAGATGTGTCACATATCTGATAAATAATATAATTAATTAATAACGGTACTGACGTGTATTTTTGGACATGATACACTAAGAGTTTAATCACTTATTCTGTCTTATACTCCTCCTTTGGTTCCTGTGCTTCATTCTCCTCTAAATAAATGTTTGTTGGAGTTTTAAAACGGAACTGCCATTTTGGTTGTCATGGAGAAAGAACGCTGTGGCACTGAGTGCTCACTGTCCCAATACTGCTAATATGTGTGCACTTGTTCACTACGCACTTCAAACCCTTATGTGCCCTTCTGCTAAGTGCACTTCATGGAAGACCGCAGGGTGCAGGGTGGGTATTGGGACAGGACCTTTGTCACTTTTTTGCCACTTGTTATGATGCGTAACCGTGGCAACGAGAGACTTGTTTACGGGAAAGAGCGGATGGACATTTCTAAGGCTCAAATCCTCAAATTGAGATCCCAAGATCCTTAATCAGCTAAAAAGAAGAAGACATGGATGCAGAGCAGGAGCAAAGTGAAGAGTGAGAAAGAGAAAGTTTAAACCTTCTTCCATCAGTCAGGCTGATGAATGTGAGATCTGTTAACAAAATGGATGAACTTGAAACTTTGTGGAAGACACAGTCATAGTACCAGGAATGCAGCATCGTGTGTTTTACTGAGATGTCGCTAAAGGAGCAGATCCTAGACTCCAGTGTGTCTCTGGCTTTCAGACAATACGAGCAGACAGAGATTTGAAGAGGAGCAGCAGAAGAAAAGGAGGTGGGCTAGCTGTCCTTTTTAACAGAAGATGGTGTCATCCTGGACATGTTGTTGTGAAATATCATCTCTGCAACCCAGATGTTGAACTCTTAGCTGTTGGTTTTCACCCATATCTACCGAGGGAGTCTGCATGTGACCTCATTGGCTCAACTGTTGCTAAACTGAAAACACAACACCCAAATGCATTTGTAGCAACATCTGGAGATTTTAGTCACCTCTCTCTCTCTTCGACACTCCAACATTTCAACAGTTTGTCAGCTGCTCCACCAGAGAAAACAAAACACTGGACTTGTACTATGCAAATATCAGGGATGCAAACAGGTCCTTTGCACAACCTGATCTTGGAAAGTCAGATCATAATCTAGTTTTTCTCGCTCAGTGTATAAACCCATTGTTCAGACTTCAGTCATGGATCCTGTTTCTGGTGCTTTTCCGTCATCTCCAACATCAGAAGAAACTGGTGTCCCCATTGCCTTCACCTCCCACCTGTCTGTATCTAGCAGTCAGGTGAAGAAGCAGCTAGAGAGACTGAACAACAGAAACAAGGCAGCTGATCCAGATGGTGTTAGTCCCAGAGTCCTAAAGGCTTGTGCAGATCAGCTATGTGGGATTCTGCAGCATATCTTCAACCTCAGCCTCACCCAGGAGAAGGTACCAGATCTATGGAAAACATCCTGCCTTGTTCCAGAACCAAAGACATCTCATCCATTGTCCCTTAACGACTACAGGCCTGTTGCCTTGAACACCCCACATCATGAAAGTCTTGGAGAAACTAAACAAACCAGCACCTTTCAGGACCCACTGCAGTTTGTTTATCACCGTGGGGTTGGAGTGGAAGACGCCATCATACACCTGCTTCAACACACCCACTGTTATCTGGACAAAGCAGGCAGCACTGTGAAGATCATGTTCTTTGATTTCTCTAGTGTATTTAACACAATTCAGCCTGTTTTACTGTGTAAAAACCTCCAGAAGACACAGGTGGATGCCTCCACAATCACCTGGATTAAGGACTACCTCATAAACAGACCACAGTTTGTGAGACTGAAGAGTTGTACATCTGTCCAGGTGATCAGCAGCATAGGAGCACCACAGGGGACTGTACTCTCACCATTTCTCTTCACTCTGTACACCTCAGACTTTCACTACAGGTCAGAGTCCTGACATCTACAGAAATACTCTGATTACTCTGCAGGTGTAGGTAGATCAGAGATGGACAAGAGACTGAGTACAGAGAACTGGTGGACCACTTTGTGTCCTGGTGTGGGACAATCATCTCATCTTGAATGTGAACAAGACAAAGGAGATGATTGTGGATTTTAGGAAGAACAGCAACATAACAAAACCCATTTCCATCATGGAGAAGAAGTAGAGGTGTACCTGGTGTTCACCTGGACAACAGACTGAACTGTTGGGGCGGAGCATCAGAACAGGTGATGTAAAGAGACTGAACAAACTGATGAGGGCTGGTTCTGATCTGGATCCTCTTGAGTTGATGGTCTAAAGGAGGATGAAGAACATGATGGAAAACCCTCATCATCCTCTTCACAACACAGTAACTCAACAGATCCAACACAGACCACTAGGAGATCCTTCCTGTCCACATCTAGAACCCTCTACAGGAGATCCTTCCTGTCCACATCTAGAACCCTCTACAGGAGATCCTTCCTGTCCACATCTAGAACCCTCTACAGGAGATCCTTCCTGTCCACATCTAGAACCCTCTACAGGAGATCCTTCCTGTCCACATCTAGAACCCTCTACAGGAGATCCTTCCTGTCCACAGCTAGAACCCTCTACAGGAGATCCTTCCTGTCCACATCTAGAACCCTCTAGAATGACTCTCTGAAGGAACAGTGACTTACTACAAGGTCTCATCAAGGTTCATAAAGCAGATTAGAATTCTCCATATGTTTTTGTCAGGTTTAGGTCATGTGTTCTTTTATCAGTGGTAGAATGCAGCCTTCTCTGATATCACTGCATCTTTCTGACAGGTACTACCAGGCAGCCGCGAGACGGTGAACTTTCAGGTGTGGACTACAACTTTGTGTCCATTGAGGAATTTTTTTCTCTTGAAGAGTCTGGAGCTTTGCTGGAGAGCGGCAAATTCAAAGGTACAAAAACAAAGATATCTGCATCCACAGCTCATCCAACGGACCCACCCTATAACACATTACAGTAAGCAGAAATACAGAGGACTGGCCCTTTAAGAATATGTGTTGAAATACAGTGATGATTCAATGACGTTAAACATGGAAGAGAAAATGTGTGACTGCTGAATTTTACAGCATCTGAAAATATAAGAGGATTTTATTTCTAATCCTTCCAACCTGCAGACCCAAACCTGTCTCCCTCAACGCACACGCACGTCACCCACAGATTTTAATCCAACTGGATTAAAGAAATTACAATAGAAACTGAGTTAACTCATGACAACTGCAAATCCGTCCGTCCCTCCGTTCGTCCACTGTGGAAAATTGATAACAAACTCAATCCAACACAGTCTGAAGAGAAAAACCTTTAAGAAAATGAAACATTTCACGTGTAAATACATTTAGTGAAAGACTCAAAACAACTACAAACTAAATTTAAACATCTAAAGAAACGGCATAAACAGAAACAAACTGAATCTAATTTGGATCCAAAATATGTGTCTAATATTTTCCTTGTATTTGTCCAATCATAGGGAACTATTATGGGACACCCCGTCCTGTCCACATCAGTCCAGAGAGTCCACCAATAACATACCAGGAACATCGGAATCTACTGAGGAACTTCAGGACGAGGAGCAAGTCTCTGAGTAACTTGGAGAAGGCCATGGAGGAAGGAGACAACAGCGAGGAGGACAGTGGGCTGTTGGGTACAACCAGTCTTCAACATATCCTATGTTCATCTCTGTAGGTGTATTTAGGTCATAAAGATTTGTCTTGTAGCAGGTTCAAGTGGAGCGCCGCCAACTGTGATGTCTTTCAGTCAGTCATGGGAATCAGCAGGTGGGATTCGGGAGGGAGCAGAGAATCTAGGCGGAGAAAGAGCAAGACAAGGAAGAGGAGGTGGTCCTCTGCCTGAAAACTGGGAACTGGCCTACAGTGACTCAGGAGAGCCCTACTACATTGAGTGAGAAGCAGTTAAAGTTCAACAATCAATAAAAACACCATTAGTCAAATTAGATTTTATTATTGAGCTTAAAACTTTCTGTAAGAAACTCAGAGCAGTTTTGGAAATTTTAGATCTAAATTTCCTCATTTTTTTGTTTAAACCAGCTCTGTTAAGTTTTATAAAGGAATTTATTCATATATCATCATAACCATAATGATGATGATGATGATGTCTTTATATCAGTCACAAGTCAAAGACAACCAGCTGGTTGGATCCTCGAACTCAAAGCAAAGAATCAACATCGTGTGCAGAACGTAAGTTTGTTTTTGTGATTGTTGTTTGGATGGATGGATGGATGGATGGATGATGGATGGATGGATGGATGGATGGATGGATGGATGGATGGATGGATGGATGGATGATGGATGGATGGATGGATGGATGGATGGATGGATGGATGGATGGATGGATGGATGGTGGATGGCTGGATGGATGGATGATGGATGGATGATGGATGGATGATGGATGGATGGATGATGGATGGATGGATGGATGGATGGATGATGGATGGATGGATGGTGGATGGATGGATGGATGGATGATGGATGGATGATGGATGGATGGATGATGGATGGATGGATGATGGATGGATGGATGGTGGATGGATGGATGGATGGATGATGGATGGATGATGGATGGATGGAGGGATGGATGGATGGATGGATGATGGATGGATGGGTGATGGATGATGGATGATGGATGGATGGATGGATGGATGGATGCATGGATGGATGGATGGATGGATGGATGGATGATGGATGGATGGATGGATGGATGGATGGATGATGGATGGATGGATGGATAGATGGATGGATGGAGGGAGGGAGGATGGAGGGATGGATGGAGGGAGGGATGATGGATGGATGGATGGATGGATGGATGGATGATGGATGGATGGATGGATGATGGATGGATGGATGGATGGATGGATGGATGGATGGATGGATGATGGATGGATGGATGGATGGATGGATGGTGGATGGATGGATGGATGGATGATGATGGATGATGGGTGGATGGATGGATGGATGGATGGATGGATGGATGGATGGATGGATGGATGGATGGATGGATGGATGGATGGATGGATGGATGGATGGATGGATGGATGGATGGATGGATGATGGATGGATGGATGGATGGATGGATGGATGGATGGATGGATGGATGGATGGATGGATGATGGATGGATGGATGATGGATGGATGGGTGGTGGATGGATGGATGGATGGATGATGGATGGATGATGGATGGATGATGGATGGATGGAGGGTGGATGGATGGAGGGATGGATGGATGGATGGATGGATGGATGGATGGATGGATGGATGGATGGATGATGGATGATGGATGATGGATGGATGGATGGATGGATGATGGATGGATGGATGGATGGATGGATGGATGATGGATGGATGATGGATGGATGGATGGATGGATGGATGGATGGATGGATGGATGGATGGATGATGGATGGATGGATGGAGGGAGGGATGATGGATGATGGATGGATGGATGGATGATGGATGGATGGATGGATGGATGGATGGATGGATGGATGGATGGATGATGGATGGATGGATGGTGGATGGATGGATGGATGGATGGATGGGGGATGGATGGATGGAGGGATGGATGATGGATGGATGGATGGATGGATGATGGATGGATGGATGGATGGATGATTGATGGATGGATGGTGGATGTGATGGATGGATGGATGGATGGATGGATGGTGGATGGATGGATGGATGGATGATGGATGGATGATGGATGGATGATGGATGGATGGATGATGGATGGATGGATGGTGGATGGATGGATGGATGGATGATGGATGGATGATGGATGGATGATGGATGGATGGGGGGGTAAGTGATTCATGTGAATTTAATGTGGTCACAACAACTTATAAACATGGAACTTGTGAACCGTGATCAGCACCTTTCAGTTAGAAGGTGAAACATCTTCAAGAATCAGAAAAGAAAGTCCAGTTGATTCTTATGAATTTTTATGATTACAGCCCTGAATATAGAATATAGCACCAGTCGCTACAGACCAACAAAACTTCTACAGCCTTTTTATTTTTTATGGTTTGGGTTTTTATGTTTTTTAAAATCAGTTATTTTAAATCGGAGCAACTCGGCATCCTCAGCACACTTACCTGCTTTTACTAAGAGCCAGCAGGGGGCAGCACTTTCTACAACATCCTAATGGTTTTACTGAATTTCAGCGTTCCCTGTACATTCATTAGAAATGTGTAAATGTTAGGCGAATGCATGGTTCTGATCAGAAACCATAACTTAAACACAGAAATGGAGTTCAGATTTGATTTTTATTTTAAATACAAAGGATGAAAGTAGCAAAGCAAAATGTTACAAAAGGTTTCGTTATCTTTCACATTTAAAACAATAACATCTTAACAAACTATAATAAGAGCCTTTTTTCTGATATTGTGATATTGGATGTCATAAAGACAAAAACATTTCAAACATGATGGCCCTGTTGGAGTAAATACTTTTAAATTTGGTTATAGGAACTTTGGTCCAGTCGGTCAACACTCGCTTCAGGTGCACACAGACTTCCTGTGCTGCGTTAGGACAGATGTTCGTGGGCTAATTTTTATACTTCTAGTTTTAAAAGTTCCTGAAAGGAGGTAAAAACATTTCATGGACTGATGCAGAGTAGAACACTGACTGTGTGATGAGTCACTCACAATGTTAACAGACAGTTTTGGAGAAAAGTACATGAAATATATGCATTTATGACACAAAAGGCTTCTGGTATTAAAAATCTTTCAAATGAGACACAAAACTGAGAAACTTCATGTCAGTTGGAATCTCCTCCAGGCTCTTGAGACTGTGCTGGGAGAGACAACAGACCTTCTACCAGTGGTTCATATTGATTTTAAATTTCACCTAGTGAAAACCCTTCCAAATGTGTTGTTTCATACTTTAAATCTCATTAGAAATTATCTAAAATGTTGAAAATAGAAAAAAAGAAAAACTGTAAATGATAAGGTGTGTTCAAACTCTTTTCCTGTCTTTAACTTTCACAAATAGAATAAAGATCCCAAAATAGGTTTTAATAAATCTTCATTTGATGAAGAATAATTGAGTTTATATCTGAACTAAATACATTTTTTAGGTTTTGAAATAGATTTTTTGTAATAGATTATCAAAGATGATCCAACACGTTCAAATCAAGTGGAATCACAATCAAATTGAATGTAGAATTAGAGTAAACAAGCAGAGTTGAATTTCAGATGCACGTGACTCTGACTGCACGCTCACTTCAGCTGGACATCATTAACAGAGTACCTGAGCCCCGCCCTCTTTCAGCTCCAGCAGTTTCCATTTGCTCTTGAATGTTGCCTGAACTTTGACAAACTCTGGCAAAGCAGCATTTCTATACCATAGCCTGTAGTCATGAATCCATCTTCACACAGGAACATTCAGATCTTTGAATTATTTTATTATTATCATAATAATACAGTGAGTGAAAAGTTACAGTTTGTCTTGAGGGCTCTTTGTTTGAAAAGCTTTTTGTTTTTTGTTTTATTTTGTATGGCTACAACATTGAGTTTCCCTTGTCAAAGAGATTTCTGATATCAGCAGGACTTTCTGGTTAAATATTGATAAATAAATAACTTCCATCCTCACAGTTCCAGAGTTCACTGACCAGCCAAGTCAGCTGAGGGGTTACTCCATCCACACTCGGCTCTCAAAAGGTCCCAGAGGTTTTGGCTTCAACATTGTTGGAGGAAGTCGTCCACGAGAGTTTCTACAGGTATACAGTGTAACACCTGGTGGTCCACCGGCTCTTAATACAGGTAAGAATTCAACTACACTTAGAAAAACACTCAGGTGTGGCATCACATTTGTTCATAGTTAAAAGGAAAAAAAAGTCATTATTTTCAGGTTTTACAAATAAGACCAAAGACTGGCCCGATTCTGCAAAGTCTCAAATCAGCTGTCAGCACGGTGGTGGAGGTGTGACGGTTTGGGCTTGTTCTGCAACATCAGGATCTGGACTTCCTGAAGTCAATAAGTTGATCTCTAACCGCAGTCTATCAAATTATTCTAGAAACTGAAGTGAGGCCGTCTAGTTCATGACACTGGGTCATGAACCAGAACCACAATCCAAACACAGCAGCTAATCTACAACAGGATGACTGAAGAAGGAAAGAATGAAGGTGCTGACCAGAGTCCAGACCTAAACCTGACTGAGATTCTGGTGGGATCTTCATAGAGTTTAGCAGGAACTAAAGTCTGCAAACCACAAAGACCTGAAGCAAAGCTGAACAGGTCTTTTGTTTTGAAAGAGTAGGAAAGTTACAGGTGCGTTAACGAGGGTTCTGTTTAAAGCAGAGCGCACCTGTCATCCCTTCTCTTTCAAATCACAATGTCTGCTGAGAAATCGGCCTGTTAGCATCACCTTAAAGAGGCTAAACAGACTGAGGTGACACGTTGGATTTCCCTGATTGTTGGATTATACAAGTCTTCTGATGTCTGAATAATTTTGATGCCTTTTCAGCATTATTGTTCCTTATGACATGAGTTCTATTTTTAGGATCTGTGGATGACATTTCACATATTAGTAAAGTAAGAATATAGATCAAGAAAAAAATCATGAAGTTCCTTACACAGCATGAAAACTAGGAACACCACAAGCAATTGATTAATAGTGAAAAGATGAGTTTTTAGTTCTTTTTTAAAATAATAACAGTGTCCATGTGTCTGAGACTCAGTGGAAGAGAGTTCCAGATTATCTGTCTTCTTCAGATTTGAATCTCGTACGAGGGAGAGAAAGCAGACCCTGGTCATAGGACCAAAGCAGATCCCGAGTCCCCTGAGTCTCTTGAACCATGAAGAGGTTACAGCATGGCTGACTTTAAACCTTCTCCCATACAACCACTGAATGGCATCAGTGCAATGCAGCACAAACCCCAGTGGTTCTGTCCCTCCTGGACCTCCACTTCCTCCACCCGTTGTTGGAAACATTCTTCAGCACTCCACCACACCACCTTTCCAGGCTTATCTGCCAACTTTTCCCTGTAGTCAGAATGAAATGAAGTGTGTTGGAACACCCATTCATTGCTCTCACTCCCCTTTCCACCTAACCCCTCAGTTCGAAGCTCCCCAAATCACGTACAGCTTTTCCACCACACCCCCAAATTACTCTGTTGGTAAGTGATTCTATAATCAGTAAAGTCTGCAGAATGTCTGCATCCCTGAAACTCTGGATAAACCTCCCAGCTCTTCATCCAAAGTTCAGTTACAGAGTAACTGTTGATGTGGAATGGAATGGAACTGGAATGGAGAGTCTGTCATCACTAAAGAAGAGTTTGATCAAGTTTTTGACTTTCAGTGAAGTGTCTGTTTTCCCACCTCTGGTCATGGACGGCTTCGGTCTGGTTGAAGCTGAAGTATTTTCTTTTTCCTGGACTTACTTTTATTTCTAGAGCCACAGAACAAAAGTAGAAGTTATAAATCAGGTGATGAGGATTAAAGAGCTTTCTGGTTTATTTTCCTCGACAGTCTTATGATCTGAAACTAATCCCTTACTGTTTAATCCAGTTGAGACACAAAAGCCTCAGTGTTTCGGTGTTCACGGGCACCACCGGTCAACAGGCAGCAGTACAGTGGGATTAGGAACCAGCCTGACAAACATCACAGGTTGAAAGGAACATCCCAAACATCTCAATTTAACACTAGGAAGTCTAAAATATTATTTTCTACTGACGTACCACCCCCCCCACCCCGTATAATTATATTATATATCTTATCTATAACTAATTTTAGAACTAACTTGTGACATAATATAAAACATTAGTTTACACATGGGCGACCATCTATCTGCTAAATGCAGAATAACACTGAGTTTATAGGAAACAATGATCGTCTTCATGACTTTGATCACACTGACAAACTGATACAGAGACGCAGCGAGAGACGCGTCTGATCAGCTGTTAGCTGGAAAAACTGCAGTCAGACTGACAAACAGATCAGTCATGAATCACCAGAAAGAAACAAACAGTAAACAGACTAACAGGTGATCTGATGATGGTAATATCTGTGGTGATATACACTGAAAAGATCAAAGTTGAAGTATAAAATGGGTGAAAACTCTGCAGCTATGAAATAAAAGTGACTTTCAAGTGCGTTGCATCTACAAGGAATCTGGTTCCGGCTCACTTTTCACTTGTACTTGCAAACAGACATTTAAAGACAAAAAAACTAGATAAACAAGTCATGGTGAAGCAGTTAAACCTGTTCTGTGGAACACCATCGTCTGATTAGTGCATTTTCATTGCATAAGTCTGTAAACAAACGAAGTCCGCAGGAATCTTCATTGACCCTTAGTGAACCCAAGGAAGGGTTTTTTGAAACTCGTGTTAAAGACACAACAAAACAAACTCAAGTGTCTTCTTCGCTGTCGGCTGAAGACACTCAGGATTTATTTTCTTTGAGGTGAAGAAGAAAGATTTGAAGACTGATGGAGAACGTCTTATTTCAAACATGATTACAATAAGCTGTCTGTCAATGAGGAGGAATGTTGAAGTTATGTTTGTGTTTCAGACTAACAGGTACAGCCAACAGATGGAGCATCATTTTATCATCAGGACATCAAAGAAAATCTAATTCTAAAGAATCCAAACCCAGGAGCTGTCCACGTAGGACAAACTGACCCTTCTGAAAATCAGATTCTAACTTGATACTAACTGGTTTGTGTGTCCTGGTTCTGCAGCCGACATCCTGGTCCGCATCAACGACACCTGTGTGCTCGGCCGCTCTCATAAAGAGGTGGTGGAGATGCTGAAGTCAGTGCCGATGGGTCAGAGTGTGGACGTGGTGCTGAGGAGAGGATACCCGATGCTTTATAACCCAGATGGCTGTCCCAAGCAGAGTCTGGAGGTGGAACGCTCTGAGGTTTAGAACAACTTTATACACAAACATGATTTAAACTTCTTACTCTGCTTTGTTCACTGTGAGCTGAACATTTATTCACTTTTAACAAACATAGAAGTCTCAGCAACAAGAATCTGAACCTTTTCTCTCTGTCACTTGAGTTATACAGTGGGGCAAAAAAGTATTTAGTCAGCCACCAATTGTGTAAGTTCTCCCACTTAAAAAGATCAGAGAGGCCTGTAATTTTCATCATAGGTATACCTCAACTATGAGAGACAAAATGAGGAAAAAAAATCCAGAAAATCACATTGTCTGATTTTTAAAGAATTTATTTGCAAATTATGGTGGAAAATAAGTATTTGGTCAATAACAAAAGTTAATCTCAATACTTTGTTATATAGCCTTTGTTGGCAATGACAGAGGTCAAACGTTTTCTGTAAGTCTTCACAAGGTTTTCACACACTGTTGCTGGTATTTTGGCCCATTCCTCCATGCAGATCTCCTCTAGAGCAGTGATGTTTTGGGGCTGACGCTGGGCAACACGGACTTTCAACTCCCTCCAGAGATTTTCTATGGGGTTGAGATCTGGAGACTGGCTAGGCCACTCCAGGACCTTGAAATGCTTCTTACGAAGCCACTCCTTCGTTGCCCGGGCGGTGTGTTTGGGATCATTGTCATGCTGAAAGACCCAGCCACGTCTCATTTTCAATGCCCTTGCTGATGGAAGGAGGTTTTCACTCAAAATCTTACGATACATGGCCCCATTCATTCTTTCCTTTACACGGATCAGTCGTCCTGGTCCCCTTGCAGAAAAACAGCCCCAAAGCATGATGTTTCCACCCCCATGCTTTACAGTAGGTATGGTGTTCTTTGGATCCAACTCAGCATTCTTTCCCCTCCAAACACGACAAGTTGAGTTTCTACCAAAAAGTTCTATTTTGGTTTCATCTGACCATATGATGTTCTCCCAATCCTCTTCTGGATCATCCAAATGCTCTCTAGCAAACCGCAGACGGGCCTGGACGTGTCCTGGCTTCAGCAGGGGGACACGTCTGGCACTGCAGGATTTGAGTCCCTGGCGGCGTAGTGTGTTACTGATGGTAGCCTTTGTTACTTTGGTCCCAGCTCTCTGCAGGTCATTCACTAGGTCCCTCCGTGTGGTTCTGGGATTTTTGCTCACCGTTCTTGTGATCATTTTGACCCCACGGGGTGAGATCTTGCGTGGAGCCCCAGATCGAGGGAGATTATCAGTGGTCTTGTATGTCTTCCATTTTCTAATAATTGCTCCCACAGTTGATTTCTTCACACCAAGCTGCTTACCTATTGCAGATTCAGTCTTCCCAGCCTGGTGAAGGTCTACAACTTTGTTTCTGGTGTCCTTTGACAGCTCTTTGGTCTTGGCCATAGTGGAGTTTGGAGCGTGACTGTTTGAGGTTGTGGACAGGTGTCTTTTATACTGATAACGAGTTCACACAGGTGCCATTAATACAGGTAACGAGTGGAGGACCGAGGAGCCTCTTAAAGAAGTTACAGGTCTGTGAAAGCCAGAAATCTTACTTGTTTGTAGGTGACCAAATACTTATTTTCCACCATAATTTGCAAATAAATTCTTTAAAAATCAGACAATGTGATTTTCTGGATTTTTTTTCCTCATTTTGTCTCTCATAGTTGAGGTATACCTATGATGAAAATTACAGGCCTCTCTGATCTTTTTAAGTGGGAGAACTTACACAATTGGTGGCTGACTAAATACTTTTTTGCCCCACTGTATGATTAAAGCTGATCTGTAATGTTCTACCTTCCAGCAGCCACAGACACCCAGCCAGTCCTCCAGCCTTAACCGCGGCCTGACACCCCTCACCTACAGCCGCACATCGGACGCTAACAGCAACACACCAGGTCAGAACCTTCCCCAAAGTCCACTAATCCATGGCACCCAAAATCACATGAGTCCGTCCCTAAAGAGAAATAGAAGGTTGGGTAGAGCGAGAGCTCGTAGACGTCCTGACAGCAGCGTGTTTATGATTTCTCTTCAAACACTGTTTTGCTGCACAATTAAACTTAAACTTTGATTCTATTAAGAAAACCATCTCACCAACACAGACAGGTGATCTTACATTACTCTTATTTTGACAGAACTACATTGACTTCCTGTTTGATACCACATTCAATTTAAAATTCTACTCTTTGTTTACAAATCTCTTCATAATCTAGTTCCTTCATATCTCTCTGAACTACCCCCCCCGGTGCATTAAGATCTACTGAGCATCTGCTATTATAAACCACATGTATGAACTATAAAACTATAAAACCTTTTTCATTTACTGGTCCTACATTATGGAACAACCTCCCTCTCTCCATAGGACAATCCACGTCTGTACGTTTGTTTAAATCTCGTCTGACCAGTTACTTTAAGTTAGCTGTTGGTTATCAACACGTCTACTCCAGATTTTACAGCCTGTCTTTTATTGTATTTTTCTTCTTATTTAATTCTGTGTTTAAGTATTTGTCTATTCTTGTATTTCTGTTTTTGCATTATTTTTGGTCAGCTGTCATGCTGTTTGTTAAAGTGCTCTAGAAATAAACTTGACTAGACTAACATGATCATAAATTAATTGGCTGATCATTTCTGTTTTCTATTCACTCGATCCAGTTCCAGCACAAACTCCTCCCACATATGCTGCTCAGCCAATACCAAATGGTTTAACAAGCCCTCCTACCCCAAAGTCCTTCAACCAGCCTCTTCCTCCAGACAGGACCACACCCAATCACAGCGACTCTGATGGTGGGCTGTCCAACTCTGGAACTCGAAGGTCAGTGTTAGCGTTAGCAGAGTTAGCAGATGTCAGTCAGATGCTTTGAGGTCCATCAGACTCGTTATTGGTTTAAAGTTTGGTCAGTTGGACTTTTTCTCATCCTGATGATTTTTTTTATGTCTCATATGCTCCTCCCCCAACTTACAGGTCTTCTCTGATTCGCTACCACAGCAGCACTCTCCCCTCCCTCTCCTCTTCCTCGCTCCTCCTTCATCAGAGCTCCAAGTCTTCAGAGAGTGACCTGTCAACTTCCACGCTCCCCATCACGTCCTTGTCCTCCCGCACACTGTCCAAACTTCCCCTCTCCCAGCCAGAGTTGGGCCTGCTCCAGAACTCAACCAGTCCAACTCTCAGTAATAAACCCGCCTCCACCTCTGCTCCTCCTCCTGCTTCTGGACCACACCTGCTGATGTCACAGACGTCCCTCACTGTCACCTCGTCCAGTGATGTCCCATCCTGCGGCTTTAATGGCTGTCCTGCCAACCACCAAACACATTCTTCAGGCTCCAGATTGAACCCAGGACTGGTGCTTCCCCTTGGATCAGGGTCACCTGGGTCAGGGCCTGGAGGGGAGCTGGTACCGGTGGCTGTCGGGCGCAGTGAGAGTGGTGGGCTGGGGTTTAGTGTGACAGCAGGAGGACAGGGAGGACAGGGAGGACAGCAGGCGCTGGTTAGGCGGGTTTGGGATCGCAGACAGTGTCCATCGCTCCAGGCAGGAGACGTCATCATGAAGATCAACGGTGCCGACGTGCAGAACCTCGGCTTCACCCAGGTGAGCAACCCTCTCTCACAATAAATAATCAGTCAATATGTTTTATCACACTGACCAGAACGTCCTGATTAGATGGAGGCAAAATGTTCTGAATAGTTTCTGCTCCAGTTCACAAACATCAGAATATCAGAGAAACATACAGGTCAGGTCAGGAATAACCAGAACCAGGATGAGTTCTGTCTGGATCCACTGGGGCACGTTGAGCAAAAACAGAATAGATTCTGAAATAAGAAAAATAAATACTGTAGCTTCTATTTGTACTTGTACCACACCTTTCAGGTCAAACGACACAAAGTTCTTCACACTACAGTTTGTCATTCATATGTTTGGTGGTGATAAACTACACACATGTAGCTACAACGATCCTGAGACACTCCGACCGCCACCAAACAGCCACCGGACCCTCCGACCGCCACCAAACAGCCACCGGACCCTCCGACCGCCACCAAACAGCCACCGGATCCTCCGACCACCACCAAACAGGCAGGATGGGTGAAGTGTCTTGCTCAAGGACACAACAGCAATGTGATCTTTAATAAACTAGAAAGTTCGGGGGGAAACTTTAGGCAGCCTGCCTGTGTGTGTGTGTGTGTGTGTGTGTGTGTGTGTGTGTGTGTGTGTGTGTGTGTGTGTGTGTGTGTGTGTGTGTGTGGGTTTGTATTTCTGACCTCCTGGGGACCCGTTTCCTGACTTTTACTATCTTTCTGGGGTCCGAGGGTTCTTGTGGGGACCGAAGCCTGGTCCCCATGAGGGGGACTCCCCTTTTTAGGGTTAGGGGTTAGGTTTATAGGTATGGTGTGAATAGAGTTTTAGTTAGTCTTAGGGTTAGTTATAGATCAGTAATGGTTAAGGTTAGGAAAAGGGTTTGGGTTAGGTATAAATCTAGTTACTAAAATCAATGGAAGTCAATGGACGGTCCCCATAAGGATACCAAAACAAACTATTGTGTGTGTGTGTGTGTGATAATGAAAATCCCTCAGCCAATCAGAAAGCTGCATTCTCCTGTCTCTTGTCAGTGTGACAGCTGCTGCAGATGTGAATAAATTGTTAAAAGAGTCAAAATAATGTGAAAAATTTTGGGGGTTATTTTGATTTTAAAGATTTTGAAACAGTGTAACAATGTAGGTAATGTTTTTAATGGATTCCATCACCATGGTAACCCAAAAATACTTTCCTGTACACATGATTGTTTACTTCACCGACCAAGCTGATTGGTTTGATCCGTCTCATGTGGACCGTCTCAGCTGTGAGTTTAGCGGGTGTGTTTGATGGCGAGTGGTGCTTCTATGGTCATACGGTAGACGAACATCTGTAGATCAAAGTGTGTTCAACACAATAATCTCTCAGAAACAGCGAATCTGAAAGACTTATTGAGACGGATGAAGAGTCGTGTTTTTTTGTGAATTCTGTTTCCATGGTAACTTGAAATGTCACAGAACCATGATAGTGCCCATCTGGTGAGTGACCCAGTCAGGTGATTTGCAGTGCTTTGTATGGGCTTATATTCATTATAGCAGGACCTTAATAATGTTCTCATAAAGTTTCTCTGTCGTCAAACTTGCTGCTGTGAAGGACAGCTGGTTGTCCTCTGTCCACAGCACGCTCTACAACTTATAGATAACCAGTGAATTCAGTCAGTCAGTTTCTATAACTGCTACTTCCTGTTCAGGGTCACAGGGAGCCGATGTCTCCAGGGGCCATTGGGTGAGAGGCGGGGCTACACCTGGACAAGTCTACAAGGACACACAGAATAAGCCAAACACACTGAGGGACAATTTAGACCCATAAATGAAGCTCATGCATGTTTTTGTTCTGTTGGAGGAAACTGGAGTCCCAGAGAGAAACTCCATGTAGACCTGTCCTGGTCTGGTTTTAGGATCATGTCAGTAACATTCTGGACCTTTATCTGGTGTCAGTGCTGCACCAGCAGCAGACCAGCCAACGTTCATTCATCTTTAAGCTGAATAATCAAGTTAGACCGTCTTCATTTGTTTCTTATGTGGTTGTTTGTTGTAGAATAAAACCCTGAGGAACTCCACAAACCACTGGAGGGTTAGTCAGGGTCAGTGGAGAATCAGAAGCTCAAACTGTTATTGTTTCCTGAAGATGTCTCCCTTAAAGATAAATAAATATAAATATTCTTCCTTCTTCAGGTCCAGAGAGTCCTGCAAGAACACACCAAGCAAGGAGAGGTGGTGCTACTGGTCTACAGAGGAGGTACAGCTGCTCTCCAGAACCTCTTCACCTGATGATGGATTCATGCAAAAAAAAAATCTGAATTTAGCATGTTTACACTGCATTTGTTGAACAATCAGAGGATTACAGGAAACCTCCGGATCAGAACTTGATACAAATGTTCCATGATACGTTCATTGTCTGAAAACTGAGGAATGTTAGATTTATTTTTATTTAAAAAGTACCAGTTCATAAAAGTAATTTCAAGGTTCTTTATAAAAACAATAAGTTAGTTTATAAAACTAAAAGACTTCCTGTCTGAGGAACCAACTGATTGGGTTGAATCATCAGTTCAACACGGTCCTCCATCCTGAGCAGCAACAGCTGTTAATCAGAAGTGAATCAGAAAGTACTGATGACGACTAAAATAAAGTAACTAAAGAAGAACAGAACCAAAAGTCCAACTCAGGAAAGAAATCCAACCAAGTAGGTCCAACTCTGAAGAATCATGCAGGTCTGATATGGAGACATGGGTTGGACATGAAGAAACTGAAGTCCTGCAGCTAAATCTACTCAGAGACAATAACAGGTCTGATAATTAACACAGTCAGACCAGATGAGCCAAAAACAGAAAGATTCCCACAGACAGACCAAGTTTAAGGAATCAAGAGAATACCTAATCTGGCCAACAAAAACCTTTAGACTAACCCATAAAACCGAATCCAGAACAAACAGAGAAACAGGAACTCCACGAAACGCTCTGGTGATGCTCAGAACACAACTTCAAAATTAAAATGATTCTGGTCCACAAAAACTCCTCTGAATGTCCTCCCTGTCGTCTCTCAGGTCCAGTCTCTCCGGTTGTTACCCCTAACCTCTACAAGCCCCTCTCGTCCCCTCATATCCTGACCACGCCCTCATCCTCCTCCACCTCCACCGATCTGCCTTCACCGGCTACAGAAGCCCCACTGGGGGGCGTCCCCCTGCTCAGCCAGGCCGGCTTGGTCCCCGAGGGCCCCCGGGAGAGCCATTTACCGTCTCCAGGGACCCAGCAAGGTACATGGACCCCACGTCAGTGTGCTCCTGAGTCAGGCAGGTTCAGTGTGAAGTCTCTGAGTTTATCAGTAAAGACAAAGATCTGCTTGATCTTTACAATCTTTTTGTTCCACATGTAGATATCAGACATGCTGACATCATCTTGCTCCTGTCAGTCTGACTCCTCTTTGTTTCCCAGGGGCCTCTCCTGCTCAGACCCCCAATGGGCCCCCTACTTCAACCCTCATCCAGAGCACCAGCTTCCTAGACTCGGTCCCTGTGACGCTGACCTTAGAGCCCCGTGACCTGCTGGGAGTGGAGGAAAGTACTGGTCCAGTAAAAGGGGGAGGAGCTTCAGAAGGAGTTGTTAAGGATGGGAAAGGAGGAGAACCAAAGAAGATGGAGGTGGAGCTGAGGAGGCGACAGGGAGAGGGCTTCGGGTTTGTCATCGCTTCTCAGGAAGTGAGCGGAGGTAAGTGATGGACTGAATGTGTGTGAATGACAAACTGTAGTATGAAGAACTTTGTGTCCTTTGACCTGAAAGGTATGGTACAAATACAAGTACAAGTACTTGTACAAGTACATGTACAAGTACAAGTACATGTACAAGTAAGAGCTATTTAGCATTTAAAGTAAGATTGAAGAGGTTTCCAGCTTCCTGTTCTGTCACTGTACAGGTCTGGATCAGGGTTCACAGAAACATCTGCTGCTTCATTGTTTTATCACTTTTCATCAAGACGATGTGAAACCACATTCAGTCCAGAGACTGAGGAAGAGGAGAGGACGGGTTCTGGACCGAATCACCTGCTGTACTGACCGTCTTAAGTAGAGACTTTTGGAAAATTTAGAAACCAACAGTGTGACGAGGATAAAATGTTGGACACCTGAAGATGAGATTATAGGGAGAACAGGACAAACACCTGGAACTCACCTGGAGCTCTTCCTCACCTGGAACTCTTCCTCACCTGGAACTCTTCCTCACCCGGAGCTCTTCCTCACCCGGAGCTCTTCCTCACCTGGAACTCTTCCTCACC
>SSNP01000042.1:3589233-3611733 GCA_006937955.1 Pachypanchax playfairii | reverse complement strand
GTTTTGGTTTCTCTTTGAGGGGTGGCAGCGAATACAACATGGGTCTGTATGTCCTGGGATTGATGGAAGGGGGTCCAGCCCAACGAAGCAACAAGATACAGGTACTAATACTCACACAGAGGTACACGGTGTAATGTGTCAGCTGATTCCATGTTAACAGCTCTCACAGCAGGGGGCGCTGCTGAGACAGCCGGAGGACTGAATGAACTGTCACATGATCACATGTTGGAACAGTGACAGGATGAGTCGTCTGTGATGAAACACATTCTGGCATAAAACTGTCAAAGTTCAGAGACTCCAGCCAAAGACAGGATTTACAGTCCACATGTAAAGACTCGGTCTGAATCACCTCAAAAACGTTTTCAGTTCATTTTCATCAAAGTTAGAAATGATCGTGTAACTAGATCATCAGCTGTCAGAGGAGTAGATGAACATGTTGGGTTTGTCCTGAAGGATCACTTACACAAACTGAAGAACACAGTATAGGCACTTCTGTGTTCTTTCAGGGCCGAGTCACCTCTAACTGGTGCTAACCAGGTGTTTACCTGTGCTGCAGGTGTCTGACCAGCTGGTGGAGATAAACGGTGACAGTATCGCAGGAATGACTCACAGTCAGGCTGTGGAGCAGATCCGAAGAGGAGGACATCGAATCCACCTTGTTCTCAAAAAGGGAAACGGATATGTGCCTGACTATGGTGAGACTCTCTTAAACACCTGAAGCACAGGTGACTCACACCTGCTCTACTTTCTTTCTGCTTCAGATCTGTCCTGTAACTTCCTCATTCAGCCATTGTTGAATCTCATTGTGATAAAGAAACACAAATATCCAGTAAATGTTGTTTTTTCAGCTGCCAGTTTGAGTTTAGCTTCTCTGTTAAACAGAGGGGTCCTTTTTCAGTCACTAAAATCTGATGTTTGATGAACACTGCCATCTAGTGGTGGAGTTAGAGACAGCAGGTCATCCATCTGTCTACAACCTTTTAATCTCATCTGCAACTTTACCCAAACAAATGAAACTCGACTCACCAGGTTTTAGTGACATTTTGTAGTCATAAGTAGGAACTCCACTATTGTCAAAAATAAATCTTACTTTTCTTTTGTGAGAACAAAACTGATACCACTAGCTGCCGTAACATTATGTATCACAGCAACAAATACAAAATACATTTGGAACCTGTTGTGTTAAAAAAACACCTGTTCTCCATCATAAAAACACCTGGTGTCCATCATACAAACACCTGTTCTCCATCATACAAACACCTGGTGTCCATCATACAAACACCTGGTCTCCATCATACAAACACCTGGTCTCCATCATACAAACACCTGGTCTCCATCATACAAACACCTGGTCTCCATCACACAAACACCTGGTCTCCATCACACAAACACCTGGTCTCCATCACACAAACACCTGGTCTCCATCATACAAACACCTGGTCTCCATCATACAAACACCTGGTCTCCATCACACAAACACCTGGTCTCCATCACACAAACACCTGGTCTCCATCACACAAACACCTGGTCTCCATCATACAAACACCTGGTCTCCATCATACAAACACCTGGTCTCCATCAAACAAACACCTGGTCTCCATCACACAAACACCTGGTCTCCATCACACAAACACCTGGTCTCCATCATACAAACACCTGGTCTCCATCATACAAACACCTGGTCTCCATCACACAAACACCTGGTCTCCATCACACAAACACCTGGTCTCCATCACACAAACACCTGGTCTCCATCATACAAACACCTGGTCTCCATCATACAAACACCTGGTCTCCATCACACAAACACCTGGTCTCCATCACACAAACACCTGGTCTCCATCACACAAACACCTGGTCTCCATCACACAAACACCTGGTCTCCATCACACAAACACCTGGTGTCCATCACACAAACACCTGGTCTCCATCACACAAACACCTGGTCTCCATCACACAAACACCTGGTCTCCATCTGACAAACACCTGGTCTCCATCTGACAAACACCTGGTGTCCATCACACAAACACCTGGTCTCCATCTGACAAACACCTGGTGTCCATCATACAAACACCTGGTCTCCATCACACAAACACCTGGTCTCCATCACACAAACACCTGGTCTCCATCACACAAACACCTGTTCTCCATCATACAAACACCTGGTGTCCATCACACAAACACCTGGTGTCCATCACACAAACACCTGGTGTCCATCACACAAACACCTGTTCTCCATCACACAAACACCTGGTCTCCATCACACAAACACCTGGTCTCCATCACACAAACACCTGGTCTCCATCTGACAAACACCTGGTGTCCATCACACAAACACCTGGTCTCCATCATACAAACACCTGGTGTCCATCACACAAACACCTGATCTCCATCACACAAACACCTGGTGTCCATCATACAAACACCTGGTCTCCATCACACAAACACCTGGTCTCCATCACACAAACACCTGGTGTCCATCACACAAACACCTGGTGTCCATCACACAAACACCTGGTGTCCATCACACAAACACCTGGTGTCCATCACACAAACACCTGTTCTCCATCACACAAACACCTGGTCTCCATCACACAAACACCTGGTCTCCATCACACAAACACCTGGTGTCCATCACACAAACACCTGGTGTCCATCACACAAACACCTGGTCTCCGTCACACAAACACCTGGTCTCCGTCACACAAACACCTGGTCTCCATCACACAAACACCTGGTGTCCATCATACAAACACCTGGTCTCCATCACACAAACACCTGGTGTCCATCACACAAACACCTGTTCTCCATCACACAAACACCTGGTCTCCATCATACAAACACCTGGTCTCCATCACACAAACACCTGGTCTCCATCACACAAACACCTGGTCTCCATCACACAAACACCTGGTCTCCATCACACAAACACCTGGTGTCCATCACACAAACACCTGGTCTCCATCATACAAACACCTGGTCTTCATCACACAAACACCTGGTGTCCATCATACAAACACCTGGTCTCCATCACACAAACACCTGGTCTCCATCACACAAACACCTGGTCTCCATCATACAAACACCTGGTGTCCATCACACAAACACCTGGTCTCCATCACACAAACACCTGGTCTCCATCACACAAACACCTGGTCTCCATCACACAAACACCTGGTCTCCATCATACAAACACCTGGTCTCCATCACACAAACACCTGGTGTCCATCACACAAACACCTGGTCTCCATCACACAAACACCTGGTGTCCATCACACAAACACCTGGTGTCCATCACACAAACACCTGGTCTCCATCACACAAACACCTGGTCTCCATCACACAAACACCTGGTCTCCATCACACAAACACCTGGTCTCCATCACACAAACACCTGGTCTCCATCACACAAACACCTGGTGTCCATCACACAAACACCTGGTGTCCATCACACAAACACCTGGTCTCCATCATACAAACACCTGGTCTTCATCACACAAACACCTGGTGTCCATCATACAAACACCTGGTCTCCATCACACAAACACCTGGTCTCCATCACACAAACACCTGGTCTCCATCATACAAACACCTGGTATCCATCACACAAACACCTGGTGTCCATCATACAAACACCTGGTCTCCATCATACAAACACCTGGTGTCCATCACACAAACACCTGGTCTCCGTCACACAAACACCTGGTGTCCATCATACAAACACCTGGGGCCGCATTCACAAAGACTCTTATCTTACCGCTAGGTGTTACTCCTAACTCGTGCTAAAAGGTCTTACGTAGGAGTTGTCGTCTAAAACGTCACAAACGCACTAAGAGCTACTTTTACGTAGGACAAATCCCTAAAAGTAAGCTAATAGTAACGTCCCGTTGCTATGGAAACGTCATTTCCTATGCATGAGTAAATAGACAGACAGCAGTGTGATTGGTTGTTGAATGACACGTGTGAAACCAGGAAATGGAAAACTTCAATATCGATAAAAGCTTAATTATGAACAGCGCAAACAGCAGAAATAATTCATGATGACATCTTTGTGTCGCCACGAGACACTTCATACAACTTACACACAATAACCTACTTACAGAGAGGGAGAAGTTTAAAAACAAATAAACATGAAATGCATCATATTATGTGACAGACTGGCGTCCTATCCAGGGTGTACCTGCCTAACGCCTGCTGATAGCTGGGATAAGCTCCGCCCCCCCTCCACATGACCCTGAATCGGATGAAAGTGGTATAGATAATGGATGGATGGATGGATCATATTATGTGACAGACTGGCGTCCTATCCAGGGTGTACCTGCCTAATGCCTGCTGATAGCTGGGGTAAGCTCCGCCCCCCCTCCACATGACCCTGAATTTGATGAAAGTGGTATAGATAATGGATGGATGGATGCATCATATTATGTGACAGACTGACGTCCTATCCAGGGTGTAAAGTTGCATTTTCCCTGTAGCTAAATATCTTAGTGTCACTAAACATTTAATATCTGGACTGATCAGGTTGTTAAGTTTTAGTTAATATTCCATGTGCAGTAATATTCTTTCTGTTTAAATAAAACACTTTCTGTTCTGTTTTAAGAATTCATTTATTTATAGATACTTTATTTAGTTTTATTATGTTCTATTCTCTGTCTTATTCTCTTGTTGTCCCCGTCTCTTAACTTCTCTTTAAACTTGACTCAAGGTGCTCTGCACTAGAATTCCAATGTGCACGGGACGACTGTTTTTATGTGCAAATGGAAAATAAAAATCTAGTTGGAGACGTGATTGCATCGTGCACCAAATCTACAAAAAGTTCAATACCTTCACGATTTAGTCTGTATCATTTGGTGAGTTCAGGATCATCCAGAGTGTCCAACACATCGCATCTGGCTGCAGCTAGTTGGGAGTCTTTGTGAGGTCTGAGGGAGTTCGGAGTCCTCTTGACTTCTTTTAAGGACTCCCAGACTTAGGAGCTACTTTTAGGCCTAAAAGTGGTTGTGAATTACTTTTGTCTTAAGAAACTAGATTTAGGAGTGACACGCCCACATTTTTTAGGAGTTACTCCTAAATTCACCAGTTAGGACCTACTTTTAGCCCTAAGATTCTTTGTGAATACGGTCCCTGATGTCCATCACACAAACACCTGGTCTCCATCTGATGTATATCCAACCCACTTTTTACGTTCCACCAGATGTGAACAGTTGTTTTGAGCTCAGGAGCGTCCGGGGTCACAAGTGGTTTAATGTAAATACATTGAAGTTCCTGTTTACTTACTTTTATTTCCTGTTCAGTAGAACCAACATCAGAGCTTTATCTGCTGTTTCACTGTTACACCTTCTCTCCTTTTTCCTCCTCCTCTTCCACTTTGCCTCCTCCTCTTCTTCTTCCTCTTCCCATGTTGCCTCCTCCTCCTCAGTGGAGCTGTCCAGCCTTTCTCTCTGTATGACCAACTCCAAACAGGGCGAGCCGTGCTTCTATGTGATTGGACGCACTGAAAACTCGCGGTTGGTAACTTTGTTTCCTCTTTGTATTTCTATCCTAATCTATCCATACCTTTATCATCCTCTTCATCATCACATTTAGATTTTTAGCTTTGTAGTGTGTGTGTGTGTGTGTGTGTGTGTGTGTGTGTGTGTGTGGGTTTGTATTTCTGACCTCCTGGGGACCAGTTTCCTGACTTTTACTATCTTTCTGGGGTCCGAGGGTTCTTGTGGGGACCGAAGCCTGGTCCCCATGGGGGGGACTCCCCTTTTTAGGGTTAGGGGTTAGGTTTATAGGTATGGTGTGAATAGAGTTTTAGTTAGTCTTAGGGTTAGTTATAGATCAGTAATGGTTAAGGTTAGTAAAAGGGTTTGGGTTAGGTATAAATCTAGTTACTAAAATCAATGGAAGTCAATGGACAGTCCCCATAAGGATACCAAAACACACTTGTGTGTGTGTGTGGTGTGTGTGTGACCATTTACATTTACATGGGGGGGGGGCGGTCTGCCCGCCCTTGGGCTTTCATCAGTACTGAGGTTATGAGGTGGCTGCCTTGCAAGTTTACTTTGTGGTTTTGGGGCAGGGGCTTTTCACACCCACTGTTAAACAATTTTATGGTGAAACCTTATAGTCACAAACACGTCGGTGTTCACGCAGGTGTGCACGCAGCTGTGCACGCAGGTGTGCACATTCACTAACTAACTTGGGCTGCAGCTGCCACTAAGAACATTGTGTGATTGTTCATTTGTATCTACAGAGACATTAACAGTGTTTAAATCCAGATGTTGGTGGATGCTGTGGTGTCTCTACTCTTGTTTCTGTCTCTCTGCAGGTGTTAAAGCAGATGTCTAGTGTTTCTCTATCACACCTTCTTCTCGTCTACCTATTTCTAGCTTTATTTCTCTTTTTCCTTCATTTCCTTTCTCCTTTTACCCTGTCTGGTAAAAAATTATTTAAAAAAGAGAGAAAAAAGAAACAGTTTCACTCTCTCTCTCCATAAAACACCTGATCAGGTTTTCAATAAAGAAAACCTGAAGAAGGTTCACAGACTGAACTTTTTCTTTTTGGTTCCTCAGGCCCTGAGGAAGGAGCCGTCTCCCCCTCCTCTTCCTCACACACCGAGGGGCAGGATTTGGTAACCATGACAACCTCTTACCTCAGCCAGCGCTCAGTAGAGGGAGAAGCTACAGGAGGAGAAAGGAGGAAAAAGGAGAGGAAGGTGGAACCCAAACAAAGATTACTAGCAGGAGGAGGGCCTCCTGACCTGGACCTGGATCAAGTAGAACAAGAAGCACTGGAGGAAAGGAGGTGGAGGAGGGAGTTGGAGGCTAAGAAGAGACTGAAAAAGAAAGAGGAAGAGAGAACTAGAAGAAGAATGGAAGAAGAGCTGAAGAAGGAACAAAGTCAGACTTTTAGACAGAAGAAACATGACAACCAGGACAAGGAACAGAGGCGGAGCAAGAGCTTACCCAGGAACAATGTTTTATTCTGGGACTCCATTCTGCCAGAGGAGATGGAAGGAGTCAAACAGGAGAGGAAGAGGAGTGAGTCCAAGAGAGATGGCCTCCTCTGCCATGCAAAGAATCCTGGGAGCTCCGCAGCACAACGGGCAATGTTCTCCTTCCTTATGCCAAGGGACGACAACCAGCATCCGTCTGACAGCGAATCAGCTGCCACATTCTCAGAGATCAGCCAATCAGCAGTCATGGAGGACTTTGAATGGAGAAGAACAAAGTTGTCATGGCAACACGAGAATATCCCAGGCCCTTGGTTAAAACCAAGTCCACAAAAACTGACCCAAGTTCTGATTGGCAGTCAGCTCTGTGGGCGGGAATTAGTTGGTGGTCTTTCTCTCTGATTGGCCAGCAGTGAGGATATTCTTCATTTTCATTTGATGAACTTGTCATTGGCGACTCGTAAGGGCTTCTTTGGTTGGCCTACTAAGAGAAGACTCGCCTCTCCTGATGTGTGAGTCTCTGATTGGATAGTTAGAATTAAACTAACAGAAGTTCTGGTTTTGATGCTTCTGGCCATTAACTCATATCTGGAGATGGACCTGCCCACCAAGCCACACCTCCACCTCAATTTCCTCCATCACGCCTCATTCTCAGCGCTTTAGATCAGATTGGTACTCAGGTTACTATGGCGATCACCAGCATGAGCAGCGATGGAAAAGGACAAAATAGTTCTGTTGCATGTTTGGATAATCGTTAACCTTTGCCCTGCCTCTATCTTGAGTCAGGTGTGTTAGGCTCCTCCCCTCATCATCTTCTGCATCCTTTAGAATTGTATGCAAACACTATGTGACAACAGCGCTGTCTGGTGACTCTGTGTACTCTGAGCATGTGAATATCACTGGAATGATTTTTTATTTTTATAAACCTGAACATGTAAATGATCAATGACAAGATTATTATTATTGCTTATGTGATTATTATTATTATGGACAGAGATGAATTTAAATCAGATCAGATCTGACTTGCCTGCTTGCCTGTAAAAATGAGGAAAAGAAAAACTTTGTTCTGAAGTTGAAACAGAGCCATATACACTCTTAAACACACAGACACCCAACAGACGTCTGGTCCAGCTGTGGTCCTCAGAGTTGTCATGGCAACTGCCTCACAGCGACAGGACGATCTGCAGCTCTGGATCATAACAAGTGCCTCGTTTTGTTTCAGCCTTCATCTTCAAACCGTTAAAGACGCTGCAAACGTCACTTCCTGCCCTTTCTGTCCACGCTGTCCCCTAATGCCACGAGACCTGCACACATGCACCAGGTTCCACAGTGACTTCCACCCACCAATGTTTTTATATAAAGGTTCAAATAAAGATTTAAAGAATGACTTTTGGAGTTTGTGTCCATTTGAAGCAAAGTATCGTGTTTCTGCTCGTCTGTTGGAAACTTCTAAATCGAAATGGTGATAAAAACAATAAGATTTTTGATGCCTGTCAAAGATTAACTGTAAACATTCAGAGGGAGATTAGTTCTTTAAATCATGAAGATAAATGCGGCACATCTACTGGTACAGTAACCCGCGAGGGAAAACCCAAAGATCCGGGTTCCCGCTCCGCGCCTGTCGGTTAGAGAAGATCCGGGTTCCCGCTCCGCGCCTGTCGGGTAGAGAAGATCCGGGTTCCCGCTCCGCGCCTGTCGGTTAGAGAAGATCCGGGTTCCCGCTCCGCGCCTGTCGGTTAGAGAAGATCCGGGTTCCCGCTCCGCGCCTGTCCGGTCGAGAAGATCAGGGTTCCCGCTCCGCGCCTGTCCGGTCGAGAAGATCAGGGTTCCCGCTCCGCGCCTGTCGGTAAGAGAAGATCCGGGTTCCCGCTCCGCGCCTGTCGGTTAGAGAAGATCCGGGTTCCCGCTCCGCGCCTGTCGGTTAGAGAAGATCAGGGTTCCCGCTCCGCGCCTGTCGGTAAGAGAAGATCCGGGTTCCCGCTCCGCGCCTGTCGGTTAGAGAAGATCCGGGTTCCCGCTCCGCGCCTGTCGGTTAGAGAAGATCAGGGTTCCCGCTCCGCGCCTGTCGGTAAGAGAAGATCCGGGTTCCCGCTCCGCGCCTGTCGGTTAGAGAAGATCCGGGTTCCCGCTCCGCGCCTGTCGGTTAGAGAAGATCAGGGTTCCCGCTCCGCGCCTGTCGGTAAGAGAAGATCCGGGTTCCCGCTCCGCGCCTGTCGGTTAGAGAAGATCCGGGTTCCCGCTCCGCGCCTGTCGGTTAGAGAAGATCAGGGTTCCCGCTCCGCGCCTGTCGGTAAGAGAAGATCCGGGTTCCCGCTCCGCGCCTGTCGGTTAGAGAAGATCCGGGTTCCCGCTCCGCGCCTGTCGGTTAGAGAAGATCAGGGTTCCCGCTCCGCGCCTGTCGGTTAGAGAAGATCAGGGTTCCCGCTCCGCGCCTGTCGGTTAGAGAAGATCCGGGTTCCCGCTCCGCGCCTGTCGGTAAGAGAAGATCCGGGTTCCCGCTCCGCGCCTGTCGGTTAGAGAAGATCAGGGTTCCCGCTCCGCGCCTGTCGGTTAGAGAAGATCCGGGTTCCCGCTCCGCGCCTGTCGGGTAGGTGTAGCCTCCATTTCTCCTGCTGGTAAAACAGAATTAGGTTTCTTCTCACATGAAGGTTCTGCTCTGTGGGTACCTGTTAATGCTGCTCGTTGTTTTGCAGGTGTAAACTTTGATATCTAAATCATGGAGGTGCTGGTTCTGCAGGTTTTTATATCTTGATAATCAGGTTCTTGTTCTTTCTCATGTCTTGGTTAAACTTTGTATTTGAACCTTTTAGGGTCAGTTGTGTTCTTGATCTGTGGAGCTGCAGCTGATGGAGAACCCGGCTGCTGCATGTTTCATCTGCTAAAAAGATTTTAAATATTTTAAAAAAGACCTAAAATTATCCAACTGTTTCTTTTTATAAAAAAATAGTAAATGTATAGACGCTTTTCTTAAGTCATACAACTCCCAAAGTTCTTCCCTCTACAGTTTATCAGTCACACTCACACACACACACGTTTGGTGGTGATAAACTACACACGTTGTAGCTACAGCTGTTCTAGACACACACTGACAGAAGACGGTGACTAGTTTGATAAATTATTTTGAAAACCCATATTAAACTCATATTTCCGTTTCAGTAGATTAGTGTCTTTCTGTCACCACTTGGTGGCACTGTTGCAGTTCAAGACTAGATAATAAAACATCTCGATTTTTATGTTATTTTACTACTATGGAAACAAAGAGCTGCTTCCTGTTTTATCACTTCCTGTTTCACACTGAAACTCAAAAACATTCATACCTGCCTGATAAGAGTCAAACACACAAACCTGCAGCATGTTTCATTAAACACAGAATGATTCTATATGTTTTACTGATGTGAGTATGTCAGAGACATTTTAAAGGTTTAATATGTTTTTCATAAATATTTTATAGAGCTACAAGGTCGAGCAGTTGTCAGTACTGTTACCTCTCATGAGTTTGTGGGTGTGACCTTTCTGCATGGAGTCTGATCCAAACTGAATCTAAGGAAATTATAAACTTTGATTAAAATCTGAACTTTTTTCCTTCATTGGTTGTTGAAGATGTTTCTCATCTCATCTGAAAAGCTTCTGATGAGGGACAGTGGTCACATGACCCAGCTGAACATTTGTCTGTTCACCTGTTTACCTATCTAGCTGATAGGTCACCTGATTTAAACACCTGGACTGGATAATTTCATTCATTTATTTATTAATGACCACACAACAAGTTGGTGGAATTTGTTTTCAGTACAGCATGATATGCTGACATCTCTATGTCGACACTCACAGTCCAGAAGCAGTAAAGACAGATAGACAGTAAATACATTAGGCCGTTTCTTGGTTAAGTGTCCCTATGGCTGTTGGGAAAAACTGTTTTTAAATTTGGTTGTTCATGTTGGCAAGGACCTGTAGCGTCTTCCAGAAGGCAAAAGTGTAAACAGATAATATGTAGGGTGTGAAGCATCTGAGGTGCCATTGTGTGATGCGTCTATTGTACAGCGAGTCAGTGGAAGGGAGGGTATAGCATGTGATTTTAGATGATTTGTCTGTTATACGTTGTAGTGTTTTTTTCCGTGATTGTGAGTCCAAATTACCGAACCAGACTATTATGGATGAGGTGAGTATGCTTTGGATGATGGCCGTGTAAAACTGAAGCAGAATGATGTGCCTGACTCTGAATTTTTTTAGTTGTCTAAGAAAAAATAATCGTTTATTGGCTTTTTTGTAAATTTGGTCAAAGTGCTGTTTCCATTTAAGGCTGGTATTGATGAGTGTGCCTAAGAATTTGAATGACTCAGAGATGGTGATGGGTTGGGTGGAAATGGAGACCAGTGTTTTAGATGTATTGAGCTGTAGGTTGTTGTTTTGGCACCAGGTGACTGCATGGGCGACCTGTTCGCGATAGTGGAGTTCGTTATTGTTAGTGATGAGTCCGATGATGGTGGTGTCATCTGCATATTTGAGGACGGAAACTGAGCTGTGAGTGGATATGAGGCAGATGGAGAAAAGCCAGGGGGAGAGAACACAACCCTGAGGGGCCCCTGTGCTGAGGGTCAGAGGTTGGGACAGGAGGTTACCTATCCTGAGTCTCTGTGTCCTTTGTGACAAGAAGTTGTATATGCAGTGGCAGAGAGTGGAGCCAATGTCCATGTCCATGAGTTTATTGAAGAGGTTGACTGGGTCAATCATGTTGAAGGCAAAACTGACATCAATGAATAATATCTGGGCGTAGGTGTGGGGGGATTCCAGGTGTTGCATGATGAAGTGAATGCGTCTTTAACAGATCTATTTGACCGGTAAGCAAACTGGTGGCTGTCCTTAAAGGGGGAGGTGAGTTGTTTTAAATGGGTGAGTATGATGTGTTCAAATGATTTCATGAGAACGGTAGTGAGAGCTGTTGGTCTGTAGTTGTTGAGGCAGGAGATTTTATTTGATTTGGATACTGGAATGATAACAGAGTCCTTAAAGCATTTTGGGAGGGAGCAGTTAAAGATGGTGGTAAAAACTGGGGCTAGTTGGGTTATACAGTGTTTCAGAACAGCTGGGCTGACACCGTCAGGCCCCGTTACTTTCCTCTTTTTATTTTTACTAAAGGAGGTTTTGACCTCTTCCTCCATAATAAGAAGTTGTGTTAATGGTAGAGGTGAAGGAGGGGGAACGGAGGGGATAGGCTGCTGTCTTCTATAAAAGATATTTAGGGAATCCAGTAGATTCCTATCAGTGTCTGTAGGAGTTGGAGGGGTGGATTTGTAATTAGCATTTTAATTTTTTCCAGGTTGATCTGGTGTCATTTGATTGTATTTGCTGTTCATGTTTATGTGCATATTTAGATAATACCTGATGACTTGTCTTTATGCTTGTTGTTTCCTTCAAGCTTTTCTTCTGTTTAGTAACTTTTTTCAAATTGTTTCAACATCAAACACACAAACCATTTAGCACACATCTAGAAACAAAAGAAATGAATATTAATAATCAATAATGAGGAATAAATAAACATCAGAGACAAAGAAATAAACAAAAAATGCAAGTCTGTTGTTTAGATGGGAAAATAACTTGTACTGGGATGATAATGGAGAAGGTTCCTGCAGACCAGCAGGCTCAACCCTCCCGGATTATTCTTCATCACTTCAGCCTCTCTGCAGCCGTCTGTTCTGAAACAACCGTATTTTAGTCCGATTGATCGATCGGCTGCAAAGTGAGAACAGAGAGAACCTTCCAGAGACAGAACGTTATCAGCTCTGTGCAGCCCAGATCCTGGCAGAACCAGCTCGGTTCATACAGAGGCCAATGTGTCCTGCTGCTGCGTGACAGCGTGTCACAGAGAGAGAGAGAGAGAGAGAGAGAGATTACAGGAAAACAGCCATGAAGATGGAGACGGAACAGATTTGGGAGAGAAGACGAAGGTGGAGGGAAACATGAGGAACAAGGAAATAAGAGAGAAGGAAAGGACAAAGGAAAGGAAAGATTCATTGTTTAGGAGCTTGAATGACTCCCATCAGGAAATTAATCCTGAACAATATAATTTCTTTTTCAGTTCATCCTGATTGATTGGATCTCAGATTATCTTCATGTTGATCAGTTTGTCTGTTTCCAACATATTTCAGTCAATCATGTCGCTTCAACAGGGTGTAAAGAACCAGAGAACCATTAAAAGGAACATTAAACATTTGGAGGTTTTCAAACGTTAATAATTTGTATCTGCTGTACGGCAATACAGACCATAATACACTTGGACCCAAACAGCTCATTCTGATCAATAATCAATAAACAGCAAACGTGATCAAATCAATTTGAAACTTAGTGAAATAAAATAAAACAACCAGTTACTTTACTGGACAAACAGAAATAACCTGAAAATCATTCTGTAGAATCCACATCACAAACTGTTACCATGTCTCGCCTGGGACACGTCTCGCCTGGGACACGCCTCGCCTGGGACACGCCTCGCCTGGGACACGTCTCGCCTGGGACACGTCTCAACTGGGACACGTCTCACCTGGGACACGTCTCGCCTGGGACACGTCTCGCCTGGGACACGTCTCTACTGGGACACGTCTCTACTGGGACACGTCTCAACTAGGACACGTCTCGCCTGGGACACGTCTCGCCTGGGACACGTCTCACCTGGGACACGTCTCGCCTAGGACACTTCTCGCCTGGGACACGTCTCACCTGGGACACCTCTCAACTGGGACACGTCTCACCTGGGACACGTCTCGCCTGGGACACGTCTCAACTGGGACACGTCTCGCCTGGGACACCTCTCAACTGGGACACGTCTCGCCTGGGACACCTCTCAACTGGGACACGTCTCGCCTGGGACACGTCTCGCCTGGGACACGTCTCGCCTTGGACACGTCTCGCCTGGGACACGTCTCGCCTGGGACACGTCTCTACTGGGACACGTCTCGCCTGGGACACGTCTCGCCTGGGACAAGTCTCGCCTGGGACACGTCTCGCCTGGGACACTTCTCGCCTGGGACACGTCTTGCCTGGGACACCTCTCAACTGCGACACGTCTCAACTGCGACACGTCTCGCCTAGGACAAGTCTCAACTGCGACACGTCTCAACTGCGACACGTCTCGCCTAGGACACGTCTCAACTGCGACACGTCTCGCCTGGGACACGTCTCGCCTAGGACACGTCTCGCCTGGGACACGTCTCTACTGGGACACGTCTCAACTAGGACACGTCTCAACTGGGACACGTCTCGCCTGGGACACGTCTCGCCTGGGACACGTCTCACCTGGGACACGTCTCAACTGGGACACGTCTCACCTGGGACACGCCTCGCCTGGGACACGTCTCGCCTAGGACACTTCTCGCCTGGGACACCTCTCAACTGGGACACGTCTCGCCTGGGACACGTCTCTACTGGGACACGTCTCAACTGGGACACGTCTCAACTGGGACACGCCTCCACTGGGACACGTCTCGCCTGGGACACGTCTCTACTGGGACACGTCTCGCCTGGGACACGTCTCAACTGGGACACGTCTCAACTGGGACACGTCGCACCTGGGACACGTCTCAACTGGGACACGTCCCACCTGGGACACGTCTTAACTGGGACACGTCTCGCCTGGGACACGTCACGCCTTGGACACGTCTCGCCTGGGACACGTCTCGCCTGGGACACCTCTCAACTGGGACACGTCTCGCCTGGGACACGTCTCGCCTGGGACACGTCTCGCCTGGGACACCTCTCAACTGCGACACGTCTCAACTGCGACACGTCTCGCCTAGGACAAGTCTCAACTGCGACACGTCTCAACTGGGACACGTCTCGCCTGGGACACGTCTCGCCTGGGACACGTCTCAACTGGGACACGTCTCACCTGGGACACGTCTCGCCTGGGACACGTCACGCCTAGGACACTTCTCGCCTGGGACACGTCTCGCCTGGGACACCTCTCAACTGCGACACGTCTCAACTGCGACACGTCTCAACTGGGACACGTCTCGCCTGGGACACCTCTCAACTGGGACACGTCTCTACTGGGACACGTCTCGCCTGGGACACGTCTCGCCTGGGACAAGTCTCGCCTGGGACACGTCTCGCCTAGGACAAGTCTCAACTGCGACACGTCTCAACTGGGACACGTCTCGCCTAGGACACTTCTCGCCTGGGACACGTCTCAACTGGGACACGTCTCGCCTGGGACCCGTCTCACCTGGGACACGTCTCAACTGGGACACGTCTCACCTGGGACACGTCTCAACTGGGACACGTCTTAACTGGGACACGTCTCGCCTGGGACACGTCTCACCTGCGACACGTCTCGCCTGGGACACGTCTCGCCTGGGACACGTCTCGCCTGGGACACGTCTCAACTGGGACACGTCTCAACTGGGACACGTCTCGCCTGGGACACGTCTCGCCTGGGACACGTCTCACCTGGGACACGTCTCACCTGGGACACGTCTCAACTGGGACACGTCTCACCTGGGACACGTCTCGCCTGGACACGTCTCACCTGGGACACGTCTCAACTGGGACACGTCTCACCTGGGACACGTCTCAACTGGGACACGTCTCGCCTGGGACACGTCTCACCTGGGACACGTCTCGCCTTGGACACGTCTCACCTGGGACACGCCTCGCCTGGGACACGTCTCACCTGGGACACGTCTCACCTGGGACACGTCTCACCTGGGACACGTCTCAACTGGGACACGTCTCGCCTGGGACACGTCTCGCATGGGACACCTCTCAACTGGGACACGTCTCTCCTGGCGACACGTCTCGCCTGGGACACGTCTCACCTGGGACACGTCTCGCCTAGGACACTTCTCGCCTGGGACACGTCTCAACTGGGACACGTCTCGCCTGGGACACGACTCGACTGGGACACGGCTCGCCTGGGACACGTCTCACCTGGGACACGTCTCAACTGGGACACGTCTCACCTGGGACACGTCTCAACTGGGACACGTCTTAACTGGGACACGTCTCGCCTGGGAAACGTCTCGCCTGCGACACGTCTCGCCTGGGACACGTCTCGCCTGGGACACGACTCAACTGGGACACGTCTCAACTGGGACACGGCTCGCCTAGGACACTTCTCGCCTGGGACACGTCTCAACTGGGACACGTCTCGCCTGGGACACGTCTCGCCTAGGACACTTCTCGCCTGGGACACGTCTCGCCTGGGACACCTCTCAACTGCGACACGTCTCAACTGCGACACGTCTCGCCTAGGACAAGTCTCAACTGCGACACGTCTCAACTGCGACACGTCTCGCCTAGGACACGTCTCACCTGGGACACGTCTCGCCTGGGACACGTCTCAACTGGGACACGTCTCGCCTGGGACACGTCTCACCTGGGACACGTCTCGCCTGCGACACGTCTCGCCTGGGACACGTCTCACCTGGGACACGTCTCACCTGGGACACGTCTCGCCTAGGACACTTCTCGCCTGGGACACGTCTCAACTGGGACACGTCTCGCCTGGGACACCTCTCAACTGGGACACGTCTCGCCTGGGACACGTCTCGCCTGGGACAAGTCTCGCCTGGGACACGTCTCGCCTGGGACACCTCTCAACTGGGACACGTCTCGCCTGCGACACGACTCGCCTGGGACACGTCTCACCTGGGACACGTCTCACCTGGGACACGTCTCGCCTAGGACACGTCTCGCCTGGGACACCTCTCAACTGGGACACGTCTCTACTGGGACACGTCTCGCCTGGGACACGTCACGCCTGGGACAAGTCTCGCCTGCGACACGTCTCGCCTGGGACACGTCTCAACTGGGACACGTCTCGCCTGGGACACCTCTCAACTGGGACACGTCTCGCCTAGGACACTTCTCGCCTGGGACACGTCTCAACTGGGACACGTCTCGCCTGGGACAGTCTCGCCTAGGACACTTCTCGCCTGGGACACGTCTCGCCTGGGACACCTCTCAACTGGGACACGTCTCACCTGGGACACGTCTCGCCTGCGACACGTCTCGCCTGGGACACGTCTCAACTGGGACACGTCTCGCCTGGGACACGTCTCGCCTAGGACACTTCTCGCCTGGGACACGTCTCAACTGGGACACGTCTCGCCTGGGACACCTCTCAACTGGGACACGTCTCAACTGGGACACGTCTCACCTGCGACACGTCTCGCCTGGGACACGTCTCAACTGGGACACGTCTCAACTGGGACACGTCTCGCCTGGGACACGTCTCACCTGGGACACGTCTCGCCTGCGACACGTCTCGCCTGGGACACCTCTCGACTGGGACACGTCTCGCCGGGGACACGTCTCACCTGGGACCCGTCTCACCTGGGACACGTCTCGCCTGGGACACGTCTCACCTGGGACACGTCTCACCTGGGACACGCCTCGCCTGGACACGTCTCGCCTGGGACACGTCTCGCCTGGGACACCCCTCAACTGGGACACGTCTCGCCTGGGACACGTCTCAACTGGGACACGTCTCGCCTGGGACACGTCTCAACTGGGACACGTCTCACCTGGGACACGTCTTAACTGGGACACGTCTCGCCTGCGACACGTCTCGCCTGGGACAAGTCTCGCCTGGGACACGTCTCGCCTAGGACACTTCTCGCCTGGGACACGTCTCAACTGGGACACCTCTCAACTGCGACACGTCTCAACTGCGACACGTCTCGCCTAGGACACGTCTCACCTGGGACACGTCTCGCCTAGGACACGTCTCGCCTGGGACAAGTCTCGCCTGGGACACGTCTCGCCTGGGACACGTCTCAACTGGGACACGTCTCAACTGGGACACGTCTCGCCTGGGACACGTCTCAACTGGGACACGTCTCAACTGGGACACGTCTCAACTGGGACACGTCTCGCCTGGGACACGTCTCGCCTAGGACACTTCTCGCCTGGGACACGTCTCGCCTGGGACACCTCTCAACTGCGACACGTCTCAACTGCGACACGTCTCGCCTAGGACAAGTCTCAACTGCGACACGTCTCAACTGCGACACGTCTCGGCTGGGACACGTCTCACCTGGGACACGTCTCGACTGGGACACGTCTCGCCTGGGACAAGTCTCGCCTGCGACACGTCTCGACTGGGACACGTCTCGCCTGGGACACGTCTCGCCTGCGACACGTCTCGCCTGGGACACGTCTCAACTGGGACACGTCTCGCCTGGGACACGTCTCGCCTGGGACACCTCTCAACTGGGACACGTCTCTACTGGGACACGTCTCGCCTGGGACACGTCTCACCTGGGACACGTCTCGCCTAGGACACTTCTCGCCTGGGACACGTCTCAACTGGGACACGTCTCGCCTGGGACACCTCTCAACTGGGACACGTCTCGACTGGGACACGTCTCGCCTGGGACACGTCTCGACTGGGACACGTCTCGCCTGGGACAAGTCTCAACTGGGACACGTCTCTACTGGGACACGTCTCGCCTGGGACACGGCTCGCCTGGGACACGTCTCGCCTGGGACACGTCTCGCCTGGGACACGTCTCGACTGGGACACGTCTCAACTGGGACACGTCTTAACTGGGACACGTCTCGCCTGGGACACGTCTCACCTGGGACACGTCTCGCCTGCGACACGTCTCGCCTGGGACACGTCTCAACTGGGACACGTCTCGCCTGGGACACGTCTCAACTGGGACACGTCTCGCCTGGGACACCTCTCAACTAGGACACGTCTCGACTGGGACACGTCTCGCCTGGGACACGTCTCTACTGGGACACGTCTCAACTGGGACACGTCTCAACTGGGACACGTCTCGCCTGGGACACGTCTCGCCTGGGACACGTCTCAACTGGGACACGTCTCAACTGGGACACGTCTCACCTGGGACACGTCTTAACTGGGACACGTCTCGCCTGGGACACGTCTCGCCTGGGACACGTCTCACCTGGGACACGTCTCACCTGGGACACGTCTCAACTGGGACACGTCTCACCTGGGACACGTCTCGCCTGGGACACGTCTCGCCTAGGACACTTCTCGCCTGGGACACGTCTCGCCTGGGACACCTCTCAACTGCGACACGTCTCAACTGCGACACGTCTCGCCTAGGACAAGTCTCAACTGCGACACGTCTCAACTGGACACGTCTCGCCTGGGACACGTCTCAACTGGGACACGTCTCGCCTGGGACACGTCTCGCCTGGGACACGTCTCACCTGGGACACGTCTCAACTGGGACACGTCTCAACTGGGACACGTCTCGCCTGGGACACCTCTCAACTGGGACACGTCTCTACTGGGACACGTCTCGCCTGGGACACGTCTCGCCTGGGACACCTCTCAACTGGGACACGTCTCACCTGGGACACGTCTCAACTGGGACACGTCTCACCTGGGACACGTCTCGCCTGGGACACGTCTCGCCTGGGACACGTCTCGCCTGGGACACGTCTCGCCTAGGACACTTCTCGCCTGGGACACGTCTCAACTGGGACACGTCTCGCCTGGGACACGTCTCAACTGGGACACGTCTCTACTGGGACACGTCTCGCCTGGGACACGTCTCGCCTGGGACACGTCTCAACTGGGACACGTCTCAACTGGGACACGTCTCTCCTGGGACACGTCTCGCCTAGGACACGTCTCGCCTGGGACACGTCTCAACTGGGACACGTCTCGCCTGGGACACCTCTCAACTGGGACACGTCTCTACTGGGACACGTCTCGCCTGGGACACGTCTCGCCTGGGACAAGTCTCGCCTGGGACACGTCTCGCCTGGGACACCTCTCAACTGGGACACGTCTCGCCTGGGACACGTCTCGCCTGGGACACCTCTCAACTGCGACACGTCTCAACTGCGACACGTCTCGCCTAGGACAAGTCTCAACTGCGACACGTCTCAACTGGGACACGTCTCGCCTTGGACACGTCTCACCTGGGACACGTCTCACCTGGGACACGTCTCGCCTAGGACACTTCTCGCCTGGGACACGTCTCAACTGGGACACGTCTCGCCTGGGACACGTCTCACCTGGGACACGTCTCAACTGGGACACGTCTCAACTGGGACACGTCTCACCTGCGACACGTCTCGCCTGGGACACGTCTCAACTGGGACACGTCTCGCCTAGGACACTTCTCGACTGGGACACGTCTCAACTAGGACACGTCTCAACTGGGACACGTCTCGCCTGGGACACGTCTCGCCTGGGACACGTCTCGCCTGGGACACCTCTCAACTGGGACACGTCTCTACTGGGACACGTCTCGCCTGGGACACGTCTCGCCTGGGGCACGTCTCGCCTGGGACACGTCTCGCCTAGGACACTTCTCGCCTGGGACACGTCTCGCCTGGGACACCTCTCAACTGCGACACGTCTCAACTGCGACACGTCTCGCCTAGGACAAGTCTCAACTGCGACACGTCTCAACTGGGACACGTCTCGCCTAGGACACGTCTCGCCTAGGACACGTCTCGACTGGGACACGTCTCGCCTGGGACACCTCTCAACTGCGACACGTCTCAACTGCGACACGTCTCGCCTAGGACCGTCTCACCTGGGACACGTCTCGCCTGGGACACCTCTCAACTGGGACACGTCTCACCTAGGACACGTCTCACCTGGGACACGTCTCGCCTGCGACACGTCTCGCCGGGGACACGTCTCAACTGGGACACGTCTTAACTGGGACACGTCTCGCCTGGGACACGTCTCAACTGGGACACGTCTTAACTGGGACACGTCTCGCCTGGGACACGTCTCACCTGGGACACGTCTCACCTGGGACACGTCTCGCCTGGGACACGTCTCACCTGGGACACGTCTCGCCTGCGACACGTCTCGCCTGGGACACGTCTCAACTGGGACACGTCTCGCCTGGGACACGTCTCGCCTAGGACACGTCTCGCCTGGGACACGTCTCGCCTGGGACACCTCTCAACTGGGACACGTCTCGCCTGGGACACGTCTCACCTGGGACACGTCTCGCCTGCGACACGTCTCGCCTGGGACACGTCTCACCTGGGACACGTCTCGCCTAGGACACCTCTCAACTGGGACACGTCTCTACTGGGACACGTCTCGCCTGGGACACCTCTCAACTGCGACACGTCTCAACTGCGACACGTCTCGCCTAGGACAAGTCTCAACTGCGACACGTCTCAACTGCGACACGTCTCGCCTGGGACACGTCTCACCTGGGACACGTCTCACCTGGGACACGTCTCGCCTAGGACACGTCTCGCCTGGGACACGTCTCAACTGGGACACGTCTCGCCTGGGACACCTCTCAACTGGGACACGTCTCCACTGGGACACGTCTCGCCTGGGACACGTCTCGCCTGGGACACCTCTCAACTGCGACACGTCTCAACTGCGACACGTCTCGCCTAGGACAAGTCTCAACTGCGACACGTCTCAACTGGGACACGTCTCGCCTAGGACACTTCTCGCCTGGGACACGTCTCAACTGGGACACGTCTCGCCTGGGACACGTCTCGCCTAGGACACTTCTCGCCTGGGACACGTCTCGCCTGGGACACCTCTCAACTGCGACACGTCTCAACTGCGACACGTCTCGCCTAGGACAAGTCTCAACTGCGACACGTCTCAACTGCGACACGTCTCGCCTAGGACACGTCTCGCCTGGGACAAGTCTCGCCTGGGACACGTCTCGCCTGGGACACGTCTCGCCGGGGACACGTCTCAACTGGGACACGTCTCGCCTGGGACACGTCTCACCTGGGACACGTCTCACCTGCGACACGTCTCACCTGGGACACGTCTCAACTGGGACACGTCTCGCCTTGGACACGTCTCAACTGGGACACGTCTCGCCTGGGACACCTCTCAACTGGGACACGTCTCTACTGGGACACGTCTCAACTAGGACACGTCTCAACTGGGACACGTCTCACCTGGGACACGTCTCGCCTGCGACACGCCTCGCCTGGGACACGTCTCAACTGGGACACGTCTCGCCTGGACACTTCTCGCCTGGGACACGTCTCGCCTGGGACACCTCTCAACTGCGACACGTCTCAACTGCGACACGTCTCGCCTAGGACAAGTCTCAACTGCGACACGTCTCACCTGGGACACGTCTCGCCTGGGACACGTCTCACCTGGGACACGTCTCAACTGGGACACGTCTCACCTGGGACACGTCTCGCCTGCGACACGTCTCGCCTGGGACACGTCTCACCTGGGACACGTCTCGCCTAGGACACTTCTCGCCTGGGACACGTCTCGCCTGGGACACCTCTCAACTGCGACACGTCTCAACTGCGACACGTCTCGCCTGGGACACCTCTCAACTGGGACACGTCTCTACTGGGACACGTCTCGCCTGGGACACGTCTCGCCTGGGACAAGTCTCGCCTGGGACACGTCTCGCCTGGGACACGTCTCGCCTGGGACACGTCTCGCCTGCGACACGTCTCGCCTGGGACACGTCTCAACTGGGACACGTCTCGCCTGGGACACGTCTCGCCTAGGACACGTCTCGCCTGGGACACGTCTCAACTGGGACACGTCTCGCCTGGGACACGTCTCACCTGGGACACGTCTCGCCTGGGACACGTCTCGCCTAGGA
>SSNP01000042.1:3569600-3589182 GCA_006937955.1 Pachypanchax playfairii | reverse complement strand
TGGGACACGTCTCGACTGGGACACGTCTCACCTGGGACACGTCTCAACTGGGACACGTCTTAACTGGGACACGTCTCGCCTAGGACACGTCTCAACTGGGACACGTCTCAACTGGGACACGTCTCGCCTAGGACACGTCTCGCCTGGGACACGTCTCAACTGGGACACGTCTCGCCTGGGACACGTCTCGCCTGGGACACGTCTCGCCTGGGACACGTCTCGCCTGGGACACGTCTCGCCTGGGACACCTCTCAACTGGGACACGTCTCTACTGGGACACGTCTCGCCTGGGACACGTCTCTCCTGGGACACGTCTCACCTGGGACACGTCTCGCCTAGGACACTTCTCGCCTGGGACACGTCTCAACTGGGACACGTCTCGCCTGGGACACCTCTCAACTGGGACACGTCTCAACTGGGACACGTCTCAACTGGGACACGTCTTAACTGGGACACGTCTCGCCTGGGACACGTCTCACCTGGGACAAGTCTCGCCTGGGACACGTCTCTACTGGGACACGTCTCGCCTGGGACACCTCTCAACTGCGACACGTCTCAACTGCGACACGTCTCGCCTTGGACAAGTCTCAACTGCGACACGTCTCAACTGCGACACGTCTCGCCTGGGACACGTCTCGCCTGGGACAAGTCTCGCCTGGGACACGTCTCTACTGGGACACGTCTCACCTGGGACACGTCTCACCTGGGACACGTCTCAACTGGGACACGTCTCGCCTGGGACACGTCTCACCTGGGACACGTCTCACCTGGGACACGTCTCTACTGGGACACCTCTCAACTGGGACACGTCTCGCCTGGGACACGTCTCGCCTAGGACACTTCTCGCCTGGGACACGTCTCACCTGGGACACCTCTCAACTGCGACACGTCTCGCCTGGGACACGTCTCTCCTGGGACACGTCTCAACTGGGACACGTCTCAACTGGGACACGTCTTAACTGGGACACGTCTCGCCTGGGACACGTCTCACCTGGGACACGTCTCGCCTGGGACACGTCTCGCCTGGGACACGTCTCTACTGGGACACGTCTCGCCTGGGACACGTCTCTACTGGGACACGTCTCAACTGGGACACGTCTCAACTGGGACACGTCTTAACTGGGACACGTCTCACCTGGGACACGTCTCACCTGGGACACGTCTCGCCTGCGACACGTCTCGCCTGGGACACGTCTCAACTGGGACACGTCTCGCCTGGGACACCTCTCAACTGGGACACGTCTCTACTGGGACACGTCTCGCCTGGGACACGTCTCGCCTGGGACACGTCTCGCCTGGGACACGTCTCGCCTGGGACACGTCTCGCCTGGGACAAGTCTCGCCTGGGACACGTCTCTACTGGGACACGTCTCGCCTGGGACACGTCTCTACTGGGACACGTCTCAACTGCGACACGTCTCAACTGCGACACGTCTCGCCTGGGACACGTCTCGCCTAGGACACGTCTCGCCTGGGACACGTCTCGCCTGGGACACGTCTCGACTGCGACACGTCTCGCCTGGGACACGTCTCGCCTGGGACACGTCTCGCCTGGGACAAGTCTCGCCTGGGACACGTCTCTACTGGGACACGTCTCGCCTGGGACACGTCTCTACTGGGACACGTCTCAACTGCGACACGTCTCAACTGGGACACGTCTCAACTAGGACACGTCTCGACTGGGACACGTCTCTACTGGGACACGTCTCAACTGGGACACGTCTCGCATGGGACACGTCTCGCCTGGGACAAGTCTCGCCTGGGACACGTCTCGCCTGGGACACGTCTCAACTGGGACACGTCTCAACTGGGACACGTCTCGCCTGGGACACGTCTCGCCTGGGACACGTCTCGCCTGGGACACGTCTCGCCTGGGACACGTCTCGCCTGGGACACGTCTCACCTGGGACACGTCTCGCCTAGGACACTTCTCGCCTGGGACACGTCTCGCCTGGGACACGTCTCTACTGGGACACGTCTCGCCTGGGACACGTCTCAACTGGGACACGTCTCAACTGGGACACGTCTCGCCTGGGACACCTCTCAACTGGGACACGTCTCAACTGGGACACGTCTCGCCTGGGACACGTCTCGCCTGGCACACGTCTCGCCTGGGACACGTCTCGACTGGGACACGTCTCGCCTGGGACACGTCTCGCCTGGGACACGTCTCAACTGCGACACGTCTCGCCTGGGACACGTCTCGCCTAGGACACGTCTCGCCTGGGACACCTCTCAACTGGGACACGTCTCGCCTGGGACACGTCTCAACTGGGACACGTCTCAACTAGGACACGTCTCAACTGGGACACGTCTCGCCTGGGACACCTCTCAACTGGGACACGTCTCTACTGGGACACGTCTCGCCTGGGACACGTCTCGCCTGGGACAAGTCTCGCCTGGGACACGTCTCGCCTGGGACACGTCTCTACTGGGACACGTCTCACCTGGGACACGTCTCACCTGGGACACGTCTCGCCTGGGACACGTCTCGACTGGGACACGTCTCGCCTGGGACACGTCTCGCCTGGGACACGTCTCGCCTGGGACACGTCTCACCTGGGACACGTCTCGCCTGGGACACGTCTCGCCTGGGACACGTCTCGCCTGGGACACGTCTCGCCTGGGACACGTCTCGCCTGGGACACGTCTCACCTGGGACACGTCTCGCCTGGGACACGTCTCGCCTGGGACACGTCTCAACTGGGACACGTCTCAACTGGGACACGTCTCAACTGGGACACGTCTCGCCTGGGACACGTCTCGCCTGGGACACGTCTCGCCTGGGACACCTCTCAACTGCGACACGTCTCAACTGCGACACGTCTCGCCTAGGACAAGTCTCAACTGCGACACGTCTCAACTGCGACACGTCTCGCCTAGGACACGTCTCGCCTGGGACACGTCTCGCCTGGGACACGTCTCGCCTGGGACACGTCTCACCTGCGACACGTCTCGCCTGGGACACGTCTCGCCTGGGACACGTCTCGCCTGGGACACCTCTCAACTGGGACACGTCTCTCCTGGGACACGTCTCGCCTGGGACACGTCTCGCCTGGGACAAGTCTCGCCTGGGACACGTCTCGCCTCCGACACGTCTCGCCTGGGACACGTCTCAACTGCGACACGTCTCTACTGGGACACGTCTCGCCTGGGACACGTCTCGACTGGGACACGTCTCAACTAGGACACGTCTCAACTGGGACACGTCTCGCCTGGGACACGTCTCGCCTGGGACACGTCTCACCTGGGACACGTCTCGCCTGGGACACGTCTCGCCTGGGACACCTCTCAACTGGGACACGTCTCGCCTGGGACATGTCTCGCCTGGGACACGTCTCGCCTGGGACAAGTCTCGCCTGGGACACGTCTCTACTGGGACAAGTCTTGCCTGGGACACGTCTCTACTGGGACACGTCTCAACTGGGACACGTCTCAACTAGGACACGTCTCAACTGGGACACGTCTCAACTGGGACACGTCTCAACTAGGACACGTCTCGCCTTGGACAAGTCTCAACTGCGACACGTCTCAACTGCGACACGTCTCGCCTAGGACACGTCTCACCTTGGACATGTCTCGCCTGGGACACGTCTCGCCTAGGACACTTCTCGCCTGGGACACGTCTCGCCTGGGACACCTCTCAACTGCGACACGTCTCGCCTGGGACACGTCTCTACTGGGACACGTCTCAACTGGGACACGTCTCAACTGGGACACGTCTTAACTGGGACACGTCTCGCCTGGGACACGTCTCACCTGGGACACGTCTCACCTGCGACACGTCTCGCCTGGGACACGTCTCTACTGGGACACGTCTCGCCTGGGACACGTCTCTACTGGGACACGTCTCAACTGGGACACGTCTCAACTGGGACACGTCTCAACTAGGACACGTCTCGCCTTGGACAAGTCTCAACTGCGACACGTCTCAACTGCGACACGTCTCGCCTAGGACACGTCTCACCTTGGACATGTCTCGCCTGGGACACGTCTCGCCTGGGACACGTCTCACCTGGCTCACATCTTTCTGGACTGTAGTGTCCCTCAGGGCTCCATGTCGGACCCATATCTCATTTCAGTTATGAGTTACATCACAATGTGTTCTAAAAGACAGAGTAGCAGGACACAGTCCAGACAAGACAACAAGACAAAGTCCTCAGTTTACCACGTGTCTCTGTTTTTGGCTATTAACAGGTTTCATCTATATTTTAATAGAAAAGTGGTCACATGACCTGTTACCTTCTAATGCAAACCAAATATTAGTGATGTGACTCTCAAGAATACTTGATAACCAGATATTATTCATTAAAAATTAAAAACACTGCATCATGTGACCGGCTCACACCCAATCATAAATGATTGAACAACTGCTCGACTGTTGCTGGGCGGTTTAACTCCCACAGCTCCTGAGGACAGATCCTGCATCTGGATCAGAACAGAACCACAAACAACTGACTGAAAGATCCAGTCAGGATCATGAACTCTGTCAGTAGGCCAAAACAAACCGATCAGACCTTCTGGTTTTTAAAGTGTTTTCTTCTTCTTTAATTATCTGAGCGTCTTTGATCTTTGAACTTCATCAGCTTGGAGCAAAATGCAGCTTTGTGTATTTTATTTTTGCACATTAATAAACATCCATTTATCTTCTGTTTGTTTCTGTTCAGGGTCACGAGGACCAGGTGTCTCCAGCAGTCATTGAAAGGGAGGTGGGGTTACACCTGGACAGGTCACCTGTCCATCACAGGGATGTTTATAAAAGATTCTCGTGTGTCAGATTTGATCTAATTCCATGTATCGTCCCTTGATAATTGGATGTTATTTACATAAACAGATATAAAAACAGGATTCCTCCTACATGCCAGCAGAACCCTGTAATGTCAAGTTAAAGAGTATTAAACTCAAAATGTTTGAGAATAATAAAGATTCATGTTAACTTTAACCAGCAGAAAAACAAACTCACTGTAAATCTGGTTGATAATCTGGATTTGATGGTTTAATCTTCTGAACCTTGAAACAAAGACACTCATGAATCCACAGAGCAGCTGAAGAGGCTTCAGATGAGTGTGAAGGTGAAAAACACTCAGACTGGAAGTAATGACATCTATTAATGATGAAAGACTGACTGGACACACACAGTCTAATAGAATATTCTATGTTACCGTGGCAACTGCCTCCATCAGTGGTGTCTGACCTCACAGCTGCCATGATGTCACCTCTCCTACTCGTCTGCTGTGAGTCACACATGTTCAAACAGACATACAGCACATGTAGTTAATACTGAAGACGTTCCTCTCACCTGTCGACCCACTCGTCTGGTTTCACATCGCCGTCCAGCAGGTGGCGATGATCAGGTGTTATTCAGTATCATTTCTGTGTCTTTCTTGTCTCTGTGTGATGAACTGGACTCGAACTTATGAGCAGGAAGTTTGACTGATGAGACAGAGCCGATCTGACTGAAGCAGCTGAAGCAGCTCAGGTGTGTGATGCTTTCACACTGTATTTAAGGTCGGGGTCTTTGGGAAGGCTCAGATCACCACAGCTGTGTGTTTCCTGTGGGATCTGACAGCGAATGCCGTCATGAACTTATTCATTGATACTTGCTGCTTATAGAAATATGATTTTTCTCCTTGGAGACTCGACAGCGACCAGTTTCATCCACCAGGATTTCCGTTTCTGCTGTAGCTCCAACATGTGTGTAGTTTAACGACACCAAACGTGTGAATGACAAACTGTAGTGAGAAGAACTCGGTGTCATCTGACTTAAAAACAGAAGTACAGCCATTTACCAAAATAACTTGATTGTTATTGTAAATAGTTGTGTAAACATGTTAATATTGTAAATAAAAACCTCACACAGATCTACATCACAGCACATTGTTTAGTCTGTCACACACACACAAGTCCTGCTGACTCAGCATCATCATCATCATTCCATGCCCATAAGGTTGCCATGGTTACTGCATCACCAGCTCCACGGGAAAGCTGAAGCAGAACAATGAAATCCTGGTTTGTACTGTTTAACTGATTGGCTGGTTTCACTGTGTTTCATCTTCTCCCACTCAAACAGATGAAGTTAATGTTCATTAACAAAAGGACAAATTCTAAAATCAAGACAGAAAAGGTGATGGCCTTAGTGACATGTGGACAACAGGCGGACTGCAACATTCCACTGACATCAGAAACGCACTCGGCATATAATATAATCCTGTTTTAATCCGGGATTATAGTAATTATGATGCTAATTAGAAACATTTTGATGTTTCTTCTCCTTCCAGCTGTTCCCTTCAGGAGTGTCCACCTGTCTCCATCTGTCCTCTGCATCTTCTTCTCTCACACCAACCAACTTCATGTCCTCCTTAACTACATCCATATGTTAGTTCCCACCTCAGCATCCTTTTCCCAATAAACACACTGTCCCTCCTCTGGACATGTCCAAACCATCTCAGTCTGGTCTCTCTGTCTTTATCTTCAAAACATCTAACATGTTTTGTCCCTCTGATGGACTCATTCCTGATCCTGTCCATCCGTGTCCCTCAACATGTTCATGTCTGTGTCTCCTGTCCCTTCCTCAGTGGTACTGTCTCCAAACCAGACAACATGGCTGGTCTCACCACTGTCTTGTCCACCTGTATTTTTATTCTTGCTGATACGTGATTAAATTTAAATTCATCAGACCAAATTCTGAATAAAATGATTCCCACTGACAGGTTGAGCTGTACCACTTCATTTAATCACATGATGTGTCGGAGTGAAACATGATGGAATGAAACGATGGATTCTCCAACATCAGCAGAAACATCCAACGTGCTGACAGCAGAACTTATTAGACAAAACACCCGCAGACGGAGAGAACGTGAAGCTTCCAACAGCAGCAAAAAGCAGGAATCTTATGACTCAGCTCTTCTTATCGTTAGTGATTAACAGTTCATTTGGGAGAGTGGTGTGTGTGTGTGTGTGTGTGTGTGTGTGTGTGTGTGTGTGTGTGTGTGTGTGTGTGTGTGTGTGTGTGTGTGTGTGTGGGTTTGTATTTCTGACCTCCTGAGGACCCGTTTCCTGACTTTTACTATCTTTCTGGGGTCCGAGGGTTCTTGTGGGGACCGAAGCCTGGTCCCCATGAGGGGGACTCCCCTTTTTAGGGTTAGGGGTTAGGTTTATAGGTATGGTGTGAATAGAGTTTTAGTTAGTCTTAGGGTTAGTTATAGATCAGTAATGGTTAAGGTTAGTAAAAGGGTTTGGGTTAGGTATAAATCTAGTTACTAAAATCAATGGAAGTCAATGGACGGTCCCCATAAGGATACCAAAACACACTTGTGGGTGTGTGTGTGTGCAGCTATCTTTCTGGGGACTGCTGTTACAGTATAAGAATTGTTGTATCGTCTTCAAACTTTAGGATATTTTTATTAGTATAATGTTAGGGTTAGTTAAGGGTTAGGGTTAGTTAGGGGTTAGTTAGGGGTTAGGGTTAGGGTTAGTTAGGGGTTAGGGTTAGTTAGGGGTTAGGGTTAGTTAGGGGTTAGGGTTAGTTAGGGGTTAGGGTTAGGGTTAGTTAGGGGTTAGGGTTAGTTAGGGGTCAGTTAGGGGTTAGGGTCAGTTAGGGGTTATGGTTAGTTAGGGGTAAGGGTTAGATAGGGGTAAGGGTTAATTAGGGGTTAGTTAGGGGTAAGGGTTAGATAGGGGTAAGGGTTAATTAGGGGTTAGTTAGGGGTAAGGGTTAGATAGGGGTAAGGGTTAGATAGGGGTAAGGGTTAATTAGGGGTTAGTTAGGGGTAAGGGTTAGATAGGGGTAAGGGTTAATTAGGGGTTAGTTAGGGGTAAGGGTTAGATAGGGGTACGGGTTAAATAGGGGTAAGGGTTAAATAGGGGTAAGGGTTAGTTAGGGGTAAGGGTTAGATAGGGGTAAGGGTTAATTAGGGGTTAGTTAGGGGTAAGGGTTAGATAGGGGTAAGGGTTAGATAGGGGTAAGGGTTAATTAGGGGTTAGTTAGGGGTAAGGGTTAATTAGGGGTTAGTTAGGGGTAAGGGTTAGATAGGGGTAAGGGTGAGTTAGGGGTAAGGGTTAATTAGGGGTTAGTTAGGGGTAAGGGTTAAGTAGGGGTTAGTTAGGGGTAAGGGTGAATTAGGGGTTAGTTAGGGGTAAGGGTTAGATAGGGGTAAGGGTTAATTAGGGGTTAGTTAGGGGTAAGGGTTAGATAGGGGTAAGGGTGAGTTAGGGGTAAGGGTTAATTAGGGGTTAGTTAGGGGTAAGGGTTAGATAGGGGTAAGGGTTAATTAGGGGTTAGTTAGGGGTAAGGGTTAGATAGGGGTAAGGGTGAGTTAGGGGTAAGGGTTAATTAGGGGTTAGTTAGGGGTAAGGGTGAGTTAGGGGTAAGGGTTAATTAGGGGTTAGTTAGGGGTAAGGGTTAGATAGGGGTAAGGGTGAGTTAGGGGTAAGGGTTAATTAGGGGTTAGTTAGGGGTAAGGGTTAGATAGGGGTAAGGGTTAATTAGGGGTTAGTTAGGGGTAAGGGTTAGATAGGGGTAAGGGTTAGATAGGGGTAAGGGTTAATTAGGGGTTAGTTAGGGGTAAGGGTTAGTTAGGGGTAAGGGTTAATTAGGGGTTAGTTAGGGGTAAGGGTTAGATAGGGGTAAGGGTTAAATAGGGGTAAGGGTTAGTTAGGGGTAAGGGTTAGATAGGGGTAAGGGTGAGTTAGGGGTAAGGGTTAATTAGGGGTTAGTTAGGGGTAAGGGTTAATTAGGGGTTAGTTAGGGGTAAGGGTTAATTAGGGGTTAGTTAGGGGTAAGGGTTAGATAGGGGTAAGGGTTAATTAGGGGTTAGTTAGGGGTAAGGGTTAGATAGGGGTAAGGGTTAATTAGGGGTAAGGGTTAATTAGGGGTTAGTTAGGTGAATCTGATGCAGTTTGTCATTAAACCAGAATGAAATAAAGTTACAGACTGAGTTTTTGTTACACTTTAGTGAAATCACACAAATATACAAACTTAGCAGAAAGGCAATGGCAATGATATAAAAACTGACACAGTCTATTACATGATTCATCATCAACGTTACATTTTAACTCAGCAAAAATGGCAAATAAAAACAAGGCAATGGCAAATGGTGTTCAAGAATGGGCACTGACTTCTTCCTGGGTAGCGTTGCATCAAAGCAACAACTTTCAGCATTTTCAGAGAGAGAAGTTTGTTTCCAGGTAGAATGACGCACGGCGGCGCTGCAGAGCTTCAGGAGGTGGATCAGAGGCTTCAGTGATGCGTTTACTTTAACGTCAGGTGCTTCAGCTCATTCCATGTTTAGACTTGGAATAATAATTTGGCATTAAACAGAACTCTAAAGTTACATGGTTCTAGAAATAATCACAATGTTGTAAAAGTAAGACTTCACCTGCTTCTTCAGACTTATTCTGATACACCTGAGTACCCCCCCACCCACCTGCCCAGCACACACAAAGCCTCTCCATCCCTTCTACATCTGGAGCGCCATCGCATTAAACAATCCCATCCTGAACTAAGACACATGATCCAGTCTGAGCAGTACTTCTCAGCTGCTGCCTCAGAAACCAAACTAGTCTTGTTTGGGACAGGTAGAGCTGGATCCTGATGCTGCAGCAGCTGAGAAACAGATGCTCAGATTAATTATAATAATAATCAGATTATGATACAATAAAAACATCCAACTTCTTGTTTGAGCTCAATGACACGCGGCTGCTATGATACAATAACACCCAACCAACCACCATCCAAAGAGTGCTGGAGTGGGAGGTGCTTCAGGAAGAACCTCCCATTTATTTGAAACAGGAAGTTAACACAAGTTGTTTAATAAACCTCAGATTACTGAAGCTTATCCGTTTTTAATCAGCGTTAAATTACTTTCATTTGATAAAATTGGAGGGAGAATTTCAGTGAAAGTGAGTGAGATCAAACATCATGCTCACCTGTCAGCAGTCACATGGACCAATCAGATGGACCGTCGTCTTCCAAACTATCTCCAGTTTCTCATGTTACTGAACATGAAGCTCCACCTCCAATTGGTCCAAAACAAAAACCAAATAAAAACAGTAAAAGGAAAAAATCCTTAATGTAAAACTGTCATTAAACCAATTGGGATTCTCAGTGAGATGAAACATGACTGTTATTATCTGCTGTGTGATGGTTGGTGGTTCCCCGCAGACACACGACATGTTAACGAGTGCTGCTGAGCTCCTTCTTTCCTTAACTGCTGTACAAACTAAGAAATCTGTGTACATCCTCCCACAATAAATAGATTCCATCATAAAAATAAATACAAAAAGAAAATAATAAATATCCCACTGCTGAAGGATGTTAAAACTCTGTGTGTCTGTATGTCCACGTCCTGGCTGTTACTTTCTACTACTCCAGGAAATAGACCTGCCTTCTTCTACTACTCCAGGAATTAGACCTGCCTTCTTCTACTACTCCAGGAATTAGACCCCAGTTTGCATGATTTTCCTCAGTCTGTTTCCTCCTCCCAGCAGCTTGTGGGCCTTCAGCTGATGGACATGATGTTTCTGCTGCAGTGGAAAACCAGCTGATACCTGATCAACCACATCCACACCATTTCCATCCTTTCACAATAAAAGCTTTTGTGTCCACCTTCAAGGCCAAACGTCATCCAGGTAGTTTTTCTTTTTATTACAGAGGAAACTTTGATTCCTTCCTCCCAGCCTCCTCCCCCCTCCCGGCCTCCTCCTCCTCTCTCCCTCCTCCTCCCTCCCCCCTCCCAGCCTCCTCCCTCCCCTCTCCCGGCCTCCTCCTCCTCTCTCCCCCCTCCTCCCTCCCCTCTCCCTCCTCCTCCCTCCCCTCTCCCTCCTCCTCCTCTCTCCCTCCTCTCTTCATCCTGGTTCTCCTTCAGCCTCCAACACTTTACTCCTGCTGTGGAACATAGACGCTGCATCAGTGAGATGGAGGTTTAAAGATGAACTCGGGTAAAAAGGATAAAAATAGAAAACAGATGATCTGATGATTTAAACATTGTGACTCTGGAATAAGAAGATTTTTAATTGAGCTGCAGATACGATCAGTGATTAATCAGCTGAGTTTCCACTGCAGCAGCATGACGCAGACACACACAGCGTGGGGAACAGTGGTACTGGTTCGGTAGTGGCTTCACTCCCGCGTCAGTCATCTTTTTGTCAGAACCCCTCCCCCTCCTCACCCGGGTCCGTTTGGCCCCGAAGCTTTAAATGACAGTGAAACATCAGCCTTAAAGAAAAAGCTGCATTGTAGCTTAATGGCGTTGGAGAGAGCCAATAGACAAACATCTGTGGTAAAACATTTTCAGATAAACATCTGGCTGGATTTGAAAGTAGTTTTAATACAGAACTCATGTTGGAAAAAACCAACTGTAAAGAGTTTTAATCAGATCCTGATTAAAACAAACACAATATACAAATTCTGAGTTAGAAGTAGAGTAAATATACGTGTTGGACCCAAAACGACCCCTGAATGGTTCCTACAGGCCAGATGCAGGATGTGGGAATGTTCTACCACAGAACGCCGAGGCCTGCTGGGCTGGAGGGAGCGGCCATGTTAGAACCGTTCCACATCAGACTCGCTTATTTCAGTCCCACCTGCTCCAAACACCTTCACCAGCACGCTGCAGGTTCCACGGTAAACAGTATAAAACACCTTCATCCAAACCAACAATAAAACTCCTCAAACCCGAGTCCGTCACACCAGGTTCCTTCTAAAGAACCAATCTGGTCCAGACGAGTCGGGTTCTTCTGGTTCTGTTCAGACTCAGATGTCATGTTACATGAATGTTTACCTCTTTCCAAACCATGTGATCAGATCCACCCGGGTCTCATTACACCTCAACAGCTTTATATATGTTTTATACTTCATCATTCTTTTTGTTTACAATTATGGCCACAAATGTAAAAAGTTCCTACATCCAGTCTGGTTGAAACTTGGTTCTGGATCTGGATTTGGTCCAATGTCAGACCAGTTCCAAAGTGATCTGGTCTAGTCCAGGTTTGTAGTTCTGCACAGTATTTCCTCATGGTGCTGTAAGGTTTGGCTGTATGTGGGTCGGTACACTGGACCATGCTGAACCCAGGGTCCTGTTCCCTGTTCCCTGTGGTCTTGAAAATCCTGATGAGTCCACTTGAGCAGGTTTTATAAAATGTACAGTCTAATTTATATACAGATCTTACCTGTGTACCTGTGCTGGAATGTATTTTAAACAAAGTTTATAATGTTTATATTTATTTCAGTTTAATTCTGGCAAATTCCACAGTCTCAGTTGGTCCGGCAGTAAATTAATCGAGTCTTTATGGCCAGATGACCAGCGATGCAGCGGTGAGATGACCAGCGATGAAGCGGTGAGATGACCAGCGATGAAGCGGTGAGATGACCAGCGATGAAGCGGTGAGATGACCAGCGATGAAGCGGTGAGATGACCAGCGATGCAGCGGTGAGATGACCAGCGATGCAGCGGTGAGATGACCAGCGATGAAGCGGTGAGATGACCAGCGATGAAGCGGTGAGATGACCAGCGATGAAGCGGTGAGATGACCAGCGATAAAGCGGTGAGATGACCAGCGATGAAGCGATGAAGACCAGCGATGCAGCGGTGAGATGACCAGCGATGAAGCGGCGAGATGACCAGCGATGAAGCGGTGAGATGACCAGCGATAAAGCGGTGAGATGACCAGCGATGAAGCGATGACCAGCGATAAAGCGGTGAGATGACCAGCGATGAAGCGATGACCAGCGATGCAGCGGTGAGATGACCAGCGATGCAGCGGTGAGATGACCAGCGATGAAGCGGTGAGATGACCAGCGATGCAGCACGGCGATGAAGCGGTGAGATGACCAGCGATGCAGCACGGCGATGAAGCGGTGAGATGACCAGCGATGAAGCGGTGAGATGACCAGCGATGAAGCGGTGAGATGACCAGCGATAAAGCGGTGAGATGACCAGCGATGAAGCGGTGAGATGACCAGCGATGCAGCGGTGAGATGACCAGCGATGAAGCGGTGAGATGACCAGCGATGCAGCACGGCGATGAAGCGGTGAGATGACCAGCGATGCAGCACGGCGATGAAGCGGTGAGATGACCAGCGATGCAGCGGTGAGATGACCAGCGATGCAGCACGGCGATGAAGCGGTGAGATGACCAGCGATGCAGCGGTGAGATGACCAGCGATGCAGCACGGCGATGAAGCGGTGAGATGGACGAGGGACGATGGGAAGGAGTTTTATGAGCACAGGAAGTGGTCGGTCAGCAGGTATCAGGCTCAGTGTGCTGCAGCAAAGAGACCAGACTCTAACATATAAAACATCTGAATACCAAACAGACAGTCTGGGGTCCTGCAGCAGGTCCAGGTTCAGATCAGGTCCGTCTGTTTGGAATATATCGGTTTGTTTACCTCCTTCTCATGTTTAAAGCTTCAAAACAAACTCCCAACTGATTCCAAGTAAAATGATGGAATCAAATATCACCAACGACTCGATGTTTCCTTCTTCAATCCTGACTTGATTTTCTTACAGCTGATCCAGATCTTATGAGACAAAACGAAGAGATGGAGGTGAGGAGAAATGTCCAGAGTGACATCAGTATCAGGCTTCAAACACCTGGACAGGTCTTGAGTTGACTTGCAGATATGAAGCCTGCGTTGAGGACCTGAGTGACCATCGGACCAGTTCTTCATCTTGTCCCACAGACCAGAACGAGCGTCCTGTGGTGGTCTTTAGCTCTTCAGACACCGAGATGGTAAATCCTTACATATGAGCTCGGCTGTCTTCGTCTCACGCTGATCTTCCACCAGTTGCAAAGTCAAATTCAAACCAACTAATGGATCCAGAATGTTTGTTTTTTTGCCAGAAAATGATTTTCCATGTTGAAGTTTTATTTAATGCATCCAAATCCACCGTATGGAGTATCGACCAGTCCACGAGTCAGTTCATCAATCCGTCACCTAGCAGATAAATTACTGAGACTGCGTGGCAGTCGGTTTGGTCCAGCTCAGAGCAGTTCAGACACCCCCCCCCCATCCGTCCTCCCATCAGTCCATCTGTCCATTCCCTCCTCTCAGCTGCTCCCAGACATCAGGTTGATGGCCTGCTCCAGTTTGTGCCTCAGTTTGTGTTTGCGACAGTACCCATCCCGGTCCAACGCAGTCAGGATCTGCAGGCAGACCAGAGACAGATTTACTGGATAGAGGTCGCAGTTCAGAAATGATCCAAATCAGAATTCAGAAAATGATAAACCATCTAAAGTCCTCTGAGACACATAACGAGTATAACGAGCTGATGAAGGTTCTCAGTCAGACTGAGTTGATTAAATGTTGAAAAACAAACTGGATGTAAAACAGATATCTTCTTTATCTCTAATTGTAAATGAAACATGCAGAGTGTCAGCTTGCAGACCCCCCCATCAGGTCCCAGAGATAAAGAGAGACCTCAGGGTTTATAAGGTTGATGTGATGGAAGGCCAGGTTGTGTGACACCTGTTGCACCCAACATCCCTCCCCTTAGGGAACGTGTCCCTCTGACTGCAGCCGACTTGTGGAGGGACTCAGATCAGATCTACAGACTGGGGGACTTTCTGCAGATCAGGACCGGATCCTGCTGAGTTGGCTGCACAGTGTTTTATTATAAACCAGTGAGTAACATGCAGATTCACATATTTAACATCTTCCAGTCAAGTGAAAGTGAAGAACGCTGCAACATTCTCTGTAAGTGTTCCACTTTTCTTTGGAGTAGTTCATGAATCTTTATTATTGTTTAATTCTTTTCTTTTGTCACTTAAAGAAAAAAAGTCTTCTGTTCTTATTTGTATCATCTTCTGTGTGTCTGAATCACTGAATCTTGAATAAAGATTTCACTCTGCAGTGTTTTTACACCGAGCACCAACCAAACCAGACCAACCCCTCACCTCTTCCTTGTACTTGTTGATGTAGAAGTAAAGCTCATTGAGAGCACTCAGTGTATTAAACTCGTTGCCATGGAGACGGGACTGCTCCACCAGGTAGGCATCCATGTCTTGATCACTGATGCTGGGCATCTTAGCAATATCCCTGTAGTACCTGAAGGACAGAGTTGACTGAGGTGAGGACGATGCAACAGAAAAGTTCAGGAGCAGCTTGATGTTCTATCTGGAACCCATTCAGAATGATGGTTTTTACAGACCAATCACAGCAGATTAGATTCTGTTTTCTATTTATTTTTTATTAAAGTGTAAAAACTGTTTTTCATTCAAGGTTTCAGATTAATTAATCTGGATAATTTCCTACTAAAACTTCAGCTGTGACGAATGTTTTCAAAACAAAAGCTTATATTTAAATTAACAAACTAACCAGAGGGTAAAACAGCGAGATATAAAACCGCATTTTATCTTCTTATCTTTAAGAATCCCTTCCATTAAAAACAGTGTTTCTGAGGTTTCTGTTGAATATTTTAGCTCCACAGGTGTTCTTACCTTCATAGTGGGTGAAAACAGGTCAACAACTTCTCTTTCAGTTTTAATCTCTCAAACTACGCAGGTGGTGATAAAACCAGAGTTCTCCCGAGTTCTAATGGCCTGTATCTGTTTCATCACAACTCCTTTGTTCGTTAGTATTCATCAGCTCCTGCAGTTGAAACTACACCTAGCATGCTGCTGGCTAAAAGCTGTTAGCATAAGATGTAGCAAACAGAAAGAGAGAACGTCTGACGTTATCATGCGCAGCGGGGCAGGAAACAGTATACCTTGCTCTCATAGGCTAGTTTGTTAGCCAATCAGAGTCCAGCAAATTTGAATAATGAATATTAATGAGCTGCTGCTCGAGGCCTGACGGAAGGAGCCGGAACCACCCGAATTTTAACGCAGACACAGTGAAAGGTCTGTTAATCAGTGTTTCCTGATGTTTTATAGCTATAAACTGTTTCATATTACAGGTTAATACTTAAGAAATAACCACAAAGTCCTGAAATTTGTATGAAATGAACTCTTTAAAGGCTGTAAATTAGCAAAAAGTTCAAACAGAAGGAAAACTGCTTCTGGTTAATTCTATTTGTTAATAACTAACTAACTAACTAACTAACTAACTAACTGGTTAATTCTATCTGTTAGTTGCTACCCAAATAACTAACTTACTAGCTGGTTAAATCTATATGTTAGTACCAAACTAAGTAACGGGTTAATTCTATCTGTTAGTAGCTAGCTAGCTAGCTAGCTAACTAACTAACTAACTAACTAACTAACTAACTAACTAACTAACTAACTAACTGGTTAATTCTATCTGTTAGTTGCTACCCAACTAACTAACTTACTAGTTGGTTAAATCTATATGTTAGTACCAAACTAAGTAACTAACTAACTGGTTAATTCTATCTGTTAGTTGCTACCCAAATAACTAACTTACTAGCTGGTTAAATCTATATGTTAGTACCAAACTAAGTAACGGGTTAATTCTATCTGTTAGTAGCTAGCTAGCTAGCTAACTAACTAACTAACTAACTAACTAACTAACTAACTAACTAACTAACTGGTTAATTCTATCTGTTAGTTGCTACCCAACTAACTAACTTACTAGTTGGTTAAATCTATATGTTAGTACCAAACTAAGTAACTAACTAACTGGTTAATTCTATCTGTTAGTAGCTAACTAACTAACTGATTAGTTCTATCTGTTAGTAGCTAGCTAACTAACTAACTAACTAACTTTCTGGTTAGTTACCTTTCCACCCAGCTCTTGTAGTTGGGGATGTCTTTAGCATACAGCAGTTTGTTGGATGGCGAGTCTTTGCCCAACCGATGTTCAGATGTTGAGCAGGAGTCCATGAAGGTCTGAGCCACAACTGACAGGCAGGCGTCAGTGATGCTGCTCTTATGGATGTCAAACACAAACTGTGGATTCTTGATGACGTTCACCCAGAACCTGAGCGGGAGGCTGAAGACCACACAGACAAGTTCTTTCAGATACACTGACTTACTGACCGGATCTCCAGAGTAAAGTATTACCCATCATGCCTCACCAATTGCTTTTCCAGGTGTGTCGGACATCCGGATCAGTAATCTGCCGTTTGTCGGCTTGTTCGTCCAAGAAGTCAAACATGTATTTAATAGCCAATGGGAGTGCAGAGCCACGATGGGCGGTGCTGAACACCGTCTCAAACAGGTCATCAACAAACTTCTGCAGCGTTCCCTGGTGGTGGGAGGACCAACTGTTTATGAACGACTCCAGCAACAACAAGTTATGTAACAATTCAGACTAAACAGTAAAGAATCTGTATCAACTCCCATAAACAACAGATGTTCTGCTGGAAACTCAGAGTGGGTCTCAGAAGACACCAGAGATCCAGATGAAAACTGGTTCAGAGCCCAGTTCAGCCAACAGAACCCCCCTTTCATTAAAGATCCATTTAAATGTTCAACATGTTGATAATTAACCAGAAGAATATTCAGTTCTAATGGCGACCAGACAGCAGCAGATCAGGACTTTCCTGTTTTCATCCACCTTCTGCAGCTTGTCCAGAAGACATTCCCAAACCCTAATGTCCAGAGTTTGTCTTCTTCTAGAAGAACATCTCTGAAATGGATCTGCTGAATCTGACAACATAACCAACATCTTCAGCAGTTAAAGGATCTTATTCAGGCAGTCTGGAACACCAACCTGCTGGTCAGTAACTACGGTTGGGTCTTTGACAGTATGTTCTAACTGTCCACATCCACACAAATCAAAAAGAACCTCCTCTATGAGATCCACTTCCTACAGGAGGTCGTGTTGTTGTGGGTTCGGTTACAGAACGCTTCCTAAAGAGATGACTGTGAAAGTGTTGTTGTTGTCTACCTTGGTGGCCAGCAGTCTGGTCAGGTAGATTTCAGAGACCATTTTACTGCCTCGGTCTCCTTCCCTCTGGTCACTGTGCTCATGGTTCTTCACTAGGTGCCACAGTTTAGTTCCTGGAAACAAACAACACCAAACACCTGCTTCAGAAAATACATGAAAAACACACAGCCAGGACCTGGAGACCCAAAAACGTCCTGGAGACCCAGGAACCTTCTGGAGACCCAGGAACCTTCTGGAGACCCAAAAACGTCCTGGAGACCCAGGAACCTTCTGGAGACCCAAAAACCTCCTGGAGACCCAAAAACGTCCTGGAGACCCAGGAACTTTCTGGAGACCCAAAAACCTCCTGGAGACCCAAAAACGTCCTGGAGACCCAGGAACCTCCTGGAGACCCAAAAACCTCCTGGAGACCCAAAAACCTCCTGGAGACCCAAAAACATCCTGGAGACCCAGGAACCTCCTGGAGACCCAAAAACATTCTGGAGACCCAGGAACCTCCTGGAGACCCAGGAACCTTCTGGAGACCCAAAAACCTCCTGGAGACCCAAAAACGTCCTGGAGACCCAGAAACCTCCTGGAGACCCAGGAACCTCCTGGAGACCCAGAAACCTCCTGGAGACCCAGAAACCTCCTGGAGACCCAGGAACCTCCAGCCCCTGAGATCTCTATCAGAAAAATAACAAAGGTGGTGTTGGTCCTCTGGTAAACAACACCACACATTTGGTTCTGATGTTCCTACAGTACCTGTCTCCTGGTCCGGGGTGATCATTGGAGCTCTGGATCTCAGGCTGTCGGGACTACTGGAAGTCCGCAGTAATGACTCTGATGGAACAAAGAGACACATCAAGAAATATTCTGAACTCTGAAATGAGCCGAAATCGGACGGTCCTGAAACAGAAACGAGTCTTTGTTCAGTTCAGCTAGAACCCTCTACAGGAGATCCTTCTCGTCCACAGCTAGAACCCTCTACAGGAGATCCTTCTCGTCCACAGCTAGAACCCTCTACAGGAGATCCTTCCTGTCCATATCTAGAACCCTCTACAGGAGATCCTTCTCGTCCACAGCTAGAACCCTCTACAGGAGATCCTTCCTGTCCATATCTAGAACCCTCTACAGGAGATCCTTCCTGTCCATATCTAGAACCCTCTACAGGAGATCCTTCCCGTCTACAGCTAGAACCCTCTACAGGAGATCCTTCCTGTCTACAGCTAGAACCCTCTACAGGAGATCCTTCCTGTCCACAGCTAGAACCCTCTACAGGAGAGCCTGCCTGTCCACACCAAGAACGTTCTACAGGAGATCCTTCCTGTCCATATCTAGAACCCTCTACAGGAGATCCTTCCCGTCCACAGCTAGAACCCTCTACAGGAGATCCTTCCTGTCCACATCTAGAACCCTCTACAGGAGATCCTTCGTGTCCACAGCTAGAAGCCTCTACAGGAGATCCTTCCTGTCCACACCTAGAACCCTCTACAGGAGATCCTTGCTGTCCATATCTAGAACCCTCTACAGGAGATCCTTCCCGTCTACAGCTAGAACCCTCTACAGGAGATCCTTCCTGTCCACAGCTAGAACCCTCTACAGGAGATCCTTCCTGTCCACACCTAGAACCCTCTACAGGAGATCCTTGCTGTCCATATCTAGAACCCTCTACAGGAGATCCTTCCCGTCTACATCTAGAACCCTCTACAGGAGATCCTTCCTGTCTACAGCTAGAACCCTCTACAGGAGAACCTTCCTGTCTACAGCTAGAACCCTCTACAGGAGAACCTACCTGTCTACAGCTAGACC
>SSNP01000042.1:3543924-3569463 GCA_006937955.1 Pachypanchax playfairii | reverse complement strand
GTCCACAGCTAGAACCCTCTACAGGAGATCCTTCCTGTCCATATCTAGAACCCTCTACAGGAGATCCTTCCTGTCCATATCTAGAACCCTCTACAGGAGATCCTTCCCGTCTACAGCTAGAACCCTCGACAGGAGATCCTTCCCGTCCACAGCTAGAACCCTCTACAGGAGATCCTTCCGGTCTACAGCTAGAACCCTCTACAGGAGAGCCTTCCTGTCTACAGTTAGAACCCTCTACAGGAGATCCTTCCTGTCCACAGCTAGAACCCTCTACAGGAGATCCTTCCTGTCCACACCTAGAACCCTCTACAGGAGATCCTTGCTGTCCATATCTAGAACCCTCTACAGGAGATCCTTCCCGTCTACATCTAGAACCCTCTACAGGAGATCCTTACTGTCCACATCTAGAACCCTCTACTGGAGATCCTTCCTGTCCATATCTAGAACCCTCTACAGGAGATCCTTCCCGTCCACAGCTAGAACCCTCTACAGGAGATCCTTCCTGTCTACAGCTAGAACCCTCTACAGGAGATCCTTCCCGTCTACAGCTAGAACCCTCTACAGGAGATCCTTCCTGTCTACAGCTAGAACCCTCTACAGGAGATCCTTCCTGTCTACAGTTAGAACCCTCTACAGGAGATCCTTCCTGTCTACAGCTAGAACCCTCTACAGGAGATCCTTCTCGTCCACAGCTAGAACCCTCTACAGGAGATCCTTCTCGTCCACAGCTAGAACCCTCTACAGGAGATCCTTCCCGTCTACAGCTAGAACCCTCTACAGGAGATCCTTCCTGTCCATATCTAGAACCCTCTACAGGAGAACCTTCCCGTCTACAGCTAGAACCCTCTACAGGAGAACCTTCCCGTCTACAGCTAGAACCCTCTACAGGAGAACCTTCCCGTCTACAGCTAGAACCCTCTACAGGAGATCCTTCCTGTCCATATCTAGAACCCTCTACAGGAGAACCTTCCCGTCTACAGCTAGAACCCTCTACAGGAGATCCTTCCCGTCCACAGCTAGAACCCTCTACAGGAGATCCTTCCTGTCTACAGCTAGAACCCTCTACAGGAGATCCTTCCTGTCTACAGCTAGAACCCTCTACAGGAGATCCTTCCTGTCTACAGCTAGAACCCTCTACAGGAGATCCTTCCCGTCTACAGCTAGAACCCTCTACAGGAGATCCTTCCTGTCCATATCTAGAACCCTCTACAGGAGATCCTTACTGTCCACATCTAGAACCCTCTACAGGAGATCCTTCCTGTCTACAGCTAGAACCCTCAACAGGAGATCCTTCCTGTGCAGCTAGAACCCTCTACAGGAGAACCTTCCCGTCCACAACTAGAACCCTCTACAGGAGATCCTTCCTGTGCAGCTAGAACCCTCTACAGGAGATCCTTCCTGTCTACAGCTAGAACCCTCTACAGGAGATCCTTCTCGTCCACAGCTAGAACCCTCTACAGGAGATCCTTCTCGTCTACAGCTAGAACCCTCTACAGGAGATCCTTCCTGTCCATATCTAGAACCCTCTACAGGAGAACCTTCCCGTCTACAGCTAGAACCCTCTACAGGAGAACCTTCCCGTCTACAGCTAGAACCCTCTACAGGAGAACCTTCCCGTCTACAGCTAGAACCCTCTACAGGAGATCCTTCACAAGTTCCACACATGCAGTATGATGCTGGTGAGACAGAAGACACTTCTCATGCGTGGTGAACAATCTCTCATGAGTCTGATTTAAAACAACATTCCATCATGTGATGATCTCAGATCAGACAGAAATCAGTAAGTTCTCAGTTTCCCTAAAAAATATCAGGAAATATAACGACAACAATCCTAATTTACACTAAAACTTACAACATTCTTCCTTCAGGATCAGTCAAGTTTCATAACACTCAGTGTCTTTATAAAAACAAATAAACCAGATGTTTTTATTTGTTTATTTTTGATAAAAGTCTCAACACACACGATGAGGGAGATGTGCCAGTTTCAGCTAGCGGTGTGTTCAGGAACTCTGAAGATGTTTCATGATCCTAGTGGTCATGTGTTGGAGATGACCTCATCATCCGTCAGACAGGAAACAGCTCGGACCAAAGTAAAGCACTGTACCGTATCTGCTCAGGGATCTGGTGAAGGTGAAGGAGTTGGCGATGTTGTAGGCAGAAACCTGCTTCTGGACCAGCGCCACCACGGAGCCGTCTGTTACCTAGCAACACACAACCACACATCAGTCAGTCGGTGAGTTGCTCCGCTTCAATCAGTGGATTCTGGATAAAGTCTGAGTGTGTCACAGCAGGAGATGATGAAGAATCTGAACCTCTGAGATGAAGTTTAAACGGTAGGAGAGAAGATCTGGATCCAGACCAGCTGTTTTAATAATGACTACAAGGTTCTGACTGTAAAACTGTCAACCAACACACAGTCTCTGGAGATAAACAACATACATTCAAGGGTTTCATGTATCCAACCTGAAACTGAACACGTTCACACAGTCTGAACCAAAATCCACCATCAGGAGTTCAGAGGGTTTATATCAGCCAGGAGCTACCAATCAAATGTATTGATCAGCTGATCCCAGGAGTGGACATCCCAGCCAGTCCCTCCTGAGGTCAGAGGATGAGCGCCATTCGGTCCGCTCACAGAAGATCACTGGAGTTACTGCTGCTAAAGGTGGTTCTGTTGGTCATCAGGTGGACCCAGTTTCTGGCTTGTTCAGAAATGATGACAATGTGATGCGTCATGTTGTTGTTTACCTGAAGTTGTTCTGATCTCTCTTTGAGACCTGCTGACGACCTGCTGGGTTCATACATGACCTGGTTCTGTTGAAGGCCCAGTGGGCCAGATGGAGTCACACTGATTGGTTCAAAAGGTAATATACAACTAAAGGGTCAAGGTTTGTCCCTTCAGGCTTGCTGATGTAAGTCATTTTATGATCAATACAAGAATGAATCCGAGTTCTTATTTTGTACTGATGGATGGAAACATTAACATACTGGGACAGTTTGGGGTTTCAGGTGATAGACAGGTTTCTCTCCTGATATAAAACACCCAAACTGCACACCTTAAACGCATCACTGTAAACATCAAGTAGAAAATCCCAAAAATCAGGATGACAGTGGAACGAATGACTGAGACAGGCCAGATGACGGGGACGGACCACAAGCAGCTCTCCTATGTGCACGTTTAGTGTTGCATGTTTAGTGGTGACCAATCAGGCTGTTGAACTCAACTGTCCCAATGTGTCTTATGATTCAAAGGAACTCCTGTTATGACTGAATCTTCAGTTCTGTGAGCGAATTTTATTGTGACTTTGCTGTTGAGTCTCTCTGAAATGTTTCCATGACACGAGGATTCCTAAAGATTCATGTCGATCAGCTGGATGGAAATGTTGAGAGATTCCATCAGATGTATAAATCTTTAAATTAAATCAGAATCAGCCAAATCTAACAATGAAATACCAGCGTAAGAATCCCAGACGAAACAGCAGCTAATAAATACATCAGTGTTCAGACCTGATAGTGAACCAACGTGTTCAGTCTCTTCCAGTCACTCTCGATCTTGGTGGTCACATCTTCATCCTGCAGGATGATTCTGGTCAGTCGACCCTGTCGCCACTCTGAAAACACAGATTCACTGTTAGCTTTCTGTCTGTTAGCATTGAGTGTTGAAATTCAGAGATCACATGAGGCTAACGGACGTGGTGCTAACGTGAGGTCAAGTGGTGCTAACATGAGGCCACAGGATGCTAACATGAGGTCACGTGGTGCTAACATGAGGCCACAGGATGCTAACATGAGGTCACGTGGTGCTAACATGAGGTCACAGGATGCTAACATGAGGTCAAGTGGTGCTAACATGAGGCCACAGGATGCTAACATGAGGTCACGTGGTGCTAACATGAGGCCACAGGATGCTAACATGAGGTCACGTGGTGCTAACATGACGTCACGTGGTGCTAACATGAGGCCACAGGATGCTAACATGAGGTCACGTGGTGCTAACATGAGGTCACGTGGTGCTAACATGAGGTCACGTGGTGCTAACATGAGGCCACAGGATGCTAACATGAGGTCACGTGGTGCTAACATGAGGTCATGTGGTGCTAACATGAGGCCACAGGATGCTAACATGAGGTCATGTGGAGCTAACATGAGGCCACAGGATGCTAACATGAGGTCATGTGGAGCTAACATGAGGCCACAGGATGATAACAAGAGGTCACGTGGTGCTAACATGAGGCCACAGGATGCTAACATGAGGTCATGTGGAGCTAACATGAGGCCACAGGATGATAACAAGAGGTCACGTGGTGCTAACATGAGGCCACAGTGGTGCTAACATGAGGCCACAGGATGCTAACATGAGGTCACGTGGTGCTAACATGAGGTCATGTGGTGCTAACATGAGGCCACAGGATGCTAACATGAGGTCACGTGGTGCTAACATGAGGCCACAGGATGCTAACATGAGGTCATGTGGAGCTAACATGAGGCCACAGGATGCTAACATGAGGTCACGGGGTGCTAACATGAGGTCACGTGGAGCTAACATGAGGCCACAGGATGCTAACATGAGGTCACGTGGAGCTAACATGAGGCCACAGGATGCTAACATGAGGTCACGTGGAGCTAACATGAGGCCACAGGATGCTAACATGAGGTCACGTGGAGCTAACATGAGGCCACAGGATGCTAACATGAGGTCAAGTAGTAAAACTGCATTACCGAGGTCCATGTCATCAGCCTGAGGTCTCTGTGAGAATGGGATTCCTTTGTAAACAGCGTCAAGCAGCTTGTCTTTGACCTGAGTCACCGTGTCACAGTTAAGAACCTTCACCGGCACCTCGGTTCCTGCTTCACCTTCAGGAGGGATACACATCAATGTCTACAAGAAAGAACAGTCCTCAGTTAGTACATGCTGTCAGTCACAATGACCCAAACAAACGCCTGTGTAAGGTTTGTGTACCATTTCCTACGGCCTCCTTAATGCAGCCGTACAGCAGCACTATAAGAATCTAAAGCTCGTAGTTCATTAAGAAGTTCGTGACCAGGTCGATGGTGAATCTGTTTCTGACATTTACAACAGGTGAAACCAACTGCACAAAATACCAACTGTTAAATAGATAAACAAGTGCTCAGGTGGTAAAACTGTATGGAGTCATTTCTCATTAGTTATCAATCAGCAGCAGATCAGAACAACACTGAACCTGATGGAAAACAGACAAGTCATAAAGGTCTTGTCTCTAAGTTCTCAGCAACATCGTGTCTGTTGGATACGATCAACAGAATGACCAGGTAATGAACTCAGTCTTTATGATGCCGTTTGCAGTAAAAAACATCTGGAAAAACAGGATAACTGAGTGAGGAAATAAAAACAAACTTCATAGGTTTTACAACCAAACATGAGCCCAGGTTGAATAATGACACTCGGACATGAGTGTCTTCAGTTCAATACAAGTAGAACAAGGACCACAGCTATCGAACCTGTTCAAAAGATGAGCACAACTCACCAGCAAGCAGCTTCTTAAATGTAATTTGATCCTGTAGCTTTTTTCTTTAATCACATTTGTGTTTATTTAGATTTAAAACTAACAGAAGTATCAAACTGGTAGCCCTTCATATGTCTCAGTAATCATCTACTAGTTCGTTGGAGACTCCTGGTCACACCTGTCCTAATCAGCCACAGACAGACTGAGCTCTCTACTTGTATTTAAGTTTTTATTTCAATGTCAGTTTGATCTCACTGCCTGCATACCCGGCCGGTGTCAGTCCCCTGATCTGATGTCTTTTACAGGTTTGACTGTGAGACTCTGTCCTCTTTGCAGGAGGTTGATGGACACTTCAGGCTTGCTGGTTCTCCATAGTATGCTTGATTATTAAGAAGTTTATCTACTGAAGACATTGACTTCTTTCGTCAACAACAATCTGACTTCTGGTGTGTTTTAAACATGCAGATGTCCAAACCCCGGTTTAAGAAACCTGTTGGGAATCCCTCCATTCCTCACAAATTATCAGCTTATTTCTAAATGTATCGTTCTTTCAAAAATACTTGAAAATAATTTGGAATCAATTAGTGGGCTGTTTGAAAGAGGATTGAAATCTGTATGCAGCAGTGAATCTACCTTTTTAAATGTTTTCATTACATTTTTATCAACTGATTTTGAATACTGGTTTGTTTTTGTGCTTTTAGTTTAAACTGTTGTTGTTTACACAGTGAACCACAATATTCCATCTTCTTATCTGGAACAACAGGTGTGTATTAGAGACACAGTACTGGACTGGGTCAAGTCCTTTCTAATGACGTGTACTTTCTGTGTTCCTTGGTCTGCTTTCATCTCCTGTGGAGTTCCACAGGGCTCTGTTCAAGGGTTCCTTTCTGCCCTGTTCATATCGCTTCCAATTGCATCATACATTTAATAAATATGTGAATATACAATTTCTATGCAGATAATTGTCAGATTTATGTCTGCTTAAAGAACAGAGACACAAATTCAGTACAGCCAGCACTTAATGGTCTGAAGGACATTAAGACTCAGGTGCTGGTGTTTAGCATCTCTGCTACAAACATGCCACTTGGATGTTGGTTCATTAACCCCATACAGTAGACCAAACATCACAAACTGCACGTCTTTTAACAAACACACTGAAATGTGGCACATCTCCCTTATTTTTGCTGTCTGTATGTTTCAGAATTAATTTTTAAATACTTTGATCTGTTTTTAAAACCCATAAACATTCTCGCCCCGCTTCAGCTCTCCGAGCTGCTGCATCTCTATGCACCCTCTTATTTAATGCATTTTATTTTAAGCTTTCATTCATTTTTAATTTGTTTACATGTTGTCTGACTGTTATATTTTTATGTATTTTATTTCACAATGTTTTTTATTTATTTTTGGCCTTTAGAGTTGCTGGAAGTGATTTATAAATAAAGCCAGGTTGAAATGTCAGATAAAGATTATATGATGCTGGTTTTCCCTTAAATTCCAACAAGGTTCAGACAAAAACATCTAAATTAAACAAAGTAATTCACACTTTTATTAATGTCGGCTTCTGTCTAGGGATAAAATGGTAGGCAAATTATGTATTATGATTTTGGTAAAAAAAATCTTTTGCAGTTACCAATATTATCACAGTATTTAAACATGTATTGAAATGTGTAAAAAGTACTCCAAAAAACTACAAATATTTTACAATCAGTGGTTTCTGGGTTTTCCAGTATCAGAGCATTAAATGAGCCGTCGTCATTTAGAGAAGTGAAACGCCGTATGAGCAGGTCATTCAGGATCTGGACTTCATCCACTCAGAAACAGGCACTTAACAGGAGTGGATCTGGATGCTGGGGGACTCAGGAGGAGCAGTGTGGTTTTCATCTGGATCATAGAATCATGGACCAGATCTTGAACCATCTGAGAGGATCATGGGAGTTTGGTTCTCGTGTGTTTTGTTGACATTAGCACACTGTGGTGGTTTACAGCTGAATGTGAAGCAACAGGGATGAACGTCCGATTCTGAGTCCAGAAAAATATTGAAATGATTCATCTGGACTGAGTCCGAGTCTTTGGTTCCAGTGTCTTCATCCTGTTACAGAGTAGATTACCACAGTCCTCTTTCTCTGGTCAGTCAGCCAAGTGCAGAAGAGCCCTGTGACGACCCCCCCGTCCAGTGTCCATACAGGGTGGACTGTGGCTTAGTGGGAAACTGAGAGATGAGCAGCTCCATCCCAAACCCCAGCAGGCCACACTTTAAACTACACTTAGGCAAAATGCTGAATCCTAAAATTGTCCTCTCTGAGCACCGTACAGATGTCAACCAGCTGTTCCTCATCAATGGGTTTCCACCAGAGGATCAATAAAGAATCCATCATCATTATTATTAACTACTAGGATGGAGCGGATGGAGCAGATCGAACCCCCCCCCCCACTCAACAGTCATTAGATTCAAACCATGACTGACAGAACCAGAGCTCAATACTCAGAGTAGACCTGTTGCTCCACATCAAAGGAGGAGCTGGAGAGTGGGGAGGTCTGGGTTTCCCTCCAGGACCCCACCTACTGGGAGAAGATGGACTGATGACTATTTTATGAAGAACATATATCAATGAAAAATCAGGTATGTTAGAAAATGTCCTAAACTCAAGAAAAATATCCACATAACAGAAACGTAGAGAGAAGAATTATTTGTACATTGTCCTTAGATCAGGAACAGATCCCAGACCAGAAGTTACCGAGACTGTTAGCCTGATTTAGATATACAGACTACTGAAGCTGCAGATACAGGAAGTCATGAGTGATGATGTTTTACCAGCTGTTTGTAGTCAATTTGCTGGCGGATGAGTTTATCTTCACTCAGAGAGTATCGAGCTTCTCCTGTGATGGCGTCGATTGGACCTTTCTCCATCTGCTGCTTTATGGCACAATACAGCATGAAGAGAGGCTCACCAGCACATTCCTGTGTGTGTGTGGGGGGGGGGGACATGCATTCTTTAACAGCTTTACCTCAGAAACAACAGTAGCAGATTTTCTTTCTGTTTTCATTAAATAAATGAACTGGTACAATCAATTAAGAAGAGGGAGAAAGAGAGGAAGAAGTACCTTGAGGAATCGATGCAGTAAAAAGGTGAACCAGTTTGTCAACATTTTCTCAGCAACAGACTCCGTCCTAAACAAACACACAGAGGTTAGAGATCACATTCAGCTCAGATCCAACAGATCAAACTCTACAGGATGTTTACCAGAAGGGACATTTAAGTAACTGGAAGAAGTGGACAGACGGAGGTTTTTGTGTCAGTCAAGGATTTTAAATGTCTCTGACATGTAATTTTTACATCATTTTATGTTTGAGTTCTGCTGATCAAACACAGTCAGTCTCAGTGTCATGGTGGATGTAAAGGAACAGATAAACAGTCAGAAGGAGAGAAAGAGAAAGAAAAGAGACTAAAATGTGTCCTGGAGTTACTGATGTCTGATCCTGACGTGAGCGACTCGGTGGAACTGAGTTCATGTTCATGACTCGTCCTCATGACACAAAGATCCTGTTGACCTGCAGCTCATTTCAAACTCCAACCCACTGAGTCAGAACATCATCAAGTCTTTTATTTCTGTGTGAGTGATGTCATCATTCTCTGGTTCTGATTTAGATAAATACATTAATAAAGCAGTGTTGCTACAACCAGCTGATATACAGAGTTTCACCATTTTATCAATGAAAACAGCAGCTGGCTAATGCTTTTAATGTCCATGTAAGATGGAAACAAAGAGCTGCTTCCTGTTTCATCACTTCCTGTTTCACACTGAAGATCATAAAACCTGCCTGATGAGAGTCAAACACACGAACCTGCAGCATGTTTCATTAAATAAAGTTATAAATGTTTTACTGAGACGAGAGTCAGAGACATTTTAAAAGGTTGTGTGCTGTTACTAAAACAGATGGACATAGTTTTATTATGTTATAACCAGTTATATTCAGTTTTAACCAGTTAACCAGTGGTTCCAGGTATGAACATGTTTTAAGGTTGATGCACCAACCTCCTCAGCAGCAGTTTGGGATGGTTTCTGTTCTCCAGGTTCTTCTCAATCAGGTCAGCCAGCAGCTGCTTTAACACCACAGTGGCATATTCCATCCGACCCTGAGGAGACACTCATCATCATCAGCTGATCATCAGATGTCTGAGACCTCATTATCCTCATCCTCCCCATTATCATCGTTTTGACAGCTACCTGCAGAGCAGCCATCAGCAGTGAGGCGACGTTTCCTCGGTCTCTCATGGAGAATGATCTCTGAGCCTCTAGCGTGTGGATGAAGGTAAGCAGAAACATCTTGTTGTTCAGCAGCTGGCTGAACAGACGCAGAGCTTTTTCCACATTAGCTGGAGACTGAACAGACAGAAGAACAATGAGGGTTCTGTCCTAATGCAGTTCAATCCAGAACCATGACAAAAACCTCATAGATGGTTCTAACTCTTCATCATCTGAGTGTTCTGTATGTGACGCTTCTTCAAAGTGCAATTTGTCAACAAACAAATCCAAAAACATTTATCTATAGTGAGGACAAAAAACAAGACAGAAACAGAAAGGAAGGAGGACAAGTAAGAGACAAAAGACAGGACAAGAAGAAAAAAGAACTGAAGTAGGTAAAGAATCAAAGTGATGTAACATATTCAGCACAAGGAAAGCAAATAAAAAGATCATTAATATTAAAGATAAGTCAGAAATGGTCTAAAAAAAGAAACAAACAAAAGAATCAATAAAACTGAGTCGAGCAGAAAGAAGAACCAGGAAGACTAAAGGATTTTACTACAGAGACAGAAAACCCATCAGACCTGCACACTGTTAGGAAGCCTTGTGTTCTCTCATACGTACATCAAGCTCTTTGAGGACAGGATGTTCCTCTATCCCAGGAAACATCACCCTCATAGTGTAGGTCCGATATTCCAGGAAGGGAATCTTCACTCCATCCATATCATTAGTCAGCTCCTGGATATCTGTCTGAAGCTCTGCAAACGCTGCACGCAGTTAAATTCATCAGTAAACAGAAAGGATGAGAGAAAGGAAGGATGGAGGAAAGGAATGAAGGATGGAGGGAAGGAATGAAGGATGGAGGAAAGGAATGAAGGATGGAGGAAAGGAATGAAGGATGGAGGGAAGGAATGGAGGATGGAGGAAAGGAATGAAGGATGGAGGGAAGGAATGAAGGATGGAGGGAAGGAATGAAGAATGGATGGAAGGAATGAAGGATGGAGGGAAGGAATGAAGGATGGAGGGAAGGAATGAAGGATAGCGGGAAGGAATGGAGGATGGATGGAAGGAATGAAGGATGGAGGGAAGGAATGGAGCATAGAGGGAAGGAATGGAGGATGGATGGAAGGAATGAAGGATGGAGGGAAGGAATGGAGGATAGAGGGAAGGAATGGAGGATGGAGGGAAGGAATGAAGGATGGAGGGAAGGAATGAAGGATGGAGGAAGGGAATGAAGGATGGAGGAAAGGAATGAAGGATGGAGGGAAGGAATGGAGGATGGAGGGAAGGAATGAAGGATGGAGGGAAGGAATGGAGGATGGAGGGAAGGAATGGAGGATGGAGGGAAGGAATGGAGGATGGAGGGAAGGAATGAAGGATGGAGGGAAGGAATGAAGGATGGAGGAAGGGAATGAAGGATGGAGGAAAGGAATGAAGGATGGAGGGAAGGAATGGAGGATGGAGGGAAGGAATGGAGGATAGAGGGAAGGAATGGAGGATGGAGGGAAGGAATGAAGGATGGAGGGAAGGAATGAAGGATGGAGGGAAGGAATGAAGGATGGAGGAAGGGAATGAAGGATGGAGGGAAGGAATGGAGGATGGATGGAAGGAATGAAGGATGGAGGGAAGGAATGGAGGATAGAGGGAAGGAATGGAGGATGGAGGGAAGGAATGAAGGATGGAGGGAAGGAATAAAGGATGGAAGGAAGGAATGAAGGATGGAGGAAGGGAATGAAGGATGGAGGAAAGGAATGAAGGATGGAGGGAAGGAATGAAGGATAGAGGGAAGGAATGAAGGATGGAGGGAAGGAATGAAGGATGGAGGGAAGGAATGAAGGATGGAGGGAAGACAAACACACCCTCTTTGCACTCCAGCGCCACCCGACTCTCCAGGTTGTCCATCTGCAGCTGCAGACGTTTCAGCGTGCGGTCAGCATCTCGGGTCTTCCTCTTATAGGCAATAAGCACAGCAATGATGGCGATGAGCAGAACGCCTCCACCTGCTCCGATCCCGATGATGGCGGGTAGTGTCAGGGTGCTGTCAGAGTAGATGTGCAGCATCCCTGGAAAGTACTCCAGATCGCCCACTCGGATCTACGGGAGAGACCAGCATCAGCTGTTTGCTCTTTTCTTTTACCTTAGTTTGTCTTCATTTTTGAGCAGCATGTTTCTATCAAATTATTATCAAATCAAATCTTACAAAGAATACAAAGAACATACGAACTTCATATGAACTTTGCTAAATAGGAAAAAGTCAATTAAAAAGTTAATTAAATATAAACCAATTAACAATAAACTCAAACAAATCAAATGTGTTTGACAACCAAAAAAAGACAAACTCGTATATTTAGATTTTATGTAGAGACGTTTTTCAGTCGTACAAATTCTCCCTTCAGTAAAATATCTGCTCTAAATTCAAACATCTACAACACAAACATGTAAATAAACAATGTAAAAGTCCCGAATCACACTAAAATCACTATGAAGAGAGAGAGAGAGAGAGAGAGAGTAATAGACAGAGTGTGAGTGTGTCTGTCTGTGTGTGCGTGTGTGTGAGAGCTTATATTTCTTTGTTCTTTGTATTAATAATATTAATATTTCATTAAAGCGTTTCGTCTTTACAGTCTGTAAATATTGATTCTGTTTCAGTTCATTTCAACAAACTGATAAATAAATAATAAATATGGGGGGTGGGGCTACTTTAATGTGTATTAATCAATTATTTTAATAATGTATCATTTATTTATCAGCTGGTAGACTCTTATCATAGTACTCTGAACCATTGATATATAGTATATATATATATATATATATAAATATATATTGATGCTCTGAACTATGAGCAGGTTTTTCTAGTGATGTGAGGACCATACAGGAACTGGACCAATCAGAGGACTCACCTGTAACGTTCCTTCATGTTTATCACCTGATTTTATCTAAACAGACGTGTTAAGGTGTTTTCATCATATTTCAGTCCAGATGACGTGCGTGATGGTTGAAGTGACCTTCCCTTTGTAAATAAATGAGAGTTTATTTTCTCATGTTTATTGTTTACGTTTCATTTTGTTTCATTTTTTATTGATTGTTATTGGATTTGAGTTATGGCTACATGATGTCCTCTGAAGTGATGAAAACATCATCTCTCTGTGTGTGTGATCAATTACCCATGACTCCCTGCAGCTACACTTAATGACTTTCACCTTTACAGTCTTTTTTTCTCCTCCTCCTCCTCCTCCTTTCTCAGATCTCCTTCACAAGCAGAACCATGACCAGTGTGCATGTAAACACTCTCAGTCTCTATAATGTTCTGTTTTATGGGCTGATTTGCTATTTTTAATGAATAATACTGAGGGTGTGACATCACGGGAGGAGACGCATGTGATGTGTATTTTCTTTGATAAATTAATTAATAAGTTGTTTTGTTTGAAAGTATAACCGCTGCTGTACGGTTGTTTATTTGTTATGAACCTATCACAGTGAGGTGTTCCTCACCACGACTCGGTGTTCTCCGGTGAGATCTGGTGAATCACAGAGCAGCTGGTTCTCTGACACCGTCAGCAGGCAGGGAGACTCTCCGATCAGGACGGTGTAGTTCAGTCGGTTGTTCCCAGGAACTGGAGGGATCAGATTTTTACCCTGAAACACAAAACGTTCACTCAGTCCAGGTGATCAACATTCTCCTCCAAAAAACATCAGCTAGTTTCTCACTTTGAGGATGATGGGCGAGCCCGGTTTGACCTCCAGGATCCCGGAGGTCCCGAGTGGATCGAAGGTTGGGTTTGGGTAGTGGGTGAAGGGGGTGGAGTTCAGGATGAGCAGCGAGGACACCTGAACAGATGGAGCAGATAAAACACTGAGTTCAGATCATAATATTACATCAAATATCAGTTAATATCAGTTCTATATAACCTGTAAATATGTTCATAATATTAATTCTAAAATCTATTAAAGCAAAGACCATAAACAAGAATATGTTTAACAAAAATAAAAAAGTGATAAAGCTCCAGTTTGTTTTAAGTTTTTGATGTATCTGATGTGATGCTTTCAACTGTTTTAACTCTTTATTAAGTGAAATCTTTTACAGACACAATGTTAGTAAAGATATCACCCAACTGCTTCACAACACAGCAGTAGTGTCATGAATCAGCTCATGTGTTAATCATGAGCTGTTTATCAGAGTTTACCTGCGTTTCTGTTTTAGGTTTTTGTTTATTAGATTTTATTTTGTTGGTTTTGTGATGTAGGACTCTGTTAGATGTTTTAATGTTTAACCCTTCAGTCATCGTGTTTCTCTGTTTTTCTTATAGTAGTCTTCTTTTCTGTTGAATTATTTTGTGTATATGTTCGTACTTATTTATACTGACGTCATTATTTCTTTTCTCTGTCATAATCCCGTCTCTGTATTCACTCTGCAATACTGCTCTCCTGCTGTATTTATGCAATCATGTTCATGCTGCTAACCACCTCCTCTCACCTGCTCTCACCTGCTCTCACCTGCTAATCACCTACTCTCATCTGTTCTCACCTGCTAATCACCTACTCTCACCTGTTCTCACCTGCTAATCACCTACTCTCACCTGTTCTCACCAGTTAATCACTTACTCTCACCTGTTCTCACCTGCTAATCACCTACTCTCACCTGCTCTCACCAGTTAATCACTTACTCTCACCTGCTAATCACCTGCACTCACCTGCTCTCACCAGTTAATCACTTACTCTCACCTGCTAATCACCTGCACTCACCTGCTCTCACCTGCTAATCACCTGCTCTCACCTGCTAATCACCTGCTCTCACCTGCTAATCACCTACTCTCACCTGCTCTCACCCGTTAATCACCTACTCTCACCTGCTAATCACCTGCACTCACCTGCTAATCACCTGCACTCACCTGCTCTCACCAGTTAATCACCTGCTCTCACCTGCTAATCACCTACTCTCACCTGCTCTCACCAGCTAATCACTTACTCTCACCTGCTAATCACCTGCACTCACCTGCTAACCACCTCCTCTCACCTGCTAATCACCCCCTCTCACCTGCTAATCACCTGCTCTCACCTGCTAATCCCCTGCACTCACCTGCACTCACCAGTTAATCACCTGCTCTCGCCTGCTAATCACCTGCACTCACCTGCTCTCACCAGTTAATCACCTACTCTCACCTGCTAATCACCTGCTCTCACCTGCTCTCACTAGTTAATCACCTGCCCTCACCAGTTAATCACTTACTCTCACCTGCTAATCACCTGCACTCACCTGCTAATCACCTGCTCTCACCTGCTAATCACCTGCTCTCACCTGCTAATCACCTGCACTCACCTGCTCTCACCAGTTACTCACCTGCTCTCACCAGTTAATCACCTGCTCTCACCTGCTAATCACCTCCTCTCACCTGCTCTCACCAGTTAATCACCTGCTCTCACCAGTTAATCACTTACTCTCACCTGCTAATCACCTGCTCTCACCTGCTAATCACCTACTCTCACCTGCTCTCACCAGTTAATCACTTACTCTCACCTGCTAATCACCTGCACTCACCTGCTCTCACCAGCTAATCACCTGCTCTCACCTGCTAATCACCTGCACTCACCTGCTCTCACCAGTTAATCACCTACTCTCACCTGCTAATCACCTGCACTCACCTGCTAATCACCTGCTCTCACCTGCTAATCACCTGCTCTCACCTGCTAATCACCTGCTCTCACCTGCTCTCACCAGTTAATCACCTGCTCTCACCAGCTAATCACCTGCTCTCACCTGCTAATCACCTACTCTCACCTGCTCTCACCAGTTAATCACTTACTCTCACCTGCTAATCACCTGCACTCACCTGCTAATCACCTGCACTCACCTGCTATCACCTTCTAATCACCTGCTCTCACCTGCTACTCACCTGCACTCACCTGCTAATCACCTGCTCTCACCTGCTAATCACCTGCTCTCACCAGTTAATCACCTGCTCTCACCTGCTAATCACCTGCACTCACCTGCTCTCACCAGTTAATCACCTGCTCTCACCTGCTAATCACCTGCTCTCACCTGCTAATCACCTGCTCTCACCTGCTAATCACCTACTCTCACCTGCTCTCACCAGTTAATCACTTACTCTCACCTGCTAATCACCTGCTCTCACCTGCTAATCACCTCCTCTCACCCGCTAACCACCTCCTCTCACCTGCTAACCACCTCCTCTCACCTGCAAATCACCCACTCTCACCTGCTAATCACTTACTCTCACCTGCTAATCACCTGCACTCACCTGCTAATCACCTGCTCTCACCTGCTAATCACCTACTCTCACCTGCTCTCACCAGTTAATCACTTACTCTCACCTGCTAATCACCTGCTCTCACCTGCTAATCACCTGCTCTCACCTGCTAATCACCTGCTCTCACCTGCTAATCACCTACTCTCACCTGTTCTCACCTGCTAATCACCTACTCTCACCTGTTCTCACCCGCTACTCACCTCCTCTCACCTGCTAATCACCTGCTCTCACCTGCTAACCACCTACTCTCACCTACTCTCACCAGCTAATCACTTACTCTCACCTGCTAATCACCTGCACTCACCTGCTAATCACCTGCACTCACCTGCTCTCACCTGCTAATCACCTGCTCTCACCTGCTAATCACCTGCTCTCACCTGCTAATCACCTGCTCTCACCTGCTCTCACCAGTTAATCACCTCCTCTCACCTGCTAACCACCTCCTCTCACCTGCAAATCACCCACTCTCACCTGCTAATCACTTACTCTCACCTGCTAATCACCTGCACTCACCTGCTAATCACCTGCTCTCACCTGCTAATCACCTGCTCTCACCTGCTAATCACCTGCTCTCACCTGCTAATCACCTGCTCTCACCTGCTAATCACCTACTCTCACCTGCTCTCACCAGTTAATCACTTACTCTCACCTGCTAATCACCTGCACTCACCTGCTCTCACCAGTTAATCACCTGCTCTCACCTGCTAATCACCTGCACTCACCTGCTAATCACCTGCTCTCACCTGCTAATCACCTGCTCTCACCTGCTAATCACCTACTCTCACCTGCTCTCACCAGTTAATCACTTACTCTCACCTGCTAATCACCTGCACTCACCTGCTAACCACCTCCTCTCACCTACTAATCACCTCCTCTCACCCGCTAACCACCTCCTCTCACCTGCTAACCACCTCCTCTCACCTGCAAATCACCCACTCTCACCTGCTAATCACTTACTCTCACCTGCTAATCACCTGCACTCACCTGCTAATCACCTGCTCTCACCTGCTAATCACCTGCTCTCACCTGCTAATCACCTGCTCTCACCTGCTAATCACCTACTCTCACCTGCTCTCACCAGTTAATCACTTACTCTCACCTGCTAATCACCTGCACTCACCTGCTCACACCTGCTAATCACCTGCTCTCACCTGCTAATCCCCTGCTCTCACCTGCTCTCACCAGTTAATCACTTACTCTCACCTGCTAATCACCTGCACTCACCTGCTAACCACCTCCTCTCACCTACTAATCACCTCCTCTCACCCGCTAACCACCTCCTCTCACCTGCTAACCACCTCCTCTCACCTGCAAATCACCCACTCTCACCTGCTAATCACTTACTCTCACCTGCTAATCACCTGCACTCACCTGCTAATCACCTGCTCTCACCAGTTAATCACCTGCTCTCACCAGTTAATCACCTGCTCTCACCTGCTAATCACCTACCCTCACCTGCTCTCACCAGTTAATCACTTACTCTCACCTGCTAATCACCTGCACTCACCTGCTAATCACCTGCACTCACCTGCTCTCACCTGCTAATCACCTGCTCTCACCTGCTAATCACCTGCTCTCACCTGCTAATCACCTACTCTCACCTGCTCTCACCAGTTAATCACTTACTCTCACCTGCTAATCACCTGCACTCACCTGCTCTCACCTGCTAATCACCTGCTCTCACCTGCTAATCACCTGCTCTCACCTGCTAATCACCTGCTCTCACCTGCTAATCACCTACTCTCACCTGCTCTCACCAGTTAATCACTTACTCTCACCTGCTAATCACCTGCACTCACCTGCTAACCACCTCCTCTCACCTGCTAATCACCTCCTCTCACCTGCAAATCACCCACTCTCACCTGCTAATCACTTACTCTCACCTGCTAATCACCTGCTCTCACCTGCTAATCACCTGCTCTCACCTGCTAATCACCTGCTCTCACCTGCTATCACCTACTCTCACCTGCTCTCACCAGTTAATCACTTACTCTCACCTGCTAATCACCTGCACTCACCTGCTCTCCCCCGTTAATCACCTGCTCTCACCTGCTAATCACCTGCTCTCACCTGCTAATCACCTGCTCTCACCTGCTCTCCCCAGTTAATCACCTGCTCTCACCTGCTAATCACCTGCACTCACCTGCTAATCACCTGCACTCACCTGCTATCACCAGCTAATCACCTGCTCTCACCTGCTATCACCTGCTCTCACCTGCTAATCACCTGCTCTCACCCGCTAATCACCTGCTCTCACCTGCTCTCACCTGCTAATCACCTACTCTCATCTGTTCTCACCTGCTAATCACCTACTCTCACCTGCTAATCACCTGCTCTCACCTGCTAATCACCTGCTCTCACCTGCTAATCACCTACTCTCACCTGCTCTCACCAGTTAATCACTTACTCTCACCTGCTAATCACCTGCACTCACCTGCTAACCACCTCCTCTCACCTACTAATCACCTCCTCTCACCCGCTAAACACCTCCTCTCACCTGCTAACCACCTCCTCTCACCTGCTAATCACCTACTCTCACCTGTTCTCACCAGTTAATCACTTACTCTCACCTGCTAATCACCTGCACTCACCTGCTCTCACCAGTTAATCACCTGCTCTCACCTGCTAATCACCTGCACTCACCTGCTCTCACCAGTTAATCACCTGCTCTCACCAGTTAATCACCTGCTCTCACCTGCTAATCACCTGCTCTCACCTGCTCTCACTAGTTAATCACCTGCTCTCACCAGTTAATCACTTACTCTCACCTGCTAATCACCTGGACTCACCTGCTCTCACCAGTTAATCACCTGCTCTCACCTGCTAATCACCTGCACTCACCTGCTCTCACCAGTTAATCACCTGCTCTCACCTGCTAATCACCTGCTCTCACCTGCTCTCACTAGTTAATCACCTGCTCTCACCAGTTAATCACTTACTCTCACCTGCTAATCACCTGCTCTCACCTGCTAATCACCTGCTCTCACCTGCTAATCACCTGCTCTCACCTGCTAATCACCTGCACTCACCTGCTCTCACCAGTTAATCACCTGCTCTCACCAGTTAATCACCTGCTCTCACCTGCTAATCACCTGCTCTCACCTGCTCTCACTAGTTAATCACCTGCCCTCACCAGTTAATCACTTACTCTCACCTGCTAATCACCTGCTCTCACCTGCTAATCACCTGCACTCACCTGCACTCACCAGTTAATCACCTGCTCTCGCCTGCTAATCACCTGCACTCACCTGCTAATCACCTGCACTCACCTGCTCTCACCAGTTAATCACCTGCTCTCACCTGCTAATCACCTACTCTCACCTGCTAATCACCTGCACTCACCTGCTCTCACCTGCTAATCACCTGCACTCACCTGCTCTCACCAGTTAATCACCTGCTCTCACCTGCTAATCACCTGCTCTCACCTGCTAATCACCTGCTCCGTTGTATCCTTCGCTGGCCGATATATCCCAAAATGCATTGCGGGTCGAACGCGAGATTTTTTTTACGAGCAATGGCGGACAGTGAAGCGACAGTTGCACCCGGAGATGATTGTACTTAAAAGCTTAAAACTGTTAGATTTAGGGATTTTGTATTTTATATAAAATATTTGAAAGTTATTTTAGTTTTAAATGTTAGGGTAAAAGTGCTTGTATTGCGGTCTCGGCTCGTGTGGCGGGTCCCGTAAGCCGCTACGTTCATTTTTTTCTATTGCAACAGAGTTTTATGTTTTTTAGGGACAAAAGAAAAGACACCGGTTTTTATAAAGCTCATGGCTGAGATGGATCACCTCCTTACTGGTGTAAAGTGTTCGGCTGCTGTGGCATGGACCCCCATTCAGCCCAAAAAGAACATTATCAAAAATAAATTTGTAAAATCAAAAAGTAATTGTCACAAATTCACTTTAACACCTATATTTACAACTTTTTGTTAAACATATATAAACCTGCTACATTAATTTCTTATTTATGAACAAATATTCAAGGTAAACAAGAAACAATAAAAATACAAGAGGCAGAAGAAAAATAAAAATAAAATAACAGTTCACATATTTATTGCGGGATTAACCAACTAAAGACCGTTTTTTCAAACATTTTTAAACAGTTCTAACCGTTCAGACCAGAGTCGTCACGGTTGCTAGGTGACAGCATGTTCATGGGGGTGGGCGTTTATCTGAAGGTTAGCTCCGTCCCAATTCACAGCCGTTAACACCCGGTCGAAGAAGCACGTGACCCACGCCAACAGGGTGGACCGGGTCCTTTGAAGTATGCAGAACACTTCTGGCGCTTCTGAGAAAAACCTCCAAGTTAAGCTTTAACCAACAACTGTACTTTTGACTCTGAGTTCTGGATTTAGACTCGTCTGAACATAAAGATTTATCTGTTTGAACTTGGACTGTTTTGAAACTAACTTTCTCTAATTAAATCTCATTTATCATCAATGACCTATCGTCTGCCATTTTTAAACTGCTTTATGTTTCCTGCGTTAAAACAAACATTAAAACTAGATGAATAAACAACCTGAGACAGAACCAGTTCTGGTGTCCCGATACAAACGCAACAATAAACCCTACCTGGTCGAAGATGAAGCCGAACTCATCAGGGCGCAGCGCCACCTCTGGTGGGTGAGGTTTACTGTAGACCAGACCAGGAGCCAAACACGTCATGGTGCTGTCATTGACTAGCGTACAAAACTGGAGAGCAGAAAGAGGTCCAATAAGAAGGAGGTGTGGGCGGGTCATACTGTTATACTAATGCACGTCAGCGTTTCAGAGAGTTTTACTGATGATGGTTGTTCTCACATTATTAGTTTCCACTCCTCCATATTTGGCTCTGACTTTGGGCTCCTGGATGGTCAGCAGGTTGGTTCCTGTCACCGTTATCTTCGTGCTGCCGCTACAGAAACAAACATTCAGGTGTCAGATCAGCTGATCAGCTCAAGTTTTAATGAGCAAGGTTTGGATCTGGTGCTCCTACTTCAGGATGGTCCAGTTCGGTTCGATGCTGGTGATTGTTGGGTCTTCAGTGTAAGTGTAACTGATGTCTGAGTTCATCACCTCAGCCCTGTCAATCATCAGACGAATAGGGGAGGGGCCAATTCCCGTCATGGAGGCCGGAGTTATGCAGACTATCTCCCGATTGGTGCGTCTGTGGAAGAAAGGTGTAATTAAACCAGTTGATTCTCTGAGAACAGATTATTTAAGATATAAACTCATTACTGTAAACTGACTTGACAAAGAGACACTCCTCCTTGTCAATGTAGACAATGACGGTGCTGCCCGCGTCCAGGTGTCGACCCATAACCGTCAGCCTGGTTCCCCCAGAGACAGGTCCCCTTACTGGGAGAATGCGGGTGAAACTGGGACTCTGGAGGACGAGCAGGAAGAAAAAACAGAAATCTGACGCAACAACGTTCACTGAAAGGGTGAAATTAAATGATTATGACACATTTACAGAAAACAGAGTTTTTAATCTCTCTGTTATTTATTTTTGAGCAGCTGTTATCAGTTTAAGTGTTTAATCAACAATCATCCACTCTTTGGAATTTACACTAAAACTTCCTGGGAGGAACTCGGTGGTTCCGAGTTAGAGGAAGTAGAACTCGGTGGTTCCGAGTTAGAGGAAGTAGAACTCGGTGGTTCAGAGTTAGAGGAAGTAAACCTGAAGCTGCTGAGTGAACAGGTGTAACCGTCACGCTCCAGCTGTTTGATGAAACTCACCACAAAGGAGTAGGTCTGGGTGGAAAGCGTTCGATACTCTGCGCTGCACACGCCGATGCACAGCTCTACGGGACCGCCTGGAGAGTGAGGGAGGAGGGCCTCGGCCATGTCACACACAATCCTGCAGACCAACAGAGACAGAGTTAGGACACGCCTCCAACACGCTCCCTGACAGGCTCGTGCACAGACGCTTCACTGACCTCTCAGCGCTGACGTACTGTGCAGGTACGGGGTTACAGCGAACTCCAGCCACCTGGATATGAGCTATCTCCTTCACCTGCAGACCAAGGTTCTCCCCCTCAATCGTCACCCGTGTCCCCCCCTCCCGAGGTCCTGTCAGAGGATCAATCTGTTGGGATGAGATCAGTCACTGATCAGTTATTAATTATTCAGATTGTTCTGATCTGCTGTTCCATCAAACTGGGATTTGGATCTGACAGGAATCCTGGAGTCAAGTTAAAACATGGAATGACTGTGCAAGTTGCAGGTTGGACTCGGTACCTTTGTGATGCGCGGGTGGCTGCACCGCAGGTTGTGTCGGCCATGATGCATCCAGTTTTGCTCAGGTGAAGGACAGTGCTGTCGGAGGAGACACTTCCTGTTTTCAGTGCACCACCCACATTCAAAGACAGATGGCGCTTTGAGGCACTGACCACAGCTGGAGCGTTGAGCCTCACACTTATACAGCAAAGCTGAGTGACACAACCCGAACATGACGAGAGGTTAGTACACAACACCCAAATCACTGTGTCCTGCTAACAAGTTCATCCTTTAAAATATTTAAAAACAGCTGATTATGTTTAAATGATTATTATTATGTAAATAAATATAATTTTCTGCTGTTTGATAAGGTTTGGGACATTTTCATACTTTATTTTTTTTAGCTAAATTACAAAAACTAAAGCCAAATCCCCATTTCTACCCTTTAGCCCTGCCCCTACGTTTAATACATAGATATGAGTGGAGGGGCGGAGCTTGTGTAACACCCATGTTGTTCATATAGAAGAAACATTGAAGCACAAATCTGTGGAGACTTAAGGCGTCAGAGAGCAGCTGTGACTCCATGTTTTACTGCTGAGATTCAGTTTAGATTAAAACGTGTTTCTTAACAAAATAAAACCGTTTTCTAAGATTTTTCCTCCGTTAGCTGAAAAACTTTTTGCTGTCAAAGTTTTTAGACAAATGAAGACCAATAAACTGTTTATAAAATAAAAACTAGAGTCTGATGACACAGTGAGGTCACAGAGTCACAGCTGTTCCTGTGCAACGCTGATCAGACAGGTGTGCTGAAGTTTTACCTTTCATGAACGAAGGCTTATCGATGAGGAAATCTCCGTCCCAGACGATAGAGAAGTCCACAGGAAGATCACCAGCCTCGTCCCCGTCGTACCAGTACTGCAGACACACACAGAACCACGTCATGTTCCCATATTTCAGCTGTATTTAGAACATATTCACAGTTTGAGTTATTCGATCTTCATTCTGGACATTTTTTTCTCTTTGGTCCTCATGGGGGTTGGGAGGGACAGTGGAGGTGGACAACAGGGGGGGGGGTTGACGACATCGTTTCTGTAAAATGTTAACATGATGTCTCTGGTTGGACAGGTAACATGATGTCTCTGGTTGGACAGGTAACATGATGTCTCTGGTTGGACAGGTAACATGATGTCTCTGGTTGGACAGGTAACATGATGTCTCTGGTTGGACAGGTAACATGATGTCTCTGGTTGGACAGGTAACATGATGTATCTGGTTGGACAGATAACGTGATGTCTCTGATTGGACAGGTAACATGACGTCTCTGGTTGGACAGGTAACATGATGTCTCTGGTTGGACAGGTAACATGACGTCTCTGGTTGGACAGGTAACATGATGTCTCTGGTTGGACAGGTAACATGATGTCTCTGGTTGGACAGGTAACATGATGTCTCTGGTTGGACAGGTAACATGATGTATCTGGTTGGACAGATAACGTGATGTCTCTGATTGGACAGGTAACATGATGTCTCTGGTTGGACAGGTAACATGATGTATCTGGTTGGACAGATAACGTGATGTCTCTGATTGGACAGGTAACATGACGTCTCTGGTTGGACAGGTAACATGACGTCTCTGGTTGGACAGGTAACATGACGTCTCTGGTTGGACAGGTAACATAACGTCTCTGGTTGGACAGGTAACGTGACGTCTCTGGTTGGACAGGTAACGTGATGTCTCTGGTTGGACAGGTAACATAATGTCTCTGATTGGACAGGTAACGTGATGTCTCTGATTGGACAGGTAACGTGATGTCTCTGGTTGGACAGGTAACGTGATGTCTCTGGTTGGACAGATAACATGATGTCTCTGATTGGACAGGTAACATGATGTCTCTGGTTGGACAGGTAACATGACGTCTCTGGTTGGACAGGTAACATGACGTCTCTGGTTGGACAGGTAACATGACGTCTCTGGTTGGACAGGTAACATGATGTCTCTGGTTGGACAGGTAACGTGATGTCTCTGGTTGGACAGGTAACGTGATGTCTCTGATTGGACAGGTAACATGATGTATCTGGTTGGACAGGTAACATGATGTCTCTGGTTGGACAGGTAACATGATGTCTCTGGTTGGACAGGTAACATGATGTCTCTGGTTGGACAGGTAACATGATGTCTCTGGTTGGACAGGTAACATGATGTCTCTGGTTGGACAGGTAACATGATGTATCTGGTTGGACAGGTAACATGATGTATCTGGTTGGACAGGTAACGTAATGTCTCTGGTTGGACAGGTAACATGATGTCTCTGGTTGGACAGGTAACATGATGTCTCTGGTTGGACAGGTAACATGATGTATCTGGTTGGACAGATAACGTGATGTCTCTGATTGGACAGGTAACATGATGTCTCTGGTTGGACAGGTAACATGATGTCTCTGGTTGGACAGGTAACATGATGTCTCTGGTTGGACAGGTAACATGATGTCTCTGGTTGAACAGGTAACATGATGTCTCTGGTTGGACAGGTAACGTGATGTCTCTGGTTGGACAGGTAACGTAATGTCTCTGGTTGGACAGGTAACGTGATGTCTCTGATTGGACAGGTAACATGATGTCTCTGATTGGACAGGTAACATGATGTATCTGGTTGGACAGGTAACATGATGTCTCTGGTTGGACAGGTAACATGATGTCTCTGGTTGGACAGGTAACATGATGTCTCTGGTTGGACAGGTAACGTGATGTCTCTGGTTGGACAGGTAACATGATGTCTCTGGTTGGACAGGTAACATGATGTCTCTGGTTGGACAGGTAACATGATGTCTCTGGTTGGACAGGTAACATGATGTCTCTGGTTGGACAGGTAACATGATGTCTCTGGTTGGACAGGTAACATAATGTCTCTGATTGGACAGGTAACGTGATGTCTCTGGTTGGACAGGTAACGTGATGTCTCTGGTTGGACAGGTAACGTGATGTATCTGGTTGGACAGGTAACGTGATGTCAGGTATTTCTATTGATAGTTAAATTGATCAAACTATTATAGTGATAGAAATGCAATGGGAAACATTTGAGACAAACATCTGTTGTTTACTGAGATATTTAAAACATGTTGGATTTATTACTTTATTTAAAATTCTAACAATCTAATAAAAGATGTTATTTTTATGATTTGAAAAACATAACTGAAGTGTTCTGCAGCTGCTTTCAGATGATGCTTTAAAAGAAAAGAGATTGGAAATTGGCACAGTGCTGGAAAAACGGTGTTGTCATGACAGCTGCAGGTCTCCATGGTAACCACAAAAACAGTCAAAAAAGCAGCTTAATGGACTGATAGAAAC
>SSNP01000042.1:3523924-3528924 GCA_006937955.1 Pachypanchax playfairii | reverse complement strand
TTTGGGTTAGGTATAAATCTAGTTACTAAAATCAATGGAAGTCAATGGACGGTCCCCATAAGGATACCAAAACACACTTGTGTGTGTGTGTGTGTGTGTGTGTGTGTAGTTGTGAGGTAGAAAGGGGGGAAACCTGCATGTCCAGCTTTGTTAGGACTGCTGAGGACAGTCTGGTGGGTCTTTCTGGTCCCGTGATGTCACTGAGGGACCTGACAAATATAGTGTGTGTGTGTTTATGTGAAGTACCAGGACCAATCTGCAGAGACCTCCTAGTCTAATGTCCTCATTATCTATTAAAAGCAGCCAGCTGAGCCCAAGAGAGCAGCATCATAACTTATCCACGTGCACGCACGCGCACACAGTCAGGACTCCACAGTCAGCCTCAGTGCAGGTAAAAGCTGCTCATCTGTTGCTTGTATAATAAGTGAACACTCCCACCATACCTGACTCACCTCAGCTGTTTCAGGTCTGCAGTGTTGTTGTTGTTGTTGTTGTTGTTGTTGGGTAAAAACTGTCATTTGTCTGGTGATGAATAAAGGTTGGTTTGAATTGTCTTTTAAATAAGTAAAAATCAGAAACCTTTTTCGTGCTCAGACCTGTCAGACCCTCAGACTGTCTTCAGAAAGCATCCTGCTTTAGTCTCGTGGTTTTCTGGGACCTGCTGAGCGTGATGATGTAATATTATGATGTATGTTTTGTGTCACTCGGCATGAAATTTACTGAGAACTCCCACTGGAGCAATAAACTCAAGTCAATTTAAACTCCCATTTCTTTTTCCTCTCTGTTTCCTGTTGATGTCTCTGAGTCGGGAAGCTGTTGTTTCTATGGTAACGCCCTCCACAGTCACTGTGGGGTCAGAGGTAGTGTCTCAGTGTCTGAGCATGTTCAGGTGACGCCCAGCAGGTGCTGCTGTCACAGAACGCGGTACTAAAAGAACCCTGAAACCTTTTCTCTAGTTCTACATCTGGAACATGGAACATTCCGTCAACATGGTGGAATTTTCCTCTTTTATCTATTTAGAACGATTGATGAAACTTTAAATAACACATGTTTTTATTATTTACTATGTCTAATTATCATCATGTCAGCTGAGACATTTCCTGCTCTAACTCAATATCTTCAGTTAATTTATTAATAACTAGGTAATAACCATCCTGCAGCTGAAACACGAGACCAGAACAGGACTCTGGACAGGTGACCAAAACCAGGACGTGTTAAAGTCTCTGAGGAACAAACATGTTCAGTTCTGTTTAGTCAATGTGGGGCGGCTGTGGCTCAGCGGTTAGAGCGGTTGTCCTCCAATTTGAAGGTTGGTGGATCGATCCCGGCTTTGACCGCCACATGTCACCACATGACCATTCACCATCCAATGTTGGTTCCCATCAAGCTTTAATCCATCACATGTACTTCCACATGTGAGCCCCATCACACCATCATACATCAAGCAGGTCTGTCTGTCTGTGGGTTGTGCTTTTATTTTGAAGTCTGTATGAAGACAATTAACTGCTTTTATTTTGAAGTCTGTATGAAGACAATTAACTGCTTTTATTTTGAAGTCTGTATGAAGACAATTAACTGCTTTTATTTTGAAGTCTGTACGAAGACAATTAACTGCTTTTATTTTGAAGTCTGTATAAAGACTCAATAAAACAGGACTTTTAGTTGGACTGTATGTTTTCATACTAAATGACCAGTTACCAGTTTTTGTGTTTGTATTTGGGGATTCCACACTGACAGGAAGACAGATGAGTGTGAGGTGAGGAACAACGTTTGGTCTGTGTGTGTGTGTGTGTGTGTGTGTGTGTGTGTGTGTGTGTGTGCATCACCATGAAGGATGAATGGTGTGTGTCATCTGAACAAAGTACCACAATCAATCTGTGGCGTGTGTGTAGATGCACACGAGTCTTCATAAGCACTGAGGTTCAGGACGGGGTGAAGGACGAGGAAATGATGTCAAAGACTGTCTCTCAAAGACTTAACGAGTGTGTGCGTGTGTGTTCTGCTAATAATTGAATCTCAGACTGGCACATCAATAGCTGTCCACCTAAAGCTTGACCTTTGACCTCTAGAGGCTTAATGTATCAATGAGTGTGTATTGCTGATGCTGCAGATGTCTCACAGTGACCTTCAACTTAATGTAGGTGTGTTTTATGATGTGCCCTTTCAGCCAATCAGAGGTCAGAATTCAGTCTGTCAGATCCACAGGTATGTATGTGTGTTTACATAATACATACACATAAATAAAATAATAAAATAAATTCCCCTCTCGCCACTGGGTGGTGTTTTTTCCCGTTCCAAGCTCGGGTCCTCTACCAGAGGTCTGGGAGCTTGAGGGTCCTGAGCAGTATTTTAGTTGTTCCAAGTACTTTTCTGGACTGAGATGTCTGAGGTTCTTCCAGGGATCTGTTGGAGCCATTCCTCCAGTTTGGGGGTTACTGCCCCAAGTGCTCCGATTACCACGGGTACTATTGTCACCTTCATCTTCCAAGTCTTCTCTAGCTCCTCTCTGAGCCCTTGGTATTTCTCAAGTTTCTCATGTTCCTTCTTCCTGATGTTGCCATCACTTGGTATCGCCACATCCACCACAACTGCTTTCCTCTGCTCTTTATCAACCACCACAATGTCCGGTTGGTTCACCATTACCATTCTGTCTGTCTGGATCTGGAAGTCCCACAGGATCTTTGCTCTGTCGTTCTCCACCACCTTTGGAGGTGTTTCCCACTTTGACCTTGGGGTTTCCAGCCCGTACTCCACACAGATGTTTCTGTATACTATACCAGCCACTTGGTTATAACGTTCCATGTATGCTTCCCTGCCAGCATTTTACACCCTGCTGTTATGTGCTGGATTGTCTCAGATGACTCTTTGAACAGCCTACACCTTGGGTCTTGTTTGGTGTGGTAGATCTGGGCCTGTATCGCTCTGGTCCTTAGAACCTGCTCCTCTGCTGACAGGATGACATATATATATATATATATATGTACATACATACATATATACTGACTGGATTTGCAAAAGCCTGATTTACCGTGATTAGCTAAAGACAAATCATGGTAGGCGGGCAATTGCTGGTACATCCTCCAATCACCTCAAAATATTTCATCAGATGGCTCCTCCCCTTTTCAGACGCTTTTACACGGAGCAGTTCCAGATCTACATGTAGCCTCGACTCTACAGCTACACTCAGATCTGGCACATGCCAGATTAGTGAATTTTCTTCCCAGAATAAATAAACTGTTAATCTAACCCCCTTACCCAACTCATTATTAAGAGCAGTGCATGCTGGGTAATGTTGTGCTTCTCACCGAGGTGTTCTGACACTGGATGCAGGAGGAGTTGAAGCGAACAGCTGGAATGCGTTGAACTTTGCCCTGGATGTTGAACACACACTCGTAGTTCTTCTGCCCTGACTGAGGCTGGGGCAGATTCCGAGCTCGCAACGTGATTGGACGAACCATTCCAGCGGGGACGAGGATGTCAGCAGTGGGGATGATCTGAGGACAACCCTGTGGAGACGGAGACAAGATGGGGAAATTAGAACATCATCTGGTGTTCTCTCATCGATTGAATCCATCATTAAAAATCCTTACACAACCACTAGAGGGCGCACAGCAGGAGAACGCAACACAAGGTTCTCCACACAAACAGATAAAATACTGCTGCACGTTTAACAATGTTTAACTCACTCACTCTTCACACAAACATCCCATTTACACACAGTGACTTCTATCAACACTCACACACACATTACAGTCAGCTGTTTTACAGCCAATAATCCAACTGCTTTAGAGAAACACCCACTGACTGCAGCTCTCAGTGGGGTGAAACCTTCATTAACGAGCATCGCCACGGTAATTAATTGCCTTGTAGCAGACAGGAAGACCATTAGCTCTATAGAAGGGACCAAAGCACAGTGAATACCTGCAGCAACTGTAGGGACTCTGTGTGTGTGTGTGTGTGTGTGTGTGTGTGTGTGTGTGTGTGTGTGTGTGTGTGTGTGCTTTACATGTTGTGACACATGTTCAGATGATACATGAGATCTTCAGGATAACAGATCCTTCAGACTTTTTGTGTTCTATGCAGGTTCCATGTTTTTACTGTGTTCTCACACGGATCTGCAGCTGCTGCTCTGCATGATTTAAACATTTAGGTTTCAACACAGTCCTTCTCTTCTTCTCTCTCAGCTCATTTATCTCGCCCCCTCCCCTTTTATTTCTAATTGCCTTGTAATTAGCATTAATTGCTGTGATTCGATGTTCTTATGTCAATTAAGTGGCTATTTATCTTATATTAACTAATTAACCAATCAGAGGTTGTTACTGTTTGACTATAATGAAACTTAGTACTAATCACATCAAAAGTCCAAACAAGTGGATCCTAACCTGCCTCGTCTCTTATATATGCAACATGCTGAAGGTGAGCAGCTCGTTAGATAAACCTGTGATCAGATAGTGATGAGTGGAGTCCTTCTGAAACCTGCTGCAGGTAACACGCTAACCTAACAAACTCTACCTGGATACAGGGAAGAACCACCCACCCGTCTGCCCGCCCACCCGCACGTCCGTCCGTCCGTCCGTCCGTCCGTCCGTCCGTCCGTCCGTCCGTCCGTCCATCCGTCCATCATCCATCCGTCCATCCGTCCATCCATCCATCCGTCCGTCCATCCGTCCGTCCATCCGTCCATCCATCCGTCCATCCATCCGTCCATCCATCCATCCATCCATCCGTCCATCCATCCATCCATCCATCCATCCATCATCCATCCATCCTTCCATCCATCCATCCATCCATCCTTCCATCCGTCCATCCATCCTCCGTCCATCCATCGTCCGTCCATCCATCGTCCATCCATCCATCCATCATCCATCCATCATCCATCCATCCATCCATCCATCCATCCATCATCCATCCATCATCCATCCATCATCCATCCATCCATCCATCCATCCATCCATCCATCATCCATCCATCCATCCATCCATCCATCCATCCATCCATCC
>SSNP01000042.1:3495140-3512640 GCA_006937955.1 Pachypanchax playfairii | reverse complement strand
AGCAACCAGCTGAAAACACTGGAGCAACTAGTAGAAGAACTAGTTAAGAAAAGGCGACAGGTGATCACACAGTTCCTGAACTTTAACACCAACATTTTATTTATTATTTTCTTGTTTAGACGTTTTAAAGTGAGACAGAGAGAATTAACCGTCACACCGAGTTATTTAACAAAAACTAAACCAAACTGGCTGCACGGTGGTGCAGTTGGTAGAGCTGTCACCTTGCAGTGAGAAGGTCCTGGGGTTCAAACTCTTCAGGTTCAGAGTCAATCTTTGGTTGAAGAACGAGATCCTGGATACAAAGAGCTGTAGGGTGGGCGGGGCTTAGCCTTAGAAATCAGGTGAAGCTCCATCATCTGGGAGGAGCTTTAAATCCACTCCTCATTGAAAGGAGTCAGCCGAGGTGGTTCAGACATCTGGTCAGGATGTCCTGGTTTTCCAGGCATGTCCCACCCGGACAGATCCAGAACTCAGTGGAGGGATTATGTATCGTCTCTGGCCTGGGGACATCTGGGGTTCCAGGAAGAACTGGACAATGAGGAGAGGTCTGGGAGGGAGCATCTCAGCCAGATTTAGGTTCTGTTTGGATCCTGGTTCTTTTTCATGACCCAGTTTTGTCCGAGCTTCAGACACATGGACTTACAGAGTAAGATGTCCCCCGTCCTGTAGCTGCAGAACAAGCCCTGAAATGTGCTGCAGTGCATTCAGGGTAAATGTCTCCACTCTGGTCTCATCTGTCCAGGGTTTTTATTCTGTGGTCCTGCAGTCCATTCAGCCATGTTGTTTCACAGATTTATGAAACTGTAGAATCAGACAGCTGGTTGTCCAACGAACTGGTTTTAAGACTAGAGGAGACAGACGTGGGACGTGCTGCCTTCATTTCTACACTGTCTTGATTGTATTTATTCTTTTAAACAGCAGATTAAAACCTGTTTGTTCAGACGGGTTTTTAACTCGAGTTCAGCTTCATGATTTTATACTTTATTTGATTTGATCTTTTATTTGTGTTTTTATCTCTTTGTTTTATATCTGTGAAACACTTTGTGGTTTTTATCCTGTGAAGAAAATAAAATGAACTTACCTGCAGAAGGTCAAACTGGTTTAATGTTTACTGATATAAACTCACACAGATCCAAAGATACTTGTTCAGATAAAATTCAGAGCCTAAAATATCTGATTTGTTTTGTTTTTGGACCATTTTATGATTAATTCTGTTTTTGTATTTAATTAAAATAGTTTTAAATGTTTATTGAGACTCTTTGCAGCTGATTTTTAAATCTAGTGTGTTCTAGGTACCATCTGAGACGTTTACCTCCATGGTGCTGACTCGTCCCTCCTGGAAAGAACAGTCCTGCAGGTTGTTGGTGCAGATGTGACGATATTTACACCAGTGACATGGAAATGTGCTGCTGACACAGGAAGTACACCTGAGGGGAGACACACAGACTCTCACTGGTCAGGGACATACAGGAGAGGAACTGAGGAAACAAGTGAGGAGGAAAGGAAGAGCCAGATGAGGTGGTGAGGAGGTGATGAGGAGACAGTGAGACAAGTGAAGAGATAAGGAGGTTAGGAGATGGACAAGGGAACGAGGTGAAAGAGGAGGAAGTGATGGAACAGGAGAGGAAATGGAAGAGACGGGTGAGGAGACAGACTCACGAGCTGAGGACAGAGCAGTTGTAGTAGACGATGTTGGTAGAGATGAACTGAAGTCCCGTCTCTGTGGAACGAAGACTGAGCTGGACGACTCTCTTCTCTCCTGAGGACAAAATCCAGAATCAGCTGATATAAATTAATATTGAGTCAAGAACCAAACTGCTTCAGTCCCAGGTGTGTGTGTCTCACCGTAAGGTGACGTGTGTGCCGGCAGGTCTTTCAGTGATGGTGACATGCACGTCACCTGACCTTTGACCTGCACCTGTCCAGGTGTTTCTGTCAGGTTCTCAAACACACAGGAAACCCCACCTGACAGAACTGGGACATTCTGAACTCGAATGGTCAACTGGACACAAAACAGAAAAGACTTCAATCAAAAGACTTTTCAGAACCAGAACCGGCTTATTATACAGTTTTATTAAGTACAATACAAATAATTTATCTGGTGTGACAAACTAGAACCTGCAATATTTACATGTCCAACATGTCCAATAACCCAAATGTCTGGGTTAGGTTATAACATGTATGTTCCAGGTCCTGGAGGTGTTCAGGTCCTGGTGGTGTACAGGTCCTGGTGGTGTACAGGTCCTGGAGGTGTTCAGGTCCTGGTGGTGTACAGGTCCTGGAGGTGTTCAGGTCCTGGAGGTGTACAGGTCCTGGAGGGGTTCAGGTCTTGGAGGTGTACAGGTCTTGGAGGTGTACAGGTCCTGGAGGTGTACAGGTCTTGGAGGTGTACAGGTCTTGGAGGTGTACAGGTCTTGGAGGTGTACAGGTCCTGGAGGTGTTCAGGTCCTGGAGGTGTACAGGTCCTGGAGGTGTTCAGGTCCTGGAGGTGTTCAGGTCCTGGAGGTGTTCAGGTCCTGGAGGTGTACAGGTCTTGGAGGGGTACAGGTCCTGGAGGTGTTCAGGTCCTGGAGGTTTACAGGTCCTGGAGGTGTACAGGTCCTGGAGGTTTACAGGTCCTGGAGGTGTTCAGGTCCTGGAGGTGTTCAGGTCCTGGAGGTGTTCAGGTCTTGGAGGTGTACAGGTCTTGGAGGTGTACAGGTCCTGGAGGTGTACAGGTCTTGGAGGTGTACAGGTCTTGGAGGTGTACAGGTCCTGGAGGTGTACAGGTCCTGGAGGTGTACAGGTCCTGGAGGTGTACAGGTCCTGGAGGTGTACAGGTCCTGGAGGGGTTCAGGTCCTGGAGGTGTACAGGTCCTGGAGGTGTACAGGTCCTGGAGGTTTACAGGTCCTGGAGGTGTTCAGGTCCTGGAGGTTTACAGGTCCTGGAGGTTTACAGGTCCTGGTGGTGTTCAGGTCCTGGAGGTGTTCAGGTCCTGGAGGTTTACAGGTCCTGGAGGTGTTCAGGTCCTGGAGGTGTTCAGGTCCTGGAGGTGTTCAGGTCCTGGAGGTGTTCAGGTCTTGGAGGTGTACAGGTCTTGGAGGTGTACAGGTCCTGGAGGTGTACAGGTCTTGGAGGTGTACAGGTCCTGGAGGTTTACAGGTCCTGGAGGTTTACAGGTCCTGGAGGTGTTCAGGTCTTGGAGGTGTACAGGTCCTGGAGGTGTTCAGGTCCTGGAGGTTTACAGGTCCTGGAGGTGTTCAGGTCCTGGAGGTTTACAGGTCCTGGAGGTGTTCAGGTCCTGGAGGTGATGAACTTGCTCCAGGACACCAGACAGTGTTTTGGATGGGAATGTCAGTAAATTCATTAACCTGGTCTGTGTGTGCAGGAGCATTTACCTGAGTGGGTGGAGACGTGACAGACATGTTGCTCGGGGTAACCAAAATGTCCACACACTGATCCAGGTGAGTGTTGAAGTGCTGAGGCTCCTCCCACTTGTTACATGCTTCCTGTCTAGAACATCTGAAACGATTCAAAGTCCCCAAGATGTTACATTAATAATCAGTTCACACACATTTACAGAAGTTTGACAATCTGATTTCTTCAGCAGATTAAATAATCTCTGGACATGATGCTGATCCAGATGTTAAACTCTTAGCTGTTGGTTTTCATCCATATTATCTATCGAGGGAGTTCACCATGTTATTTTAGTAGCAGTTTACATTCCACCATCAGCTGATGCGACTCTGCATGTGACATCATTGGCTCAACTGTTGCTAAGCTACAAACACACAAATGCATTTGTAGCAACATCTGGAGATCTTAGTCACCTCTCTCTCTTCTACACACCAACAGAAACACTGGAACTCCCCCCTCCCTCACCCACAGCTTCCCTTCTACCTCATGCATCACCCAGGAGACAGAACCAGGTCTATGAAATCCTCATGCCTTGTTCAAGAACCAAAGACGTCTCATCCATCAGTCCCTAATGACTACAGGCCTGTTACCAAACTGATAAGACCGGTCCAGATCTGGTTCTGATCTGGATCCTCTTGAGTTGATTGTCCTAAGAATGAAGACGATGAGAATGTCCACATCTACAACCCTCTACAGGAGATCCTTCCTGTCCACATCTAGAACCCTCTACAGGAGATCCTTCCTGTCCACATCTAGAACCCTCTACAGGAGATCCTTCCTGTCTACAGCTAGAACCCTCTACAGGAGATCCTTCCTGTCCACATCTAGAACCCTCTACAGGAGAACCTTCCTGTCTACAGCTAGAACCCTCTACAGGAGATCCTTCCTGTCCACATCTAGAACCCTCTACAGTAGATCCTTCCTTTCCACATCTAGAACCCTCTACAGGAGGTCCTTCGTGTCTACAGCTAGAACCCTCTACAGGAGAACCTTCCTGTCTATAGCTAGAACCCTCTACAGGAGATCCTTCCTGTCTACAGCTAGAACCCTCTACAGGAGATCCTTCCTGTCCACAGCTAGAACTCTCTACAGGAGATCCTTCCTGTCCACATCTAGAACCCTCTACAGGAGATCCTTCCTGTCCACAGCTAGAACCCTCTACAGGAGACCCTTCCTGTCCACAGCTAGAACCCTCTACAGGAGATCCTTCCTGTCTATAGCTAGAACCCTCTACAGGAGATCCTTCCTGTCCACAGCTAGAACCCTCTACAGGAGATCCTTCCTGTCTTCAGCTAGAACCCTCTACAGGAGATCCTTCCTGTCCACAGCTAGAACTCTCTACAGGAGATACTTCCTGTCTACAGCTAGAACCCTCTACAGGAGATCCTTCCTGTCCACAGCTAGAACTCTCTACAGGAGATCCTTCCTGTCCACATCTAGAACCCTCTACAGGAGATCCTTCCTGTCCACAGCTAGAACCCTCAACAGGAGATCCTTCCTGTCTACAGCTAGAACCCTCTACAGGAGATCCTTCCTGTCTACAGCTAGAACCCTCTACAGGAGATCCTTCCTGTCCACAGCTAGAACCCTCAACAGGAGATCCTTCCTGTCCACAGCTAGAACCCTCTACAGGAGATCCTTCCTGTCCACAGCTAGAACTCTCTACAGGAGATCCTGTTGAGGAGATCCTTCCTGTCCACAGCTAGAACATTCTACAGGAGATCCTTCCCGTCCACATCTAGAACCCTCTACAGGAGATCCTTCCCGTCCACATCTAGAACCCTCTACAGGAGATCCTTCCCGTCCACATCTAGAACCCTCTACAGGAGATCCTTCCCGTCCACATCTAGAACCCTCTACAGGAGATCCTTCCTGTCCACAGCTAGAACCCTCTACAGGAGATCCTTCCTGTCTACAGCTAGAACCCTCTACAGGAGATCCTTCCTGTCTACAGCTAGAACCCTCTACAGGAGATCCTTCCTGTCTACATCTAGAACCCTCTACAGGAGATCCTTCCTGTCTACAGCTAGAACCCTCTACAGGAGATCCTTCCTGTCCACAGCTAGAACCCTCAACAGGAGATCCTTCCTGTCCACAGCTAGAACCCTCTACAGGAGATCCTTCCTGTCTACAGCTAGAACCCTCTACAGGAGATCCTTCCTGTCTACAGCTAGAACCCTCTACAGGAGAACCTTCCTGTCTACAGCTAGAACCCTCTACAGGAGATCCTTCCCGTCCACATCTAGAACCCTCTACAGGAGATCCTTCCCGTCCACATCTAGAACCCTCTACAGGAGATCCTTCCTGTCCACATCTAGCACCCTCAACAGGAGATCCTTCCTGTCTACAGCTAGAACCCTCTACAGGAGATCCTTCCTGTCTACAGCTAGAACCCTCAACAGGAGATCCTTCCTGTCTACAGCTAGAACCCTCTACAGGAGGATCCTTCCTGTCTACAGCTAGAACCCTCTACAGGAGATCCTTCCTGTCTACAGCTAGAACCCTCTACAGGAGATCCTTCCTGTCTACAGCTAGAACCCTCTACAGGAGATCCTTCCTGTCTACAGCTAGAACCCTCTACAGGAGATCCTTCCCGTCTACAGCTAGAACCCTCTACAGGAGATCCTTCCTGTCCACAGCTAGAACTCTCTACAGGAGATACTTCCTGTCTACAGCTAGAACCCTCTACAGGAGATCCTTCCTGTCCACAGCTAGAACTCTCTACAGGAGATCCTTCCTGTCCACATCTAGAACCCTCTACGGGAGATCCTTCCTGTCCACATCTAGAACCCTCTACAGGAGATCCTTCCTGTCTACACCTAGAACCCTCTACAGGAGATCCTTCCAGTCTACAGTTAGAACCCTCTACAGGAGATCCTTCCTGTCTACAGCTAGAACCCTCTACAGGAGATCCTTCCTGTCTACAGCTAGAACCCTCTACAGGAGAACCTTCCTGTCTACAGCTAGAACCCTCTACAGGAGATCCTTCCTGTCTACAGCTAGAACCCTCTACAGGAGATCCTTCCTGTCCACATCTAGAACCCTCTACAGGAGATCCTTCCTGTCCACATCTAGAACCCTCTACAGGAGATCCTTCCCGTCCACATCTAGAACCCTCTACAGGAGATCCTTCCTGTCCACAGCTAGAACTCTCTACAGGAGATACTTCCTGTCTACAGCTAGAACCCTCTACAGGAGAACCTTCCTGTCCACAGCTAGAACCCTCTACAGGAGATCCTTCCTGTCTACAGCTAGAACCCTCTACAGGAGATCCTTCCTGTCTACAGCTAGATCCCTCTACAGGAGAACCTTCCTGTCTACAGCTAGAACCCTCTACAGGAGATCTTTCCTGTCTACAGCTAGAACCCTCTACAGGAGATCCTTCCTGTCCACAGCTAGAACCCTCTACAGGAGATCCTTCCTGTCCACAGCTAGAACCCTCTACAGGAGATCCTTCCTGTCTACAGCTAGAACCCTCTACAGGAGATCCTTCCTGTCTACAGCTAGAACCCTCTACAGGAGATCCTTCCTGTCCACAGCTAGAACCCTCTACAGGAGATCCTTCCTGTCTACAGCTAGAACCCTCTACAGGAGATCCTTCCTGTCTACAGCTAGAACCCTCTACAGGAGATCCTTCCTGTCTACAGCTAGAACCCTCTACAGGAGATCCTTCCTGTCCACATCTAGAACCCTCTACAGGAGATCCTTCCTGTCTACAGCTAGAACCCTCTACAGGAGATCCTTCCTGTCCACAGCTAGAACCCTCTACAGGAGATCCTTCCTGTCCACATCTAGAACCCTCTACAGGAGATCCTTCCCGTCTACAGCTAGAACCCTCTACAGGAGATCCTTCCTGTCCACAGCTAGAACCCTATACAGGAGATACTTCCTGTCTACAGCTAGATCCCTCTACAGGAGATCCTTCCTGTCCCCAGCTAGAACCCTCTACATGAGATCCTTCCTGTCTACAGCTAGAACCCTCTACAGGAGATCCTTCCTGTCCACATCTAGAACCCTCTACAGGAGATCCTTCCCGTCCACATCTAGAACCCTCTACAGGAGATCCTTCCTGTCCACAGCTAGAACCCTCTACAGGAGATCCTTCCTGTCCACAGCTAGAACCCTCTACAGGAGATCCTTCCTGTCCACAGCTAGAACCCTCTACAGGAGATCCTTCCTGTCCACATCTAGAACCCTCTACAGGAGATCCTTCCCGTCCACATCTAGAACCCTCTACAGGAGATCCTTCCCGTCCACATCTAGAACATTCTACAGGAGATCCTTCCCGTCCACATCTAGAACCCTCTACAGGAGATCCTTCCCGTCCACATCTAGAACCCTCTACAGGATATCCTTCCTGTCCACATCTAGAACCCTCTACAGGAGATCCTTCCCGTCCACATCTAGAACCCTCTACAGGAGATCCTTCCTGTCCACAGCTAGAACCCTCAACAGGAGATCCTTCCTGTCTACAGCTAGAACCCTCTACAGGAGATCCTTCCTGTCTACAGCTAGAACCCTCTACATGAGATCCTTCCTGTCCACAGCAAGAGCCCGCTACAGGAGATCCTTCCTGTCCACAGCTAGAACGCTCTACAGGAGATCCTTCCTGTCTACAGCTAGAACCCTCTACAGGAGATCCTTCCTGTCCACAGCTAGACCCCTCTACATGTGATCCTTCCTGTCGACACCTAGACCCCTCTACAGGAGATCCTTCCTGTCTACAGCTAGACCCCTCTACAGGAGATCCTTCCTGTCCACAGCTAGAACCCTCTACAGGAGATCCTTCCTGTCTACAGCTAGAACTCTCTACAGGAGATCCTGTTGAGGAGATCCTTCCTGTCCACAGCTAGAACATTCTACAGGAGATCCTTCCCGTCCACATCTAGAACCCGCTACAGGATATCCTTCCTGTCCACATCTAGAACCCTCTACAGGAGATCCTTCCCGTCCACATCTAGAACCCTCTACAGGAGATCCTTCCTGTCCACTGTTAGATCCCTCTACAGGAGATCCTTCCTGTCTATAGCTAGAACCCTCTACAGGAGATCCTTCCTGTCCACAGCTAGAACCCTCTACAGGAGATCCTTCCCGTCTACAGCTAGAACCCTCTACAGGAGATGCTTCCTTGCGACAGCTAGAACCCTCTACAGGAGATCCTTCCTGTCTACAGCTAGAACCCTCTACAGGAGATCCTTCCTGTCTACAGCTAGAACCCTCTACAGGAGAACCTTCCTGCTCACAGATAGCACCTGATTAATGACACATTTAGGTGCTGCAGGTGGAGGTGTTTACAGGTGGAGTTGGTGCAGGTGGAGTTGGTGCAGGTGGAGGTGTTTACAGGTGGAGTTGGTGCAGGTGGAGGTGTTTACAGGTGGAGTTGGTGCAGGTGGAGGTGTTTACAGGTGGAGTTGGTGCAGGTGGAGGTGTTTACAGGTGGAGTTGGTGCAGGTGGAGGTGTTTACAGGTGGAGTTGGTGCAGGTGGAGGTGTTTACAGGTGGAGTTGGTGCAGGTGGAGTTGGTGCAGGTGGAGGTGTTTACAGGTGGAGTTGGTGCAGGTGGAGGTGTTTACAGGTGGAGTTGGTGCAGGTGGAGGTGAAGCCGGCAGTCAGCAGCAGGTTTAACATATGTAGTTCTACTAAACCCAGCAGCCTGTAGTGATGATCTGTTTACTACTAATTACCAGCAGATGGACAGAAGGAGGAAACAGCAACGCAGCAGAATCAGTCCGGTTTCCCTCCAGCAAACTGAACCGATCCTGTTTACTCTACGTTACTCTGATAAAGAGTTAACACAGAGAAACAGTGTAACACAAGCTGAGTGTCTGATGAACACATCAACACACGTCGAACAAGCTACAAGCTGTGGACTTTTATTTTGAAGGGACAGCTAAATAGAGGAGTTTCATTCACCTGCCTTAAGGCTGAATGTCTAGATGTGTGTGAGAGTCTGTAAAACCATTTACATTCTGTGTAACGACCTCCTGGTTCTAAACATCAATCTGATTTATCTTCTTTTATCCAGCAAAGATTTCACAAACACTTTAATGGACATCAGAGGAAAATAAAAACAGCTGGTTTTCAACTCAGAAGAAGAATAACACGACCATCAAATCACAAACTAAAATATAATCTGAGATATAAACTGGACCAGAGAAGAAGGTTTCTGGCTGTCACTCTGTCAGGGTGCAAAAACTCTGGCCAGGATTCACTATGTGTGCACGTCTTTAGCGACATTCTGCAACCAGAACCAGAACCATCGCAGCTTCCTGTCGTCTGGAATAAAACTTAAAGAATCCACTTTCTTAAATTTAATCTTTTTCATGTAAGAAATGAAACATAATGTCCTGATTTCTTTATGAAGTTCATCTCATCAAAGGAAGAGAGACAGACTTGTTGGTCTTTGTCCTACAGAGAAAGTCCAGCTGTTAGTGAGTTTCCTTCAACATCAAGAGGTCCTCAGAAACTGGGACAAACTCTGACAGGAAGAGGTCTGGCAGAACCAAAGCAACAACTGTATCAGAGGACACATTTCTGAGAGTTAACAGCTTGAAGACGTGGAGTGGGCAGCACAGTCTCCAGACTGGAACCCCATCCAGCTGGAACTGGACTAAAGACTAGAACCAAAACTACATACAAGTTCCTGACAGTTACTGGAACTTGTGCTGCAGATATGGGAAGAGGTTTGTGAAGAACATTTGGTTTCTATGGTAGAAAGAAGGTGACGGTGTGATCAGCTGTTAGATCTGCTAAAGATACAACATTTACACTAAACTCTGTGTTCTATTCATTCATTACATCATTGTTTTTGATTCATTTCAGAGTGTAACGACACATTAAACTGCATCCTTTTTAATAAAAACTGGTGTTCTAAAAGTCTGGACCGGTACTGTATCTGTCATACAACATGTATGTTTGATGTGAAGGTTAAACAGCTGCTGCAGGAGGTGAATCTCTTACTTGTTGAAGAGGACACACCATCCACAGTGAGGGTCTCCTGATCCCAGACAGTCTGAACAGCTGCTGTACTGATCACAGCTCTCCACCGGCAGCTTGGTCACCTGAACACGCACACGCACACACACACGCACGCACACACACACACACGCACGCACGCACGCACGCACACACACACACACACACACACACACACACACACACACACACACACACACACACGTAGGGATACATGAGTGGATATCTGACCTTTGACCTGGAACTGCTGTCTGTGTCATCCTGGTTTTTATTTCCTGATTCACTCGACTCGGTTTATTTATTCAGTCTGAACATAAATAAACAGTTTAACTATCAACATGTTACTTTATTACCCACAAGTCATTGCAGCAGTGTTTCCTGTTTGTATTGTGTCACCCTGACACCAAGCTGTAAACAGCTGACTCGTCATGTAGAACCCAATGTCCTGTTTCATTTGATCTGATGGACTGGTGGACTGGTGGGACGTGATCTGGTGGACTGGTGGGACGTGATCTGGTGGACTGGTGGGACGTGATCTAACGTGCAGAACTTTGTTGAACCTGCTGTTTGTAAATCGGATCATCTGGACCAGAACCAGAACTCTCAGACAGCTGATTAATTAATAAATAATTAGAAGCTGCTCTTTAAGACTAACTGAGCAAAGCTCTGAGTTTCCCATGATGCTGTGCGGTTTTCACTCAGATGAACTCCAGCAGCTGTTTGATGACATCAGAACCAGAACGTTTGTGTCTCAGTGTTTGGGACGTACAGAAAGACGCTCTGATCTATAAATTTAAACTTTAGACCGGTTGGTGATGTCATCAGGTCTAAATGGGAGGGACTTAAAGTCGTTACCTGTCTGTCACTGAGCAGGTAGATGTACTGATTGTCTGGACTGAACACCATGTCTCTCAAGATGGGCTTCCCCTCCACAACTGTCACCGTCTCATACAGCAAAGCATTCTGGGCCGGCGGTGGAATCCCATCCACACGGATCTGAAACAAACACACAGAGCAGCACGAGTTATCCAGATGTTAACAGGAAGCTGTAAAACATGTTAAACTCTCCAGTAAAGAAGTTATAAACTAGTTTAACTCAAATATTCTCCTAAACAATTAAAATACCAGATAAACAGCTCATCCAGTTTCTGAGTGAACAAAACTACAGTCCTTCATTCTACATGTAATACGGTAAAATAATGATATCTACATCTGTTCAAACTATGAGAAAAGATTTAATAATTCAAGTATTTAAAAGGTAAATTCATCAGTAGAGTGACATCATCATCTTCCTCCTGTGAAGCAGCGAAGAGGTCGCACTTCTAATTAGCATGAAAACACACACGCTAGTGTGAGTAACAGGATTAGATTTCACTAGAGAAAAGAAATGACAGTGATGGTGAAGAAGAGGAAGAGGATGAGAACATACACGCTGATGAAGAGACGAAAGCTGCAAAATGTAGAGCAACTAAAATAAGATTCCCCCAAATCTCCCAACATCCCCTCCCCCATCTGACCCAGAAAAACACCACAGAGGGAGAGGAGGAGGAAGAGAAGGAAGAAAAAAAACAAGAAAATGTCAAATAAAAACAAAAAAGAAGGTCGTAAAAATGGTGAAATAAAGTGAAAGTACAAAGAAGAAGAAAGTTTAGAAATAAAAGCAAATTAAAATGGAAGATGAGAAAAGACGCCAGGTTGAGCATCACATTAAACAACAGGAAAAAACAGGAAGTAAAAAAAGAAAATAACAGGAAACGAAGGATAAAAGAACAAATTAAGAAAATAGAAAGAAAGTAAAAATGTGCAAATATTGAGAAAATAAAAGAAAGAAACAAGTAAAAACAAGTCAGGAGATGAAGGACGAGTGTGTTGCTGTCAGTGTGTTAATTAGCTGTCTGCTCGTTATGCAGCTTAGCTTAATTAGAGCTGACGAGCTGTGCACACACACACACACACACACACACACTGCTGTTTAACACATAGCAGCAGCAGGAAGAGACAGGAGATGTTAAAGTAGGACACTGCAGCGTTCTGACACACACGGTGAAAACAGTCAGACAACCGATCTGTCAAATCTCCTGAAAACATCCACTTCCTGTCTCCAGGTGGGCTCTTTTACCCCAAACACAGAAAATAAAGTCAAATACAGTTCTACAACAACAGGTAAGAGAGGAGACATGATGAAGACAACACTACTGATGAGTGATACAGGAAGTGTCCTCCAACAGCTGATATTTGTTCTGAAGACAGTCTAAGGACACACACAGCTGTGTTCTGACACGTGACCTTTAACCTCTTACCTACCAATACACAATGTCCTCATAATGTCCTTGTAATGAGGACAAAGATGTCCTCGTTATGAGGACAAAGATGTCCTCATAAGGAAAACCAGTGAAAATCTGAATGAAGTCTGGTTACTGGTCTGTGTGAGTGTTCAGGAAGTTCCACTCAGAACCACAGAATCAAAACAAACTCCAAGCAGCAGCTGTTTGCATCTGATTTCCAATTAAATTCTGAATTTACAGACATTTTTTTTACATACTGCTTCATTTTTGTTCGTTTTCAAGACTTTGAAGATCTAAAGTTCATAAGTCTGACGGCAGCAACTTCCTGTTTGGGTAAAACTAACTTTTATTTTCACTGTGTATTCTGTTCAACTGGTCAGACCCTGGTGGAAACCTGATGCTGCACGTGCACACATGTGCACACGCATGCACGCGCGCAGACACACACTCAGTACCACAAAACGTGTGCGTGTGTGTGTGTGCGTATGTGCGAAGCTGATAACATAAAAAGTTCTGACTTTATTATTTTATTTTATTAATGTTGCTCTACTAACGACTTTCATTTTAGATAAATTTAGGTTAAAATTAGCATCATAATTCTAAACAAGTTGTGAGTCTGTTAGAGGTTAATAATCAGAACGTAGTGACTCATATCTGATCCCAACAGAACATAAACAACGTGTTGAAACATTTCACTGAATACGACTTCATTTTGAATTTGAAGGCTGTAAAACGTCTCAAAATGTTGGAACAAGTCAAGTTAAACATCATGTAGCGTCTCCTCTTCTAACATCTGTTTAGAAACATCTGGAAGGGAGGAGACCAGCTGCTGGAGGTTTAGCTGCAGAACTCTAGTTGATCTACAGTCCTGGACTTTGTGGTTTCATGATTCTCCAGATGTTTTCTGTTGGTGAAACATCTGGACTGCAGGCAGGACAGTTCAGCAGCTGGACTCTCCTCCTGTGAAGCTGTAGTGATGGAGGTAGTATGTGGTATATAAGTATGTATATGTATATATGGGAACAGTTTCCAGGGTTGATGGAGCCTTTCCAGATGTGGAAGCTAACGCAGCACATCAGAAGTCACATGACCAGACTTGTCTGAAAGCCCCTTTAACAGACTTTATTTTGTGTCATATTTTTGGAACCCAGTGTTGGAGCTTCTGTGAATGTTCAGCACTTTGCTGAGTTGTTTTTCATGTTAGATTTTATACTAAATAATGACCATCCAGGGGATCAATAACTTATTTATGCATTTTAATTTTGGAGAAACTCTGAATTCAGTGTTTTCTAAAGGAAATCTTGCTGTCAGACATATTAGTGTCTGTTAACGGACTCATTGAGCTCTCATTCAATCTGTCTGCCTCTCGGTGTCATTCAGAAACACATTAGCAAAGCCTGAAACTTAACACCTGCGCTGCTTTCACTGCCTGTTAGCATGCTGTGCTCAGGTTTCCTCCAGCTGCTGCTGCCTCTCTCCGTCTTCACACTAATGTGGACGCTTATCAGGACAATCCTGAACTTCCTGTTAGGATCTATATTCTAGTGATTGTTGTCTTTCTTTATTGGAGTATTTTAAAAATGATCTGCATCATTTTGGGGCAGAGATTGTTTTTCCTCTTGCTTCTTGTTTGTATGAACCAAAATGTTTCTTATATTCTGTAGTTTGGAAGTTTCTGGTCACATGATGCAGCTGTTATCAGTTAATCAGAATAAAAGTATTAAATATGATATTATAACCCAGAGACAGACAAAAAGCAGACGGTGAGATGAGGGAGCGTCGAGTCAGTTCAGCTCAGACACCAAACACTGTTCAGTCAACCATGGAACCCCGGGGGAGGAAGACGAGGAGGAGGAAGGGCAGTCAAGGGTGAAGCAAGGGGGGCTAAGCTCATTAGATCCTCCCCATCCCCCAATACTTAGAGCAGTGATGGTTTGAAACCTCGAGGCTCTGAATCAGACCTGAAGAAATAAAATATCGTTGATCGATTTACAGGAAGAAAGACGATGTGAATTCATAAAAACAGAACTTTCTGTTGACCTTTGACCCTTACTGCTTGCTGTACAACACACACATTACAACAAGAAAGGACAGGTGTGTCTTACCTGGATGCTGTTCTGCTCTGAAGCTGCTGGTAGCAGCTTTTATAAACAGAACCATGATCAGATCTGATCAAAGGTCCATTACCTGACCATCACCTGTAGGACTGACCAGGTCAGAGACTCAAAGCCATTAAACACCAGCGGTCTCATTTATAAAACTTTGTGTAGAATCTTTACTAAAATCGTACATAAAAAAAAAAAAATCTACTTACATCAAGTAAGTTTGGGACCTATAAACATGGCGTACGCACAGCTGCACGTAATCTCCGCTTTATAAATCACACGCTACCTAGAAATGTGCTCAGGTGTTTCTGGATCACATCCCGCCCTCAACACGCCCACTTTCTGATGTAAGTGGTCAATGCAAAGTGTCCTGTACATATACATGACCCAACTCGTGACAGCGTTCCACCAATAAGATGACGACTGCAGATCAAGGAAGATCAACTTCACCAGAGCAGAAATTGAGGTTCTTGTAGGTGGAAAAACGACAGGAAGTGGTTTTTGGAGGTCACAACAGTGGAAATAAGAGAAAATCCACGGAGTGACACAGCGTTGCTGAAACCATCAATGCTGTGAGTTCTTTAGAGAGATCTGTGGTGGATATAAAAAATGGTCCGATCTGAAGGTGGAGGTAAAAAAAGATGGCTCGCCACCGCCAGAGTGTGTCTGCTACTGGCGGACCCCCTGGTACCTCTGATCCCCCACCGCTTGCTGTTAGGATCTCAGCAGTACTCGAACCAGCAAGCGTGCACGGCCTCGTGCCGGAGAAGGAGGGAGACACTGCTTCCTCGGAGCGTGTTACGGTTTTGGAAAAGTTTACAGTGGGGGTCTAAAAACCCAGTAGTGGAGTGCCATTGTTCATCAATTGTCTCTGCTTCACCACACCTCAATCAAACAAGGTTGTTAGAAACTGTTTTTCAACCTCGATCTTCAAGGTAGACGTCTTCATCTTTCACGTTTAACCCCTCCTTTCCACCGGACGCGTCAGCAGCACGTTACTGCAGCAGCACGTCATACGCAGCTGATAGGCACCGCTGTAGTCAATAGAACCCTTTCCACCGGACGCGTCAGCAGCACGTTACTGCAGCAGCACGTCATACGCAGCTGATAGGCACCGCTGTAGTCAATAGAACCCTTTCCACCGGACGCATCAGCAGCACGAGTCGAACGCGTCTCAGGAGCGACATCTAGCGGCACATACGCGGCGGATCTATTTTCGAGATCTCGCTCCTGAGACGCGTTTGACTCGTGCTGCTGACGGATGCGGTGGAAAGGAGGGGTCATCTTTACTTGGTGTTTCACGTTACCATGACAACATCATCCACAAATAAAATGCCCACATTAAAACTCTCTAGAAAACACTGTGAAACTGCGTTAAAACTTGATGCTGTGTCGCAGTTTACTGTGTCCATAAACTCTGACCTACAGACATCATTTAAAGTGCGTCCATGTCTCTTAAGGACCAAGTGGTAGGACATTGGGAACTTTCTAGGTACCTTTTATAATTTATCTTCTTGATAAAGGATTTTAGTCAAAACTAGAATTAGGAATTGGTCAAACGACATCAGCAGTTCCATCACTGCTCCTTCAAAACCAGCCAGAAAAACCTTAAATCTGCTGATTAACAGCTCAGAATGTTGATGACAAATCAGATGATGACCTGATGAATCAGCTGTTTTCAGAATCAATAACCAAACAGCAGAGACCAAAGAGAAAACATTAAGTCTCCCCATCTTCACCATGGAAACCATTACAGGTAATAAAATAGACTCTATGTCCCCATTTATCCCCTTTAGTCAACCTCTGAATGGTGGAAGGAAAGACGATGAAGAGTCTCAGTCCTCTTCAGGGAGCAGAAAGACTCGCTTGTTCTTCCATCATCTCCGTGGCAACTGAATAATAATGAATCCACCTCTGTGTGAGTCTGTGTGCATCATGTTTTCTTCAATGTGTCTGATATTTTCATGTTGCCTGAGGTGATGCAACAGTATCCAGTTTTCAGTCTGTTTCAAGATTAATGATGCAAAAACCTGCTCAGATACAGAGACTAGTTCTAAATCTGGACCTGCTCAGTCTGAAATCCAAAACCAAGAACCAAATGAAAACCTTTCAGAGTTCTGAGCTCATCAGGTGAGTCTCTGAGAAGATGCTTTACTGCTGAATAAAGACACAAAGCAACTAAAAACAGCAGCTTTTAACATTTACAGCACTCAGACGGTGTTTAATAAACTACATGCTTCTCAGGTAAAAACTGTTCATTAAGACTCCTGCAGGTGAGGATGACTCGCAGGACAAGACACAAGAACATGACAAAGTTCTGATTGAACTCGTGTGTTTGATGGAGCGCTGCTAATGGCCCTGTGATCACCTGATCTCTTCATGAAAATACTGAAAATGACCCAATCTAACATAATCTGAGTGATCAGCTGGACGAACACCTGGACGAACACCTGGACGAACACCTGAACGATCATGGGACACCTTTAGTTTAGATATTAGTGGACGCCCCCCCATCCTGAATCTTACTGTTTTTTTGTTCCTTTGATCTTCATCCTTCTTCTTGCTGCAGTAAAACTAAACAGCTGTTATTGATACATTTATCTAACCTGGACCCCTCTATCCAGGACCTGGTCTCCTCCATCCAGGACCTGGTCTCCTCCATCCAGGACCTGGTCTCCTCCATCCAGGACCTGGTCTCCTCCATCCAGGACCTGGACTCCTCCATCCAGGACCTGGAC
>SSNP01000042.1:3450449-3490449 GCA_006937955.1 Pachypanchax playfairii | reverse complement strand
AAACCCACACACACACACACACACACACACACACACACACCCCGTATGAGGACCGGTCCCCACAAGAATAGTAAATATCTCAAAACTGGTCCTCAGTAGGGCAGAAAAACCCGCTCCACCACCTGAGCCACGGTCGCCCTTTAATGTATATGCAAATATTTTTTGGGCTAAAATATTTAGTGGTTTTGGTGTAAAAGTCCAACTTCATGAATCAGACTGTTTGTGTTTGGGGTCTGATGCGAGACCTGGAGCATTAACAGCCGGACGCACATCCTATCGCACCAACAAACGGCGTCTGATGGGATCGGTGGAACTTAATATTTGTGTGTAATAAAGTTCGTGAAGGATTTGACCATTTTGCAGTTTTTGCGGTAATTTTTATTCATGAAAATATTTGTTTATACGGATTCTAACTAAATTTCACCAAATGCTGTTTGTAATTTAGAGCTGATGAACTTCTGATGATTTTCTATCTGTTTAGATTCACTTTAAAGACACAGCTCAGGTTTAGGATCCGGATCAGTTTCCTCAAGAACCTCGTTGTGTACGTTCTCTCACCTTCAGGCGGTTGTTACGTCCTGTAGTGCGTCTCCCTCGCTGGAAGCTATTAACTGTGATTTTGTGATGTTTACATGGAAAGCAACCCAGCAGTAAGTTCAAAGAGGAAGCTGCAACTGAGATCATTAAAAATAGGACCAACTTTGGTGGTCTGACCCAGAACAAGGACCGTGAAATGGACCTGAAACCTGACGCAGCCACATGTGGATATTTACTCAGTGTGACCACACGTAGATGAAACCTCACTTCTTGCCAAGCAGCTAAATCCAGATTAAACCTGTTACTCGACCCGCAGCTCCACCCAGCCTCAGTTAAACCGAGACGGGACCCGTCCAGCACCAGTCAGTCCACTGGGCCCACTTTACACAGAGGACTTCAGAGCTACGTTCTGAACACTTGATAAAACTGACAGGAATCCTCAGGATTCTTCTGGCTGTCAAACAGAACCAAAAGTCCAGTTTCACTTTAATGACTGAAGTGAGTGGAACAGAAAACCCGACCCAGTTCTAGATCAGCGCCTCACTGTGGGTTCTTCAGTAACGTCATGGGTGAAGGTCTAACTCTGAACCCAAATCCATCAGTGTTAGACAACAAGTTTGTTTCCTACCAGATAAATAGTGAAGCAGGTTTAAATGAATCCAGAACTGGTATCAGAACCATAAAGAACCTTCTGAGATGAAAACCAGCAGTAAACGGTTTGTCTCAGACCAGCAGAACCGAGTGTTGAGAAAACAGATCCAAACCAGCAGCAGAACTGTTACAGAACTGAGCAACACACTCCGATTTTACAGAAAGTTACAAACAGAAAGTAGAAACTTTGATGGTTTCGATCACGTGAAGCATCACTTCACACAAAAAACCTGGAACAGCTGCACGCGGATCAAACATGGAAGAGGAAGGAGGAGGAGATCATTCTGAACCTGTTTCATGTTTTAACACCAGATGTAAAAGATGACAGAATCAGTTTCCTGGAGTTTGGACCAGAGTGGAGAACCAGCAGAACCAGATACAAAACACACGACTCAGTAAGAGTCCAACATGTTTTTAATTTGTTTCTATAAAGCAGCATTTGAATTTAACTTGTCTCCTCTTCATTTCAATAGCAAACACCAAAAACTAATGAGAAGATCTCAGGATGAAGAGGAGGAGCCAGGAGGATGAAGAGGAGGAGCCAGAGAGAAGCAAGAGGAGGAGCCAGGAGGATGAAGAGGAGGAGCCAGAGAGAAGGAAGAGGAGGAGCCAGGAGGATGAAGAGGAGGAGCCAGAGAGAAGGAAGAGGAGGAGCCAGGAGGATGAAGAGGAGGAGCCAGAAGGATGAAGAGGAGGAGCCAGAGAAAAAGGAAGAGGAGGAGCCAGAGAGCATGAAGAGGTGGAGTCTGACATATGAAGTCATCAGGAAGTTGGAGCTTCAGTTTTTTTTAAATCTAACAGATTTTCATATTCATGAATCCTCTTACTGTTTATCACGTGCGTGTTTGTGATCGGGGTCCATGGATTAGAGTTAGTTCTGTTAACAGGATCTGTCGGACCTGAACTCAGGGACAGGATTTTTCTGGGCTGGACCTGATCCCAGTTTATTTATTCCAGATGTTAGGAGGTGAATCAGATCCTGTTTCCTGTAAGTGATTCACTCTGTAAATTCAGACTTTCTCAGATTAACTGCAGAAATCAGCAGCAAGTTGGAAATGTGACGGCAGGACTCTGAAACCTCCAGTCGCCCCTGGAAACATCCGAAACATGGATTTGGATTAAAGCACCGTGTTGAAAATTAGATCTCTGAATCTGCATCAGATCCGTTCTTAGTGACGACGTACGATAAGAGAGGAGCAGATAAAGGTTCCGCTCTGCTCGTCCTCCCGGCGGTTTGTGGTTTCTTTGTGCATCTTTGTTTATAATCTCTCCCTGAATTACCAGCTCACTCTCTTCTGCCAAATTCAATTCATTAGAGTCGCAGGTCTCGTCCCTGGAGCCAATCAGACCCGTCCAATTAGAAGCCGCTGGAATGCTTTGTGAAGATGGAGAAATGAGAGCACTGAGTCGGAAGAAAAGAAACAACAGCTTCCTGAAGCGCGTGATGCAGAGATGGTTGCTGCTGTGACAACCCAGAGGTTCTGGTCCAATCCTGCAGAAACAAACAGGTTGATGCAGAACCCACCAGATCCATACAGCTCCGTCAGCCTCTCAGCATCACAAGCTTCAGCTGCTGTTTATCAGCTGCATTCCAACACCTCAACCTGCAGCTGGTCCAGATCTGAGACTTCTCTACATCTGCAGGACGAGAGTGTCTGAGCTGAGCAGACTGGTCCAAAAAGGCTCAAGTAAACCTGGCAGCTCCAGAACCTCTTTGGCTCAGAATAAATAAAACCAGCAGGGACCAGCTGGTCTGCTTCAGTCCGGTTTTTCTTTTTACTCAGAATTTTAAAGCAGAACATCAGAATGGATCCTGCTGCAGTTTGGACCGCTGGATATTTAACCCTGTCAGCACCAGCTGGGAGACCTGAAAGTGATGAAAGAGAAAACTACCACCAGAACCACCGTGATGTGACCTTAAAAAACACCTATCAGATTCTTCAAGGAACAACGTCAGAATGAATAAAACATGTCCGACCACATTAAAGACTTTCTACAAACTGATTCACGTTCAGAATTAGAACTCAGAGATTCTTCTGGACCTGTGGAAACTGCAACTGTCTATGAAGTTTATCTGTAACTCATATGAAAGCTGAACATTGATTCAGTCATCTGTAGAGTCAGGAAACCAGGACCAATCAGGTCCAGGGGTTTAACCAGGTCTTCACTTGAAGCATCAGTAGCATGGGGGTGAGTTCTGATGGTGATCCAGTCCATTTCACAGCTGTTTGGGTTCAGTTTGTCAGCTTCGTTCCTGCTGTGGTGGGAAGCTTTTAGCAGCTCAGAGTCAGTCAAGTCTTAAATCCTCCTGAGAGGACAGTATCAGCACTTCAGGGACACGGTGAATGTTTGACTGCATGCCGAGTCCCAAAGCAAACAGAAAACAGACGTGATGTTCGGCTGACACCGACAGGATAAATTCCAGCTTCATTCTGAAACATTCCTGCTCACACCGTCCTCGTCTCTATGCCTCTTTGATGTTTATCAAATCCCTGGAAATGCACAGATTGTGTTTGCTGTGTTGTGAAATCAAAACAGCGTTCAGCTTATTTTCAGCTCCAGATAACAATAAGAGCTGAGCTGCAGGCAGCACATATGGAGGTGTGACTGAGTTTCATAAGCAGCAAAGAAAACAGACTGGAGCTGAAATATTTATCAGATACCTGCTGCTTCTGGCTGTTATTAGGGTCATTGTTCTTATTATAAAGTCACGCCTGCACTGTTAGACATGCACCTGCACTGTTAGACACGCACTTGCACTGTTAGACACGCACCTGCACTGTTAGACACGCACCTGCACTGTTAGACACGCACCTGCACTGTTAGACACGCACCTGCACTGTTAGACACAAGCCTGCACTGTTAGACATGCACCTGCACTGTTAGACACATGCCTGCACTGTTAGACACACACTTGCACTGTTAGACACGCGCCTGCACTGTTAGACACGCGCCTGCACTGTTAGACACGCACCTGCACTGTTAGACACGCACCTGCACTGTTAGACACGCGCCTGCACTGTTAGACATGCACCTGCACTGTTAGACTCATGCCTGCACTGTTAGACACACACTTGCACTGTTAGACACGCGCCTGCACTGTTAGACACGCGCCTGCACTGTTAGACACGCACCTGCACTGTTAGACACACGCCTGCACTGTTAGACACACACCTGCACTGTTAGACACACACTTGCACTGTTAGACACACACTTGCACTGTTAGATACGCGCCTGCACTGTTAGACACATGCCTGCACTGTTAGACACGCGCCTGCGCTGTTAGACACGCGCCTGCACTGTTAGACCCGTGCCTGCACTGTTAGACACGCGCCTGCGCTGTTAGACACGCGCCTGCACTGTTAGACACACGCCTGCACTGTTAGACACACACCTGCACTGTTAGACACGCACCTGCACTGTTAGACACGCACCTGCACTGTTAGACACGCACCTGCACTGTTAGACACGCACCTGCACTGTTAGACTCACGCCTGCACTGTTAGACACACACTTGCACTGTTAGACACGCGCCTGCACTGTTAGACCCGTGCCTGCACTGTTAGACACGTGCCTGCACTGTTAGACACGCGCCTGCACTGTTAGACACGCACCTGCACTGTTAGACTCATGCCTGCACTGTTAGACACACACTTGCACTGTTAGACACGCGCCTGCACTGTTAGACCCGTGCCTGCACTGTTAGACACGTGCCTGCGCTGTTAGACACGCGCCTGCACTGTTAGACACGCGCCTGCACTGTTAGACTCAAGCCTGCACTGTTAGACACGCGTCTGCACTGTTAGACATGCACCTGCACTGTTAGACTCATGCCTGCACTGTTAGACACACACCTGCACTGTTAGACACGCGCCTGCACTGTTAGACATGCACCTGCACTGTTAGACACGCACCTGCACTGTTAGACACGCGCCTGCACTGTTAGACATGCACTTGCACTGTTAGAATCATGCCTGCACTGTTAGACACACACTTGCACTGTTAGACACGCGCCTGCACTGTTAGACATGCACCTGCACTGTTAGAATCATGCCTGCACTGTTAGACACACACTTGCACTGTTAGACACGCGCCTGCACTGTTAGACCCGTGCCTGCACTGTTAGACACGCGCCTGCACTGTTAGACACGCACCTGCACTGTTAGACACGCACCTGCACTGTTAGACACATGCCTGCACTGTTAGACACACACTTGCACTGTTAGACACGCGCCTGCACTGTTAGACATGCACCTGCACTGTTAGAATCATGCCTGCACTGTTAGACACACACTTGCACTGTTAGACACACACTTGCACTGTTAGACACGCGCCTGCACTGTTAGACATGCACTTGCACTGTTAGAATCATGCCTGCACTGTTAGACACACACTTGCACTGTTAGACACGCGCCTGCACTGTTAGACACGCGCCTGCACTGTTAGACACGCACCTGCACTGTTAGACACGCACCTGCACTGTTAGACACGCACCTGCACTGTTAGACTCATGCCTGCACTGTTAGACACACACTTGCACTGTTAGACACGCGCCTGCACTGTTAGACACGCACCTGCACTGTTAGACACGCACCTGCACTGTTAGACACGCGCCTGCACTGTTAGACATGCACCTGCACTGTTAGACTCATGCCTGCACTGTTAGACACACACTTGCACTGTTAGACACGCGCCTGCACTGTTAGACACGCGCCTGCACTGTTAGACACGCACCTGCACTGTTAGACACGCGCCTGCACTGTTAGACACGCACCTGCACTGTTAGAATCATGCCTGCACTGTTAGACACACACTTGCACTGTTAGACACGCGCCTGCACTGTTAGACACGCGCCTGCACTGTTAGACACGCACCTGCACTGTTAGACACGCACCTGCACTGTTAGACACGCGCCTGCACTGTTAGACATGCACTTGCACTGTTAGAATCATGCCTGCACTGTTAGACACACACTTGCACTGTTAGACACGCGCCTGCACTGTTAGACACGCGCCTGCACTGTTAGACACGCACCTGCACTGTTAGACACGCACCTGCACTGTTAGACACGCGCCTGCACTGTTAGACATGCACCTGCACTGTTAGACTCATGCCTGCACTGTTAGACACACACTTGCACTGTTAGACACGCGCCTGCACTGTTAGACACGCGCCTGCACTGTTAGACACGCACTTGCACTGTTAGACACGCGCCTGCACTGTTAGACACGCGCCTGCACTGTTAGACTCAAGCCTGCACTGTTAGACACGCGTCTGCACTGTTAGACAAGCGCCTGCACTGTTAGACACGCACCTGCACTGTTAGACACGCACCTGCACTGTTAGACACGCGCCTGCACTGTTAGACATGCACCTGCACTGTTAGACTCATGCCTGCACTGTTAGACACACACTTGCACTGTTAGACACGCGCCTGCACTGTTAGACACGCGCCTGCACTGTTAGACACGCACCTGCACTGTTAGACACGCACCTGCACTGTTAGACACGCGCCTGCACTGTTAGACATGCACTTGCACTGTTAGAATCATGCCTGCACTGTTAGACACACACTTGCACTGTTAGACACGCGCCTGCACTGTTAGACATGCACCTGCACTGTTAGACTCATGCCTGCACTGTTAGACACACACTTGCACTGTTAGACACGCGCCTGCACTGTTAGACACGCGCCTGCACTGTTAGACACGCACCTGCACTGTTAGACACGCGCCTGCACTGTTAGACATGCACCTGCACTGTTAGAATCATGCCTGCACTGTTAGACACACACTTGCACTGTTAGACACGCGCCTGCACTGTTAGACACGCGCCTGCACTGTTAGACACGCGCCTGCACTGTTAGACACGCGCCTGCACTGTTAGACACACGCCTGCACTGTTAGACACACACCTGCACTGTTAGACACGCGCCTGCACTGTTAGACATGCACCTGCACTGTTAGACTCATGCCTGCACTGTTAGACACACACTTGCACTGTTAGACACGCGCCTGCACTGTTAGACACGCGCCTGCACTGTTAGACACGCACCTGCACTGTTAGACACGCACCTGCACTGTTAGACACACGCCTGCACTGTTAGACATGCACCTGCACTGTTAGACTCATGCCTGCACTGTTAGACACACACTTGCACTGTTAGACACGCGCCTGCACTGTTAGACACGCGCCTGCACTGTTAGACACGCACCTGCACTGTTAGACTCATGCCTGCACTGTTAGACACACACTTGCACTGTTAGACACGCGCCTGCACTGTTAGACACGCACCTGCACTGTTAGACACGCACCTGCACTGTTAGACACGCACCTGCACTGTTAGACACGCACTGCCCTGTTAGACACGCGCCTGCACTGTTAGACATGCACTTGCACTGTTAGAATCATGCCTGCACTGTTAGACACACACTTGCACTGTTAGACACGCGCCTGCACTGTTAGACACGCACCTGCACTGTTAGACACACACCTGCACTGTTAGACACGCGCCTGCACTGTTAGACATGCACCTGCACTGTTAGAATCATGCCTGCACTGTTAGACACACACTTGCACTGTTAGATACGCGCCTGCACTGTTAGACCCGCGCCTGCACTGTTAGACACGCACCTGCACTGTTAGACACACGCCTGCACTGTTAGACACACACTTGCACTGTTAGACACGCACCTGCACTGTTAGACACGCACCTGCACTGTTAGACACGCGCCTGCACTGTTAGACATGCACCTGCACTGTTAGACTCATGCCTGCACTGTTAGACACACACCTGCACTGTTAGACACGCGCCTGCACTGTTAGACACGCACCTGCACTGTTAGACACGCACCTGCACTGTTAGACACGCGCCTGCACTGTTAGACATGCACTTGCACTGTTAGAATCATGCCTGCACTGTTAGACACACACTTGCACTGTTAGACACGCGCCTGCACTGTTAGACACGCGCCTGCACTGTTAGACACGCACCTGCACTGTTAGACACGCGCCTGCACTGTTAGACATGCACCTGCACTGTTAGAATCATGCCTGCACTGTTAGACACACACCTGCACTGTTAGACACGCGCCTGCACTGTTAGACACGCACCTGCACTGTTAGACACGCACCTGCACTGTTAGACACGCGCCTGCACTGTTAGACATGCACCTGCACTGTTAGACTCATGCCTGCACTGTTAGACACACACTTGCACTGTTAGACACGCGCCTGCACTGTTAGACATGCACCTGCACTGTTAGAATCATGCCTGCACTGTTAGACACACACTTGCACTGTTAGACACGCGCCTGCACTGTTAGACACGCACCTGCACTGTTAGACACGCACCTGCACTGTTAGACACGCACCTGCACTGTTAGACACGCACCTGCACTGTTAGACACGCACCTGCACTGTTAGACATGCACCTGCACTGTTAGACTCATGCCTGCACTGTTAGACACACACTTGCACTGTTAGACACGCGCCTGCACTGTTAGACACGCGCCTGCACTGTTAGACACGCACCTGCACTGTTAGACACGCGCCTGCACTGTTAGACATGCACCTGCACTGTTAGACTCATGCCTGCACTGTTAGACACACACTTGCACTGTTAGACACGCGCCTGCACTGTTAGACACGCGCCTGCACTGTTAGACACGCACCTGCACTGTTAGACACGCACCTGCACTGTTAGACACGCGCCTGCACTGTTAGACATGCACTTGCACTGTTAGAATCATGCCTGCACTGTTAGACACACACTTGCACTGTTAGACACGCGCCTGCACTGTTAGACACGCACCTGCACTGTTAGACACGCACCTGCACTGTTAGACACGCGCCTGCACTGTTAGACATGCACCTGCACTGTTAGACTCATGCCTGCACTGTTAGACACACACTTGCACTGTTAGACACGCGCCTGCACTGTTAGACATGCACCTGCACTGTTAGACTCATGCCTGCACTGTTAGACACACACTTGCACTGTTAGACACGCGCCTGCACTGTTAGACATGCACCTGCACTGTTAGAATCATGCCTGCACTGTTAGACACACACTTGCACTGTTAGATACGCGCCTGCACTGTTAGACCCGTGCCTGCACTGTTAGACACGTGCCTGCGCTGTTAGACACGCGCCTGCACTGTTAGACACGCGCCTGCACTGTTAGACTCAAGCCTGCACTGTTAGACACGCGTCTGCACTGTTAGACAAGCGCCTGCACTGTTAGACTCATGCCTGCACTGTTAGACACACACTTGCACTGTTAGACACACACTTGCACTGTTAGACACACACTTGCACTGTTAGACACACGCCTGCACTGTTATGGTGCGTTCACACCGGCCCAACCATCAACTTCATAAGCGGCAAGTTTATATGTAAAGTCTATGGTGGACGGGCGTCAGACAGACGTCAGCGCTCTGCGGCGCTTTGTGAGCATTATGAGCGGCAACTTTTCAAGCTTTTCTAGCGTTTCAGGCGTTGACTCTTGAAAAGCTTGAAAAGCTAGAAAAGCTCAAAGTTCAGCTAGCTGAACTTTTGACGTTCATAACGCTCTTGAAGCGGTATGTCAACCAATCAGAGCGTCTCATCGTAGTGACGTAAGACGTCACAGCACGTAGCCGGAAAGAAGCGGGATCAGCCAAAATGGAAGATAAATGAACCTCATCCAAACGCTCCTGGAGCAAATGGTTAAAGTCACCAAACTCAGAACGCATCTGAAGAATGGGGTGTATCCACAAACGGCGCTGATGCACCCGACGTCGACGTTGTCTAGATCTATGAAGTAAATAAATGCAAGCCACTGTCTCAATATGATCCGCAATAGCTCCGAACATCCCATAACAAAGGAAGCCCCGCCTTCGTGCTCTTTTTCGGTCAAGCTTTACGAGCTTTAACGCCTATGCGCTCTGACTGGCAAGCGTTATGAGCTTCAACTTCAAACGTCAAATTTGGAGCGTTATCAGCGTTGCTTGACGTTGACAAACTGGCCGGTGTGAACGCACCTTTAGACACGTGCCTGCACTGTTAGACACGCGCCTGCACTGTTAGACATGCACCTGCACTGTTAGACATGTTCTTTATTAATTTTTCTATTTAAAGTATTAAATCAATGTCAAACTGCTTGTTATTCTTTAAGATGTAAAGCCCAGCCCTCACATTGATTGTCACCTGTTTGACTATTGGATTAGATTACTTCAGTCTATATAGTGACATATCTGATAGACGTCACAGGATTCAGCTCAAACAGAGTTTTATAGATGTTGTTCTCTGATACATACAGGTTTTTGTTTCTGTGAGGACCAAGACCCAATCCTATGAAATGTTTCAAAATAAAACAAAAGATTCAGTTGTCAGTTGCAAGACTTTTGCAACTGAAGGACAAACACTAGAACTAAGTGGACAACAGCAAACATCAAACCATGAAGAGATGAACAAGAGCAGAAAAGAAAAGTGGAAAAGCTGCGAGTCCATTTCCTCTCCATCCTCTTGCTGCTTCCCTTTAAGCAGAAACTCTTGACAGCAGTTAGAGACCCAGCAGAGACTTTAAAATCTTACTGCTGCTATTTTCTCTCACAACAACTTCACAGTTCCCCTTTCCTGTCTTTCTGTTCTCTTACAGTTTAAATTTTTACCTTCCTTTCCAACAACGTTTCCAGAAAGCAGACAAACCTGTTCCCGCTAACCCCCCACCCACCCAGGCCTTCATCCTACCTTCTTGAGTTGTCCACTCCGGGTTCCTACGAACACCACCATGTGCTCTCCGTAGGTGTAGGCAGCCACGGCGCCCATGCCCTCAGTGCGGTCCTCAAAGAGTGGGTGACCCTCGATGGCCTTCAGTCCTCCGAGCGGCTGGTTCAACACCAGGCCACAGAAATCGTCTCCAATCTGCTTCGGCTGTGAACAGATCATGAAGAGGAGGATTGATTTGATGGGACTTGCCATTAATCCATCAGTCAATCACACTCAGATAAAACAGAAAAGGAAGAAGCTGCTTTCCAAAACAATCTGACACGTTATTGATCTGATGCTCAACTTCATGCTAACAGCAGATTCAGCTCTTTAAAACCGGCTGAAAGATTCAAACACTTGATTCAACTCTAGAAGACTTAAACTCGGTTTGATTTGAGATTTTATGGTTTTGTTTTGAAGGACAACATGATGAAAGAGGCTCAAAAAGCACATTTTGCTGTGAAAAACATCATACTTCCAACTTGAACTGAGTGAAACCAACTCTAAATAAACTAAACATTTCCAGATATATACACTAAACTCCACTTCATGTTCTTTTCAGAATGAACCCAAGTCCTGTTCCAGATCCATCTGGTCTCAGATGTTCCTGGTCTGAGATCCAGATGTTTGAAACCTCTGACAACTGAATGTTTTCTGGAAACAGCTGCCTGTAGATGACTGGTGTTCAGTGCTGTTAGAAAACTTAGTTGGTCCAGAACCTCATGTCCCGATGTGTCTGGCAGACAGGACAGATTTACTCTACCTTCTGTTGTATCTGGTTCTAATCTAATAATCTATAATCTAATCTAATATAATGCTGGACTCCGTGGGACAACATGAACCATCTCAGAGACTCAGTCAGCTGTCAATCAAAAGCTATTGATGCTAAAGCTATGTTTTAAAATCCCTGTATGGAGACGGTTTCCATGGAAACTGGACTGATAAGTGAGATTACAGGAAATAATAAATGCATCTGATTTAAAATGAGCTGTGGAAAAAATCTGTGGGAATAAATGAAAGAAATTCCTTTTGGGTCTGAAACTGTTTCTGAACTGGAGCGTTGAGACGCTCGTAGATGATGTTGGAGTGAGACTGATGGCTGGTTTAACTGGAGGATTTCCAGGTGATGTTAGATCTGACTGTTGTTGCTCACTGGAATGTGAAACGTTTTGTAGTCATGGAATCAGAACAATCTGACTGTTCCAGGAACATGTTGCATGTTCTCACACCCGTACAGCTGCACACACACAAGTTGTGTATAAAACAGCTGATTGCCAACAAGCCTGCATGTTCCTCTCAGCATGAGATGTAACAAGGACTCATCAGAATAAGCATGTAACAGATGGAAAACCCCCCGAAGCATGAAGACTCAGATTCATCTCAATCTAAAGCAGCACAGCGTAGATTAGAATGAAAACAGTCAGTATGTCATAGTTTACCTTTAACAGCTGAGGCTGAGATGTAAACAACATGCTGATACTGAGAGGTTCAGTAAATAAACATTTTCGTGTGACATATTCACACTAGAATCTTTATGAATATCTTGTTTCAAAGTAAAACAGCTTCAGCTCCTGTCATGAACCTTTATTTTGAAAGTAGACAGGCTGTTGATGTGCTTCCTGTTCCTGTATTCCTCCCACAGAGTAGTGATTATGTGGAACAGGGAGGAGACGAGTTATTACAGGCTGTGTGCTCTCAGAGGTCGGTTAACACCCTTTCATTAACGGGTTAAAGCCTCGCTGCATCACAGCAACACTGTCTGAATTATCCTGAATGTCTCTACTTGTCCTCCAGGTGTCTTCTTCAGGTCAACTGAGGTCACATGTTAGTTCAGGACTTCAGATTTTTCCAGATTAATTTCAGTGACTTTCATTTCTAAGTGAAAAACATCTGGTTTAGTTTTCTTTCATTTGTGTCATGATGACTGTATTTATCTGATGAACAGGTTTAACTGCACATTAATAAGAACACCAGGTTATAACAGTCATTTCAAGGTTCTTTACAGAAACATGAAGTCCAGTTAATAAAACATTTCCTGATAAAAGAATCAGCTGATTGGGTTGAATCTTCATTTCAACACAATCCTCCATCCTGAGCAGCAGAACCAGAACCAGGATGATCGAGTCTTATAAGCAGACAGAGTTTCTGTCTGACGGACTAAAAGTGGAAGCTGATTTATTCCTATTTATTTATTTATTTAACCTTTATTTTACTGGGAAAGTCCCACTGAGATTAAAAACCTCTTTTTCAAGGGAGTCCTGGACAAGATGCAGCAAAAAGTTTCAATCAACATGATTTACTATTAAAATACATCCAGTTAATAAAAGTCTAAAATACAAGTAAAAAGTTAAAATTACTAAAATAACAAATAAAATGACATCATTTAATAAAAGCAGTTACATGTTCTGGCAGTTTCCTCAAACACTTTCAGTCTGGATTTAAAGACGTTTAATGAAATAAGTTCTGTTTTCATTCTGTTTGCAGACAGTCCCCGTCCTCCCGTCCCCCCGTCCCCGTCCTCCCCCACACCCACCACATTAAATTACAGATATATGAAGCAGTAGTGCAAGCATAGCCTTATAGCCTTAAAAATGTACCAGTGTCCCAACGTCCTAGCGGACAAAGAAGTCCAACCTCCACATAGGAGCCTGATAACTAAAAGCTCTTCCTCCCGTCCTACTGTTAGAGACTCCTCTGTAAGGTGGGCTCAGACTTAGAGATCAGCTGCTGCTCCTCTGCATCAACAGAAGTCAGCTGAGGTATTTTGGGTTAGGATGTCTCCTGGTCTCCTCTCCCGTCCCACTGAGACGGAGACTGTACCGCTGCATACCGGTCCACATAAAGCACTGGACCTTCGTTCTTGAGAATGTTCTTCACTTGGGTGGATGTTGTGAAGGGATTTGTCTTCACCATGGACAGGATGCTGCCATTGTCCACTACTGCTGTCTTCTGTGGACGTGTTATACAGACGACGATCAACATAAAACACTGAGTTTTATAGAGAAATATGATGTAAAAGATCAGAAGTTAAAACGGGACCAGATCTGGAGAATGAACAGAACCGGACTTTCACCTTTGATGCTGAAAAAACATATTTAGACTGAAACATCTGCCTGATGCTGCAACTTCAACTAACAAAATACGAACACACGCGCACGCACACACGCACATACACGCACACGCACGCGCACACATGCACATTCACGCACACGCACGCGCACACATGCACATTCACGCACACGCACGCGCACACATGCACATTCACACACACGCACACAGAGTTCATGATAAAAGAATGAGGTCACAGCCTGGACATAAGCCCCGCCCCAATCTTCCTCACCTCACTGTTCACACAGAGATTATTCGTGATATTTCATCACTTTCATCAGCATGTGTCTGATTGGGTGTTATTGTTTGTTTGTTGCCATGGGCAACCCCAACCCCAGCCCCAAATCCTGTTCAGGCCCAGAACTCAACTCGTGGCAAGGTCTCCCTACCCGGTTGCCATGGTTACAACTGCAGGCCATTACTGCCATGAATAAGAACATCATCTACCCCCGACCTGAAGTAACCCCTCTGCAGACAGATTTGTCCTGCTCCATTCTCTCAGCTTCTTTTCATCAGGTTTATTTTTCAGATTTTAGGTTTATGTAGTTTGTAGGATTATCGGTAGGAGAAAGTCTCCCAGACCGAAGGACTGATGAGGTGATGGGAACATGAATGTTACCGCCTCAGGCAGCGTCTGGTCAGACGGCGAGAAGCAGAGAGATTCACTGAAGACAAAAACTTCTCTGTCTCTTCATTTTCTAATCTTATATTTTGTCTTTGAGCATCACCATTAATATCCTCTCACCTGTTCACCTGAAAGACTCGACATTTCAGGTGAACAGCTGATCTGAATCTGGGCTCAGTCCGAATCAGTATTCCTAAGAAATTTAAGAAAATCACTGAACTGCTTAAAAAATCTTTGTTGTTGTTTGTTGATCTAGTTGATGTTTGTTGTTTGTTGTTCTAGTTGATGTTTGTTGTTTGTTGTTCTAGTTGATTGTTGTTGTTTGTTGTTCTAGTTGATTGTTGTTGTTTGTTGATCTAGTTGATGTTTGTTGTTTGTTGTTCTAGTTTATGTTTGTTGTTTGTTGTTCTAGTTGATTGTTGTTGTTCTAGTTGATGTTTGTTGTTCTAGTTGATTGTTGTTGTTTGTTGTTCAAGTTGATTGTTGTTGTTTGTTGTTCTAGTTGATGGTTGTTGTTTGTTGTTCTAGTTGATGTTTGTTGTTCTAGTTGATGTTTGTTGTTTGTTGTTCTAGTTGATGTTTGTTGTTTGTTGTTCTAGTTGATTGTTGTTGTTCTAGTTGATGTTTGTTGTTTGTTGTTCTAGTTGATTGTTGTTGTTTGTTGTTCAAGTTGATTGTTGTTGTTTGTTGATCTAGTTGATTGTTGTTGTTTGTTGTTCTAGTTGATGTTTGTTGTTCTAGTTGATGTTTGTTGTTTGTTGTTCTAGTTGATTGTTGTTGTTCTAGTTGATGTTTGTTGTTTGTTGTTCTAGTTGATTGTTGTTGTTTGTTGTTCTAGTTGATTGTTGTTGTTTGTTGTTCTAGTTGATGTTTGTTGTTTGTTGTTCTAGTTGATGTTTGTTGTTTGTTGTTCTAGTTGATTGTTGTTGTTCTAGTTGATGTTTGTTGTTTGTTGTTCTAGTTGATTGTTGTTGTTTGTTGTTCAAGTTGATTGTTGTTGTTTGTTGATCTAGTTGATTGTTGTTGTTTGTTGTTCTAGTTGATGTTTGTTGTTCTAGTTGATGTTTGTTGTTTGTTGTTCTAGTTGATGTTTGTTGTTTGTTGTTCTAGTTGATTGTTGTTGTTCTAGTTGATGTTTGTTGTTTGTTGTTCTAGTTGATTGTTGTTGTTTGTTGTTCTAGTTGATTGTTGTTGTTTGTTGATCTAGTTGATGTTTGTTGTTTGTTGTTCTAGTTGATGTTTGTTGTTTGTTGTTCTAGTTGATTGTTGTTGTTCTAGTTGATGTTTGTTGTTCTAGTTGATTGTTGTTGTTTGTTGTTCAAGTTGATTGTTGTTGTTTGTTGTTCTAGTTGATGTTTGTTGTTCTAGTTGATTGTTGTTGTTTGTTGTTCTAGTTGATTGTTGTTGTTTGTTGTTCTAGTTGATTGTTGTTGTTTGTTGTTCTAGTTGATTGTTGTTGTTTGTTGTTCTAGTTGATTGTTGTTGTTGCATTTTAAATGTTTGACTTTGGATTTTTAAAATCTAAACTAGTAAAGTTAACCTGGTTAAGAGTAAACAGGTTGTCTTTAGGTTTATTTCATTACTTGTCAGTAGGCCACGCCCACATTCATCATCACTGTATCACTCTAAATAAAAAATCCCAGAGTTGGTAAAATCCCACTAACATGTAGATGATTTAATCTCTGAGTCACCTGGAGGCTGCTGCTGTAACTTTAACCTTAAATACTAATCAGGATCTTTTCTACAGGTTTCTGTCATCTGGTCTGATTCTTCAGCAGTAAGTCCAGGGTTGGTTCCAGGTTTTTGGTGATCAGCTGTGTAACTGTGATTAGTTTGGTTGTGTGTGATGCTTGTGGAGTAACTCACAGTATGGATGCAGCGCAGCTCTTTATTGAGTAACCACGGTAACGTGAGGAATCCCTCTCCTCTGTAACAGGAGCTGATTCTGTCTCTCATGGCCAGGTTGATGTCATGCAACGTGAAGAGACAAAGAACCGTCTCCCTCGGAGGGTTGGAGCGATTCTTCTGACCCTGAACACAAAAAATTCACAAAAACACAACAAGTGTGAGTGATTCTGGTTTTAATCCTACATAGATACACAGACTGGAGTCAGAGGACACGCAGATACTAGAATATAAGCTGAAAGACTTCAGAACAACAGAGACTGAAGGTAAATCACCTGTGAGAAGACAACAAAGAGGATGTCATCGTCCTCAGACAGGCCGAGCGCTTGGGCCAGTCGCCGCCCTGGTTTCTGCTTGTAGGCGGCCTGGACCAGACGATACTCCACACCATCTTTAGTGCAGCCCAGAGGAAACTCCACATAAGAGTAAAATTCAGTGTCATTGGAGCACATCCTGACTATCTTGGAGGTGAAGAACTTCTCTCCACCAGAATCCATCTGGGTCAGCTGTGTGTCCAGCTGCAGTGTCAGAAAGTACACGTATGTTCGACTGGAGAAACCGTACACGTAGTAGATGTCGAAGGCCGGGTAAGTTGACAGCGTGTCTGACGGGATCTTAATCTGTGAAGATACGAACTCATCCTGATAAACGAGTGAGAACATGTTGACGCTCTCCTCATCAGCCACCAACTTCCTACTGGACAGCGTGGGGAAATATTCTGACTTTCCATCGATGGCGGCGCCGATGAACAGACGACTGCTGCCTTTTACTGGTTTCTTCCTCCTGGACTCAGCTGACCAGTCATCTTCACCAACAACCACACCTGCAGAGGAGGAGCAGACATCAGACTGTTTACAGGTGACAGGACGAACCCTTTGAATCTGTCTCACAAGAGTCTTTTAAGTTTATCTTTAACACTCAGACCACTGAAACAGTTTTAACAGCAAAGCTCCACCATCACGTGGGAAGAACACTGATGCATTTAGATAAAAGCTTCAGACGTTGTGAAGGAAAAAGGTAAAAAAACCTTTAATGTGGAGAACCAAAGGTCAACAGAAGGTCAAACCGACTGAAGATTCACAGTTTCATTATGTTGGTCCATGTTTAATCACAATGTAAAGTTCATCTATTATCTCCACTATTACTATCATCCACTCATCCATCCATCCATCCATCCATCCATCCATCCATCCATCCATCCATCCATCCATCCATCCATCCATCATCCACCCACCCATCCACCCACTCATCCACTCATCCATCCATCCATCCATCCATCCATCCATCCATCCATCCATCCATCCATCCATCCATCCACCCACTCATCCATCCATCCATCCATCCATCCATCCCTCATCCATCCATCCATCCATCCATCCATCCATCCATCCATCCATCCATCAACCCATCATCCACCCACCCATACACCCACTCATCCATCCATCCATCCATCCATCCATCCATCCATCCATCCACCCATCCATCCATCCATCCATCCATCCATCCATCCATCCATCCATCCATCCATCCATCCATCCATCCATCCATTCATCTACCCATCCATCCATCCATCCATCCATCCATCCATCCATCCATCCATCAACCCATCATCCACCCACCCATCCACCCACTCATCCATCCATCATCCATCCATCCATATGTTAAAATATAAACTAGACCTTCACTTGATTCCTGAAAAGCAGAATAGAAACTTAGTTTGTGAAACAACAAATAAACTCTGAAGTATCTGCTGTCGTTCTAATTATTTAAATTCAACATCTGACAATCCAAATATTTCAGTAAATAAATATTTAGCATTTCTAGTAAATAAATCCAAAAACTAGAAAAAAAACAAAAAACTTGGGAGTGAAATGTGCTGTCAGTCATTTTGTTTTGTCCTAACAGACTAAAATCTGTTTTTGTCCAAACTAAAAATTGCAGCAGCGTTTTCATTCTAAACACCTGATCAATATTTTGACTAGTTGGGTCTTGACTGATGTCAGCAGGTTGAAAAATGTTATTATTTTGTCAGAAACAAAGATGAAACAAAAGAAAGATGTGTTTCAATTAGAAGAATTACAAAAACTTTGAAATTTTGTTAACCCAAAATCTGATGCTTTTCAGATATGAATCTATAAAAAAATGTTGTCGTTACAAAGTTATCAGTGTTTCTACTTTTATCAGAAGGAGAGGGTTCGTGCAACAATCATGTAAAACAACAAGGTTAATGTTTCAGGTTAAAATTACAACCTGAAATAAACTCCAAGAAGGGCAGGTAAAAAAAGATTCCAGAGATCTGAGATGTGATTTGAGAAAAGATTCTTTGTGCTGAACCGGATTTAACAGAACCAGGAAGGTTTTTATTAGAATCCCTGCTGTAGGTTTAAATATCCCATATGACCAATCAGCTATGAAAGAAAATACCATCAGACCATCAGACATCAACAGAATGTCTTCAAGCGGCTCATTTCCTCCATAACGTGATCTCACAAATCTTTCCGAAAATTCCAGAACCATTCCCAAAATCTAAATCAAAGCATTGCCAAGCCAACCTGAAAATTTGATCCAAATGGTTAGAGGCAAAAACACATGATAACCAACAGATAGATACAGTGGGGCAAAGAAGTATTTAGTCAGCCACCAATTGTGTAAGTTCTCCCACTTAAAAAGATCAGAGAGGCCTGTAATTTTCATCATAGGTATACCTCAACTATGAGAGACAAAATGAGGAAAAAAAATCCAGAAAATCACATTGTCTGATTTTTAAAGAATTTATTTGCAAATTATGGTGGAAAATAAGTATTTGGTCAATAACAAAAGTTAATCTCAATACTTTGTTATATAGCCTTTGTTGGCAATGACAGAGGTCAAACGTTTTCTGTAAGTCTTCACAAGGTTTTCACACACTGTTGCTGGTATTTTGGCCCATTCCTCCATGCAGATCTCCTCTAGAGCAGTGATGTTTTGGGGCTGACGCTGGGCAACACGGACTTTCAACTCCCTCCAGAGATTTTCTATGGGGTTGAGATCTGGAGACTGGCTAGGCCACTCCAGGACCTTGAAATGCTTCTTACGAAGCCACTCCTTCGTTGCCCGGGCGGTGTGTTTGGGATCATTGTCATGCTGAAAGACCCAGCCACGTCTCATTTTCAATGCCCTTGCTGATGGAAGGAGGTTTTCACTCAAAATCTTACGATACATGGCCCCATTCATTCTTTCCTTTACACGGATCAGTCGTCCTGGTCCCCTTGCAGAAAAACAGCCCCAAAGCATGATGTTTCCACCCCCATGCTTTACAGTAGGTATGGTGTTCTTTGGATCCAACTCAGCATTCTTTCCCCTCCAAACACGACAAGTTGAGTTTCTACCAAAAAGTTCTATTTTGGTTTCATCTGACCATATGATGTTCTCCCAATCCTCTTCTGGATCATCCAAATGCTCTCTAGCAAACCGCAGACGGGCCTGGACGTGTCCTGGCTTCAGCAGGGGGACACGTCTGGCACTGCAGGATTTGAGTCCCTGGCGGCGTAGTGTGTTACTGATGGTAGCCTTTGTTACTTTGGTCCCAGCTCTCTGCAGGTCATTCACTAGGTCCCTCCGTGTGGTTCTGGGATTTTTGCTCACCGTTCTTGTGATCATTTTGACCCCACGGGGTGAGATCTTGCGTGGAGCCCCAGATCGAGGGAGATTATCAGTGGTCTTGTATGTCTTCCATTTTCTAATAATTGCTCCCACAGTTGATTTCTTCACACCAAGCTGCTTACCTATTGCAGATTCAGTCTTCCCAGCCTGGTGAAGGTCTACAATTTTGTTTCTGGTGTCCTTTGACAGCTCTTTGGTCTTGGCCATAGTGGAGTTTGGAGCGTGACTGTTTGAGGTTGTGGACAGGTGTCTTTTATACTGATAACGAGTTCACACAGGTGCCATTAATACAGGTAACGAGTGGAGGACCGAGGAGCCTCTTAAAGAAGTTACAGGTCTGTGAAAGCCAGAAATCTTACTTGTTTGTAGGTGACCAAATACTTATTTTCCACCATAATTTGCAAATAAATTCTTTAAAAATCAGACAATGTGATTTTCTGGATTTTTTTTCCTCATTTTGTCTCTCATAGTTGAGGTATACCTATGATGAAAATTACAGGCCTCTCTGATCTTTTTAAGTGGGAGAACTTACACAATTGGTGGCTGACTAAATACTTTTTTGCCCCACTGTAAATAAACTAACACCATCAAAAGCATAACCTCCTCTACATAAAGAACGTGTCAATTCTGCTGATTTGATTTAAAATTTTTTCTTGTATTATTCTTTAGTTAGCCCCGACCCTCTCACCTGCCATTCCATCAGGTTCTCTGGCTCCAGACAGGTAGTGCTCCTTTCGGTGGTGAGGCTCTCCGAGCTTAAAGAGATCCTCCAATCTGAGAAACTGACAAACACCCTGCCAGATGGAGCCACACGCCACAAGTCTGTTCCCAGTATAATCCACCAGTAAGAGCTTGTTCACATTATCTGTATACTCCAGTCTGAGGGCACAGACACACAGGTGAGGCGTTACACAGGTGAGACTCTACACAGGAGAGACGTTACACAGGAGAGGCGTTACACAGGTGAGGCGTTACACAGGTGAGACTCTACACAAGAGAGACGTTACACAGGTGAGACGTTACACAGGAGAGGCGTTACACAGGTGAGACGCTACACAGGAGTGACGTTACACAGGAGAGACGCTACACAGGAGAGACCTTACACAGGAGAGACGTTACACAGGTGAGACGTTACACAGGAGAGGCGTTACACAGGTGAGACCCTACACAGGAGAGACGTTACACAGGAAAGACGCTACACAGGAAAGACGCTACACAGGAGAGACGTTACACAGGAGAGGCGTTACACAGGAGAGGCGTTACACAGGAGAGGCGTTACACAGTAGAGACGTTACACAGGAGAGACGTTACACAGGTGAGACGTTACAAAGGAGAGACGTTACACAGGAGAGGCGTTACACAGGAGAGACGTTACACAGGAGAGACGTTACACAGGAGAGGCGTTACACAGGAGAGACGTTACACAGGAGAGACGTTACACAGGAGAGACGTTACACAGGTGAGACGTTACAAAGGAGAGGCGTTACACAGGAGAGGCGTTACACAGGAGAGACGTTACACAGGTGAGACGTTACACAGGAGAGGCGTTACACAGGTGAGACGTTACACAGGAGAGGCGTTACACACGTGAGACGTTACAAAGGAGAGGCGTTACACAGGAGAGGCGTTACACAGGAGAGGCGCTACACAGGAGAGACGTTACACAGGAGAGGCGTTACACAGGAGAGACGTTACACAGGAGAGGCGTTACACAGGAGAGGCGCTACACAGGAGAGGCGTTACACAGGAGAGACGTTACACAGGAGAGACGTTACACAGGAGAGACGTTACACAGGTGAGACGTTACAAAGGAGAGACGTTACACAGGAGAGGCGTTACACAGGAGAGACGTTACACAGGAGAGGCGCTACACAGGAGAGACGTTACACAGGAGAGACGTTACACAAAAGAGACGTTACACAGGAGAGACGTTACACAGGAGAGGCATTACACAGGTGAGACGCTACACAGGAGAGACGTTACACAGGAGAGGCGTTACACAGGAGAGACGTTACACAGGAGAGGCGTTACACAGGAGAGGCGCTACACAGGAGAGGCGTTACACAGGAGAGGCGTTACACAGGAGAGACGTTACACAGGAGAGACGTTACACAGGAGAGACGTTACAAAGGAGAGACGTTACACAGGAGAGGCGTTACACAGGAGAGGCGCTACACAGGAGAGGCGTTACACAGGTGAGACGTTACACAGGAGAGACGTTACACCGGGGGTGACGCTACACAGGAGAGACGTTACACAGGTGAGACGTTACACAGGTGAGACGTTACAAAGGAGAGACGTTACACAGGAGAGGCGTTACACAGGAGAGACGTTACACAGGAGAGACGTTACACAGGAGAGGCGTTACACAGGAGAGACGTTACACAGGTGAGACGTTACAAAGGAGAGACGTTACACAGGAGAGGCGTTACACAGGAGAGGCGTTACACAGGTGAGACGTTACACAGGAGAGAGACATTACACAGGTGAGACGCTACACAGGAGAGACGTTACACAGGAGAGACGTTACACAGGAGAGGCGTTACACAGGTGAGACGTTACACAGGAGAGGCGTTACACAGGAGAGACGTTACACAGGTGAGGCGTTACACAGGAGAGGCGCTACACAGGAGAGACGTTACACAGGAGAGACGTTACACAGGAGAGACGTTACACCGGGGGTGACGCTACACAGGAGAGACGTTACACAGGTGAGACGTTACAAAGGAGAGACGTTACACAGGAGAGGCGTTACACAGGAGAGACGTTACACAGGAGAGGCGTTACACAGGCGAGACGCTACACAGGAGAGACGTTACACAGGTGAGACGTTACACAGGAGAGACGTTACACCGGGGGTGACGCTACACAGGAGAGACGTTACACAGGTGAGACGTTACACAGGAGAGACGTTACAAAGGAGAGACGTTACACAAAAGAGACGTTACAAAGGAGAGACGTTACACAGGAGAGGCGCTACACAGGAGAGGCGTTACACAGGTGAGACGTTACACAGGAGAGACGTTACAAAGGAGAGACGTTACACAGGAGAGGCGTTACACAGGAGAGGCGTTACACAGGAGAGGCGCTACACAGGAGAGACGTTACACAGGAGAGGCGTTACACAGGAGAGACGTTACACAGGAGAGGCGTTACACAGGTGAGGCGTTACACAGGAGAGGCGCTACACAGGAAAGACGTTACACAATAGAGGCGTTACACAGGAGAGGCGTTACACAGGAGAGACGTTACACAGGAGAGACGTTACACAGGAGAGACGTTACACAGGTGAGACGTTACAAAGGAGAGACGGTACACAGGAGAGGCGTTACACAGGAGAGACGTTACACAGGAGAGACGTTACACAGGTGAGACGTTACAAAGGAGAGACGTTACACAGGAGAGGCGTTACACAGGAGAGACGTTACACAGGTGAGGCGTTACACAGGAGAGGCGCTACACAGGAGAGACGTTACACAAAAGAGACGTTACAAAGGAGAGACGTTACACAGGAGAGGCGTTACACAGGAGAGGCGCTACACAGGTGAGACGTTACACAGGAGAGACGTTACACCGGGGGTGACGCTACACAGGAGAGACGTTACACAGGTGAGACGTTACACAGGAAAGACGCTACACAGGAGAGACGTTACACAGGAGAGACGTTACACAGGAGAGGCATTACACAGGTGAGACGCTACACAGGAGAGACGTTACACAGGAGAGGCGTTACACAGGAGAGGCGTTACACAGGAGAGGCGTTACACAGTAGAGACGTTACACAGGAGAGACGTTACACAGGAGAGACGTTACACAGGAGAGACGTTACACAGGAGAGACGTTACACAGGAGAGACGTTACACAGGTGAGACGTTACACAGGAGAGGCGTTACACAGGTGAGACCCTACACAGGAGAGACGTTACACAGGAAAGACGCTACACAGGAAAGACGCTACACAGGAGAGACGTTACACAGGAGAGACGTTACACAGGAGAGGCATTACACAGGTGAGACGCTACACAGGAGAGGCGTTACACAGGTGAGACCCTACACAGGAGAGACGTTACACAGGAGAGACGCTACACAGGAGAGACGTTACACAGGAGAGACGCTACACAGGAGAGACGTTACACAGGAGAGGCGTTACACAGGTGAGACCCTACACAGGAGAGACGTTACACAGGAAAGACGTTACACAATAGAGGCGTTACACAGGAGAGGCGTTACACAGGAGAGACGTTACACAGGAGAGACGTTACACAGGAGAGGCATTACACAGGTGAGACGCTACACAGGAGAGACGTTACACAGGAGAGGCGTTACACAGGAGAGACGTTACAAAGGAGAGACGTTACACAGGAGAGGCGTTACACAGGAGAGGCGTTACACAGGAGAGACGTTACACAGGAGAGACGTTACACCGGGGGTGACGCTACACAGGAGAGACGTTACACAGGTGAGACGTTACACAGGTGAGACGTTACAAAGGAGAGACGTTACACAGGAGAGGCGTTACACAGGAGAGGCGCTACACAGGTAAGATGCTAAACAGGAGAGACGTTACACAGGAGAGGCGCTACACAGGAAAGACGTTACACAATAGAGGCGTTACACAGGAGAGGCGTTACACAGGTGAGACGTTACACAGGAGAGACGTTACACAGGAGAGACGTTACACCGGGGGTGACGCTACACAGGAGAGACGTTACAAAGGAGAGGCGTTACACAGGGGAGGCGTTGCCCAGGTGAGACGTTACACAGGTGAGACGTTACACAGGAGAGAGACATTACACAGGTGAGACGCTACACAGGAGAGACGTTACACAGGAGAGACGTTACACAGGAGAGACGTTACACAGGAGAGATGTTACACAGGTAAAGTTCGACATGGGTGTAAAGTTACACAAGTTAGATGGAAGACAGGTGAAACAAGGTGGGGCTAGTGACAGGTAAGCAGAAAGTGTAAACAGACAAGAGAACTGAATCACAGTTAGCCTTATGAGTTGTAAAACAAATGGACACTCAGTTGAGCAAACTAGAAATCAGGCAAACTCACCTGTATCCGCAGGCTCTGACACTGGGTGGGGGGTAGCACTTGGCATTATCTTCTACAGGTCCAGTCACATGACTCTTCAGCTCCATCAGACTCGGTGACAGCTTAATGACTCGGTTTATGGCACCTACAAACACCTCACCTGTCCTCCGATGGACAGTCAGGTGAGTAAGTGAAGTGTCAAAAGATTGATACACCATCCTGCCCGATGCCAAGGTGAGAGGGGTGGGAGCAGCCGGTACAGAGAGGAGGGGGGTGGAGAGGAGGAGGAGGGAGAGGAAGACAAGCAGAGGGGAGGAAAAAGAAGAGAGAAGCATGGTGGATAGAGAGAGGAGAAAGAGGAGAGGATGGAGGGATAGAGGAGGAGAGGAGGAAGAGGGGAGGAGGAGGAGGAGAGAAAGGCCAGCTGCAGGTCTGATGAAGAGTCGGTGTCACTGGAACATGACTGCAGAGAAACACAAAGACCCACAATCAGAAGAAGCCTGACGACGTTCATGTGTGTGTTTAGTGTGCATGTGCATGTGTGTGCCTGTCTGGGTGTGTGTGTGCATGTGCATGTGTGGGTGTGGTGGGGGCGGGGGGGTGTCCATCTGTTTTCTCACTGATTCTCTCAGGAAGCTTCAGTAAGTCTTAGCTGGATGGAAATTTCTCTCTCACTCAATCTTTTCTACTCTTGTTTGATTGACAGCTTCATTCTCCAACACACAGACCTGAACCTTTAAGCACCGCCTCCTCCAGCTCCTAATTTTAGATCTAATAACAAGCTGAAAGAAGAGGGGACAGCGTTCTGCGGGTTTGGCATGATGATGCTGCCTAATCTCTTGGTGTCGGGGTCTCTGAGGGTTAGACTGCAGCTCCACACACAGAAATCAATAAGAGAGGATACGAGACACTGAAGGTGGAAACAGAGAGCTGCTGTTAGTATTAACCAGACTGAAGTGAACCTGATCTGTTTTGACTGGTTTCTGATTTCTGTTAAAGTGACGACTGTAGTTACACTAGAACATCAATAACACCGTAAGTTGCTTTCACTGAAGAATCTTTGAGTGTCTGAGGACAAACACCTGAAATACACAAAAATATAAAAACCAAAACATCAAGTAATTCAACAATAAGAAAACCCCTCCACTGGGACTGAAAACACAAATACTGATAGAACCACATCAAAGGAGATAACTAGAGAAACTTCAAGTTCATTTATTTATAAAGTTCCAGTTCATAACAAAGTAATTTCAAGTCACTTCACAGAAAAATCAACCAATTAGTAATAAAACATTTTCCAACTAAGGAACCAGCTGATTGGGTTGAATTGTTATTTCAGCACAATCCCCCATCCTGAGCAGCACGATTGGTGACAGTGGAAAGGAACGACTCCCTTTTAACAGGAAGAAACCTCTAGCAGAACCAGAACTAGAACCAGAATCAGAACCCGGCTCAGGATGGGCGGCCTTCTGCCTTCCAGACAGTAAAGATGGAGAACACAATAATCTTCACATGAAAACATTTAAACATCAGAAATAACAAAGTTAGTGTGATGTTTGAAGAATCCACAGAGGAAGAATCTGGTCTTAACATTTAAAACTTGAAAAGCTTCAGCAAAATGGGATCTACTGTAGAGGGTTCTAGCTGTGGACAGGAAGGATCTCCTGTAGAGGGTTCTAGATGTGGACAGGAAGGATCTCCTGTAGAGGGTTCTAGATGTGGACAGGAAGGATCTCCTGTAGAGGGTTCTAGCTGTGGACAGGAAGGATCTCCTGTAGAGGGTTCTAGATGTGGACAGGAAGAATCTCCTGTAGAGGGTTCTAGATGTGGACAGGAAGGATCTCCTGTAGAGGGTTCTAGCTGTAGACAGGAAGAATCTCCTGTAGAGGGTTCTAGATGTGGACAGGAAGGATCTCCTGTAGAGGGTTCTAGATGTGGACAGGAAGGATCTCCTGTAGAGGGTTCTAGCCGTAGACAGGAAGGATCTCCTGTAGAGGGTTCTAGATGCGGTCGGGAAGGATCTCCTGTAGAGGGTTCTAGCTGTGGACGGGAAGGATCTCCTGTAGAGGGTTCTAGCTGTGGACAGGAAGGATCTCCTGTAGAGGGTTCTAGATGTGGACAGGAAGGATCTCCTGTAGAGGGTTCTAGATGTGGACAGGAAGGATCTCCTGTAGAGGGTTCTAGATGTGGACAGGAAGGATCTCCTGTAGAGGGTTCTAGATGTGGACAGGAAGGATCTCCTGTAGAGGGTTCTAGCTGTAGACAGGAAGAATCTCCTGTAGAGGGTTCTAGATGTGGACAGGAAGGATCTCCTGTAGAGGGTTCTAGCTGTAGACAGGAAGGATCTCCTGTAGAGGGTTCTAGATGTGGACAGGAAGGATCTCCTGTAGAGGGTTCTAGATGTGGACAGGAAGGATCTCCTGTAGAGGGTTCTAGCTGTAGACGGGAAGGATCTCCTGTAGAGGGTTCTAGCTGTAGACGGGAAGGATCTCCTGTAGAGGGTTCTAGCTGCGGACGGGAAGGATCTCCTGTAGAGGGTTCTAGCTGCGGACGGGAAGGATCTCCTGTAGAGGGTTCTAGCTGTAGACAGGAAGGATCTCCTGTAGAGGGTTCTAGCTGTGGACAGGAAGGACCGCCTGTAGAGGGTTCTAGATGTAGACAGGAAGGATCTCCTGTAGAGGGTTCTAGCTGTGGACGGGAAGGATCGCCTGTAGAGGGTTCTAGCTGTAGACAGGAAGGATCCTCCTGTAGAGGGGTCTAGCTGTAGACAGGAAGGTTCTCCTGTAGAGGGTTCTAGCTGTAGACAGGAAGGATCTCCTGTAGAGGGTTCTAGATGTGGACAGGAAGGATCTCCTGTAGAGGGTTCTAGATGTGGACAGGAAGGATCTCCTGTAGAGGGTTCTAGATGTGGACAGGAAGGATCCTCCTGTAGAGGGTTCTAGCTGTAGACGGGAAGGATCTCCTGTAGAGGGTTCTAGCTGTGGACGGGAAGGATCTCCTGTAGAAGGTTCTAGCTGTAGACAGGAAGGATCACAGGTAGAGGGTTCTAGCTGTAGACAGGAAGGATCCTCCTGTAGAGGGTTCTAGCTGTAGACAGGAAGGTTCTCCTGTAGAGGGTTCTAGCTGTGGACGGGAAGGACGGCCTGTAGAGGGTTCTAGCTGTAGACAGGAAGGATCTCCTGTAGAGGGTTCTAGCTGTAGACAGGAAGGATCTCCTGTAGAGGGTTCTAGCTGTAGACAGGAAGGATCTCCTGTAGAGGGTTCTAGCGGTAGACGGGAAGGATCTCCTGTAGAGGGTTCTAGCTGTGGACGGGAAGGATCTCCTGTAGAGGGTTCTAGCTGTGGACGGGAAGGCTCTCCTGTAGAGGGTTCTAGCTGTAGACAGGAAGGATCTCCTGTAGAGGGTTCTAGCTGTAGACAGGAAGGATCTCCTGTAGAGGGTTCTAGCTGTAGACAGGAAGGATCTCCTGTAGAGGGTTCTAGATGTGGACAGGAAGGATCTCCTGTAGAGGGTTCTAGATGTGGACAGGAAGGATCTCCTGTAGAGGGTTCTAGCTGTAGACAGGAAGGTTCTCCTGTAGAGGGTTCTAGATGTGGACGGGAAGGATCTCCTGTAGAAGGTTCTAGCTGTAGACAGGAAGGATCTCCTGTAGAGGGTTCTAGCTGTAGACAGGAAGGATCCTCCTGTAGAGGGTTCTAGCTGTAGACAGGAAGGTTCTCCTGTAGAGGGTTCTAGCTGTGGACGGGAAGGATCTCATGTAGAAGGTTCTAGCTGTAGACGGGAAGGATCTCCTGTAGAGGGTTCTAGCTGTAGACGGGAAGGATCTCCTGTAGAGGGTTCTAGCTGTAGACGGGAAGGTTTTCCTGTAGAGGGTTCTAGCTGTAGACGGGAAGGATCTCCTGTAGAGGGTTCTAGATGTGGACAGGAAGGATCTCCTGTAGAGGGTTCTAGATGTGGACAGGAAGGTTCTCCTGTAGAGGGTTCTAGATGTAGACAGGAAGGATCTCCTGTAGAGGGTTCTAGCTGTAGACAGGAAGGATCTCCTGTAGAGGGTTCTAGCTGTAGACAGGAAGGATCTCCTGTAGAGGGTTCTAGCTGTAGACAGGAAGGATCTCCTGTAGAGGGTTCTAGCTGTAGACAGGAAGGATCTCCTGTAGAGGGTTCTAGCTGTAGACAGGAAGGTTCTCCTGTAGAGGGTTCTAGATGTGGACAGGAAGGATCTCCTGTAGAGGGTTCTAGATGTGGACAGGAAGGATCTCCTGTAGAGGGTTCTAGCTGTAGACAGGAAGGATCTCCTGTAGAGGGTTCTAGCTGTAGACAGGAAGGATCTCCTGTAGAGGGTTCTAGATGTGGACAGGAAGGATCTCCTGTAGAGGGTTCTAGATGTGGACAGGAAGGATCTCCTGTAGAGGGTTCTAGATGTGGACAGGAAGGATCTCCTGTAGAGGGTTCTAGATGTGGACAGGAAGGATCTCCTGTAGAGGGTTCTAGATGTAGACAGGAAGGATCTCCTGTAGAGGGTTCTAGCTGTAGACAGGAAGGATCTCCTGTAGAGGGTTCTAGCTGTAGACAGGAAGGATCTCCTGTAGAGGGTTCTAGCTGTAGACAGGAAGGATCTCCTGTAGAGGGTTCTAGCTGTAGACAGGAAGGATCTCCTGTAGAGGGTTCTAGCTGTAGACAGGAAGGATCTCCTGTAGAGGGTTCTAGCTGTAGACAGGAAGGATCTCCTGTAGAGGGTTCTAGATGTAGACACTTCAAATTCAGCAGTGGGCGTTATGTATACACTTACATTCAACAGGCTACACAGAACCTGGGTTCAAAAATGACATGACCTTTCAGAACATGACAACTATAATAAGGAAATCCTAGACAAAATGGAATTATGCAATAAAATCACAACATAAATAAAAATATGACAAAAAGCTAAACTGATCACTTAAAGAAACCTGAAAGCACAAATGAAATTAAACTCACGCAACACAGAAAAACCAAAATCCTTCAAATGTTTTAGGTGCTCAAAATCTTGGTTGTGCGTTTTTTCCACTTTTGTTTTTTTTTTTTTTCTGGCAGACAGTGTTGACGCCCTTGTAAGTGTTCGGGTCCTCAGAACATTTAATGGAAATGTTCTCTCACTCCTGCACCTCCTTCTGGCCCCAAATAATCTCCTGGGAATTGAAGATCTGTGGGATCTGTTTCCAGAATATCTCAATAAATTAGATTTGGTTGTTGTTTCAAATGGAAGTTTTGTGACAAAGATTTAAAATGCTGATAAAGAAATTTCTGAAAAGACTGTCAGTGTACAAAATAACGCCTCTTCATTGAGCCCCCACACAGCACGTTTTCATTAATTAATAATATATACTGTGATGACATCAGTTTGTGTGTTGGATTTGGTTTATACTTGTTTTAAATAAAGACATATTTAAATTAATTTCACCAGTGTTCATAGTTGTAACTTATTTTAGTTAAATATCAAAGAAAAGAAGCAGAAAATCGAATTTACCAAAAAATATATAAAAGGTGACAGCAACAAAGAAAGGTTCACCTTGGCAACAATTCTTAGCTAGATAATTAGAACATTGTGGCGGTCTGTTATTTTATCAAAGTGCTCAGGAGGTTTTTATGTTGCACCATGTCACTTGCTTCTTTAGCACCTGTAATCACCACTCATCTCCATCACCTGTGCTCTCTGCAATCAGCCCAGTTGTTTCCACCTGTGCTCCTCCTTTTAGAGGCCGTGTGTGAGCAGTAGCACGCTGCCATACTTGTCTTAATAACATGTTACATAGACTGGAGAAACATGGTACAGGACAATGTGAATATTGCAGTCAGGAAGAAATAGAACATGTCATCATCCACTATATGAAATATTACACAGAAAGGAGGGTTCTAGTCAAACATCTGAGGAAAGAAAAACAGATACTAAACATGACAGAAATACTAAGAAATAGTGCAAACAATGTAATCTGTAAAATATTGTTATGATATCTGACAAGAACTGGGTTGATCAAGAGAATATAGCAGTTACTCATTCTGATGTCCTGATCCACACCCAATACCAGTAGGTGGCGGTAATGCAACCTAAAGATTTGCCAACCGCCTTTAAAGAGGTAATTTCACACAAATTTCATGACTTTGTGGTTATTTATTAACCTGTAATATGAAACATTTTATATCTATAAAACACTGATTAACAGACCTTTTAATCTGTCTGCGTCAAGATTCGTCAGGCCTCGAGCAGCAGCTCGTTCATATTCATCATTTGGATTTGCTGGATTCTGATTGGCTAACAAACTAGCCTATGAGAGCAAGGTATACTGTTTCCCGCCCCGCTGCGCATGGTAACATCAGATGTAGTCTCTTCCTGTTTGCTACATCTTATGCTAACAGCTTTTAGCCAGCAGCATGCTAGGTGTTATGCTAACAGCTTTTAGCCAGCAGCATGCTAGGTGTTATGCTAACAGCTTTTAGCCAGCAGCATGCTAGGCGTGGTTTCAACTGCAGGAGCTGATGAATACTAAAGAACAAAGGAGTTGTGATGAAACAGATACAGGCCGTTAGAACTCAGGAGAACTCGGGTTTTATCACCACCTGCGTAGTTTGAGAGATAAAAACTGAAAGAGAAGTTGTTGACCTGTTTTCACCCACTATGAAGGTAAGAACACCTGTGGAGCTAAAATATTCAACACAAACCTCAGAAACACTGTTTTTAATGGAAGGGACTCTTTAAACAACAGAAGAAGAACACTGTTTATACCCGTTAAACTATTTGGTTTTCAAACTTTGCTGAACCTGTCAGTTCTGTTTGTTTAACGTCTCGTGTGTACGGAACCATTTCCTGATAAATGACCACACCCTATGCCCTGCCTGTACGTTCACCTGTTTTGTTGATGTTAGTTTAAATAACCTTGTCTGTTTTTGACCTGATAGAAGAGTTTTCTTCCTTTTTGGGACTTTTTGCTTTTGTCTTCTGGCTGCTCAAATAAACACTGTTAGACTGTCCTGCTTTGTTTCTTAGAAAGTGGCGCGGTAATCTTTTAAGAACATGAATACATTTGTAACTGTTTTATGTTTATCTGGTACAAAATGTGACCTGGTGTGTTACATACCTGTTAGTCTGTGTTCAGTGTGTCCCACACCTTTTGATCTTAGTTTGATTACTTCTTCTGTCTGTCCTTATTTGGTAATCTAACTTCATTCCCTGAACCTGCTCACACCTTCAGTTACTCTCTCTCCACACACCTGTCTGTCTCCCTGTCTTCCTTTGTGTCTCATCTTGTTTGTTGAATACACTTCCAAACCCATGTCCATCTGTATTCCTGTCACTGTATCTTGTTTGACTCTGGACCATTTCCCAACCTTGTCTCTGTCAGTCCCCATCTGTCCTCTCTCTAAGATGGATTACCTGGTTTTTGCTTGGTTGGTTTTTTTCCTCAGTTCATTGCCACCTACACCCACAATAATAAAACTGTTAGAACTTCTATTCCATCTCCCTCTGTTTGCTTCTGAGTTCAGCCGTTTTAAAACAACATGGTAGTGTCCTTTTTTGACCACTTACCTGATCATGTCCTGCTGTTTCCTTTGGGTCCTCCACACCCGTGTCCCTGTATTGGACAAGGGTGTCCAATACAGGGACACCCTGGGATTGTCTCTTTTCTTTTCTCTCTGTCCTGCTGCAGACTCCTCATTAGTGTTCATCAGGTCCACCTGCTGTCAATCTCATCAGCTCGTCCTGCTTCACCTGTCTGCTCCTCTGTAACAGCTGTGGAGGAGCAGACAGGTGAAGCCTTCCACACCTGTGCTTCGGATCCCTGTTACCTGTTAAAACCTGCCTACTTCCTGTATACCCCGACACCGGTCTGTTTCCTGTTTACGTCTTTATCTGCCCCTTCTGGATTGTCGCCATGGCTTGGACTGCTTGTGTGCTTAGAACTCTGTACCTGACCACGTTTCCACCTTTCCCCTATCGGATCTCTTCTCCTGCTGGATTACCTGACTTCGATCTGTTCTGGAATCTGACCCTGCTTCTACCTGCTCTCCTTAATCACCTGTAAGTTTCACACCCAGCCACAAGCTGATATACTGTGTGACTCTGGTTTATTTCCCAGCTCATCGTCATCTTTTCTGCAATAAACTTGAAACAGTCACTGTGCTTTGTGTCTAATCTGTGCGATTCTGTCTACCTGTACGAGCAGGTATGATTTGAAAGTCTCTGAGCATCTTTGGTTAAAGGATGTTTATCAGTCTAATTTATTTGCTTTCCAAAATGCTGTGTACCATTAGCTCTTTGCAAAGTTTATCCACAGTGTTTTGAGTTGATGAAGTCTCCTCCTTTCAGTTCTTGCTGATCAACAAATAAAAAGTGAATTTTATTATTCAAAAGAAAAGAAACTGCTGCCAAATATTTTGCTTGCAAGCAGATTTAAAACTACATGGCACATAAAACTAGTTTAAAACTAATGCTCTGTCGTAGGAGTGTATGTGTTCCAATGTTAGTGACAGCTTCAGTAAAAACAGTGACAAATTCATTTTAGGAGGACAAATACAACTCATTATAAATATGAATTTGATGCGATTCAACAGAAAATCACAAAACACATTTTAATGGATTGGTCTGGAAACTTTCTATGAAACTTCTCTTAAAATAAGTAATTTAGAGTTTAGCTGCAAGCTGCTTTTCATGCAGGAATAATGAGCACTGAATAAAATGACTGCTTTTCTACTAACGTAATTTAGCCGTTGGTTCAGAGAAAGTTTAGGAAATTAACAGGACTGAGTACTTGCAAGTTTCAAGTTTCAAGTTTATTTATTTATAAAGCGCCAGTTCATGACAAAGTCATTTCAAGGCACTTCACAGAAAAATCAATCAATTAATAATAAAACATTTTCTATCTAAGGAACCAGCCGATTGGGCTGAATTGTTATTTCAGCACAATCCCCCATCCTGAGCAAGCACAACTGGCGACAGTGGAAAGGAACGACTCCCTTTTAACAGGAAGAAACCTCTAGCAGAACCCGGCTCAGGATGGGCGGCCTTCTGCCTTAGCCGACTGGGGTCTGAGCTGACAGGAAAGAGACACAGACAAACACAGATGTATTTAGGCCAGTCGTCATGTCTATGGAAAGATAAACAGAGAAACAGTTAATGGCAGCAGTAACAATCAAAGCAATAACAATTTGATGGTTCTAGTGGGAATATTTCATCCCTTGTTTATGTGAGATACACCCTCCTCAGAGGCAGCCACAGTAAAGAAAGACAGCAGAGTGAAAAAAAAAATGTGGTCAGTATGTCCTCCGGCAGTCTAAACCTATAGCAGCATAACTAAAGGGAAAGCTCAGGAGAACCCAAGCTAACCCTGACTATAGGATTGTGTAAAAAGGAAAGTTTTAAGTCTATTCTTAAAACTACACAAGGTGTCTGCCTCACGGATAAAAAGTGGAAGCTGGTTCCACAGGAGAGGAGCCTGATAATTAAAAGCTCTTCCTCCCATTCTACTTTTAGAAATTCTAGGAACTACAAGCAGACCTGCAGTCTGAGAGCGAAGTGCTCTGTTAGGAGCATATGGAACAATAAGATCTTTAATATAAGCTGGAGCTTGGTCGTTCAAGGCCTTATACGTCAAAAGTAAAACCTTAAACTTTATTCTAGACCTTACAGGGAGCCAATGAAGTGATGCTAAAACAGGAGAAATATGGTCTCTCCTTCTAACTCTCATCAGAACTCTGGCAGCAGCATTTTGGATCAGCTGGAGGCCTTTAACAGCACTATTAGAACACCCTGATAATAATGAATTACAGTAATCAAGTCTAGAAGTAATAAATGCGTGAACTAAAGTTTCAGCATCCCTTTGATTCAAAATGCTCCTAATTTTAGCAACATTACGTAGGTGGAAGTAAGCCGTCCTGGTAACATGCTTTATATGAGAACTAAAGGACATGTCCTGGTCAAAGATAACACCCAGGTTCTTTACCTTCTTGTTGGAGGCCAAATTAATGCCATCCAACGTAGATGACTGACTACACAACTTGTTCCTAAGATTCTCAGGCCCAAAAGTCACAACCTCTGTCTTGTCTGAATTTAAAAGCAAAAAATTAAGCGTCATCCAACGTTTTACATCATTAAGACAAGCTTGTAATCTCTGCAGCTGGTTGGTCTCATCAGGCTTCATTGATAGATATAACTGAGTATCATCAGCATAAAAATGGAATTTTATACCATGTTGTCTAATAATTTTACCAAGCGGTAACATATATATAGTAAAGAGGATTGGTCCAAGCACTGAACCCTGAGGAACTCCATGACTGACTCTGGTATATGAAGAAGATTCATTATTTACATGAACAAACTGGAATCTTTCAGTTAAATATGATTCAAACCAGTTTAATGCAGTTCCCTGAATCCCAATATCATATTCAAGCCTCTTCATTAGGATCTTATGATCTATAGTATCAAACGCAGCACTGAGATCTAACAGGACAAGTAGAGACACAAGTCCACTGTCTGAGGCCATGAGAATATCATTAGAAACTTTCACCAGTGCTGTTTCAGTGCTATGATAAGCTCTAAATCCCGACTGGAACTCTTCAAAAAGATTATTACTGTGTAGATGATCACATAACTGGTTTGCAACTATCTTTTCTAGAATTTTTTAGATGAAGGGTAAATTGGATATAGGTCGATAATTACCTGGAGATCCTGGATCAAGATCAGGTTTCTTAAGTAAAGGTTTAATAACAGCAACCTTAAAGGCCTTAGGCACATATCCATTCATTAAAGACAAATTGATCATGTCCAATATCCATGTGTTAATCAATGGGAAGACATCTTTAAAAAGTCTGGTTGGAACAGGATCCAACATACATGTAGATGGTTTAGAAGATGCTATAATTTGTGTTAACTCATTAAGATCAGCTGGACAGAAAACTTGCAGCTCTTCCAACTTGCGTTGGAAGAGCTGCCAACTTATCACCTGCAGTCAACGTAGTCTTAATGCTCTATTTCGATTTTTTGTGAAATCCGATCTTTTAGAAGGTCGTTCATATTGCCATTGAAATGAGACCTGAATGTGACTCGCTGTCTGAACGGATGCGCAGTAGAAGGAACAGTAGCTACGTTTACATGCGCCAAATTTCCCCAATCTGATTAAAATCTTGGTCGATCAGAATTCCCAAATCCCTGTTTACATGGACACTAACTGAAATGATCTGATCATGTCATGAGTACACATGCACCAAGCACTCAATCAGGTTAAATGAGTTGAGCATGCGCACAGCGAGTTGTCTTTCCGGGGGAAGAAAAAAAGTAAACAAACTCCGTCCTTTCTGCACGTCTTTCCCGCCCCATCGTGTGCTCGAGCTGACTCACGTTATCCCCAATATGGACCTTCTGCAGGTGATTACCTTTATGTTTGGGTTTTTACTGGTCGCATTAACCAAGCTAGAGGCTGAATACATATTACTACTGCTGCTCCACCACAGGAGAGGAGAGCAGGATGACAGGATGACTGCACCAGCAGACCACGTCTGTTTACTTCCCGCTATGTTTTCTACTTGGGTCTGCGAAAGCAGAAAGACGTCACGCTGAAGTTGTACGCATGCGCAAAGGGCTTTTTTCACCCTTTCTTTCTGAATGGGTGTATACATGCACGTCTATCTGAATGAAGATCGGACAAAACCACCCCTCTCGATCGGAAGTAAATTTCATTCTGATCAGGCTGAATCGGATCAAAACATTCTGATTGACGTGTTTACATGATGTATTTTTTATCCGATTGGGCGTTTATTCCGATTAAATGTGCCCATGTAAACGTAGCTAATGTCTCCTTGCATTTAGCTGAGACTTTTTATTTTTCTTTGACACTGGAGCCACGTTCCCTTAACCCGCACTCTGCCATTTCTATGGAAATGATTTCAAAAATCGCGTGGTTACGATAACACCCCTCGAGTTTGGCCTGAACAGATCTGTCTCTCTAAATATTAAACTTTGGTTACACTTCGGTTTTGACTGTTCTCTGCGTCATCTGCTGTTACTTTTTGCTCCCGCGTCCTCGACGCAGAATAGTTACATATGTCACATATTGATGGCGTACAGGTCGGATGGAATGCGACCAGGTGGTTCAGATGGAAGTCACATGCTAAAAGATCAGATACGTATCAGATTTAGGACCACATGCTGAAGTGGACTGGGTCGCATTTGAAAAAATCGGATCTGTGTCATTCAAACTGTAATAAAAAACAGATACAGGTCACACGGGTGAAAAAATCAGATTTGGGTCACTTCAGCCTGCAGTCTGAATGTAGCCATTGTTCCTATTTCTTATGTAATTATTTATGTATTGGAGCATTTTACATTTTGGATCAGTCTCTTCATTTCTGTGATGAAATGCAGGTAAACTGCTTTTGGGTTTTTTTGCCTTAGATTTGTTTATTTATTTAATTTATTACAGCTATAAATAAAGACCTATTCTTCCCTGTTTATGATTTAATTTTTATTACAGCAAGCCTCTTTCTGAAAACTTGAAAAGTATAACCAAATATGGTAATAAAGGTTTACAGCAGAGTGCTGAACATCTGCACTCTCAGCTGTCTTCATGTAGCTTCCTGTTAGGTTAACTGCTCGTCCTCTGGGAGCCATTACTCTGGGCATTACATTGAAAGAGGGCTTCAAGATGTAACAAGCCTATTTTTTTTGTAATGCCGCTGGGTCAGAGCTGCAGCTATAACAAGGCCTTGGAGATGGATCATTATGGACCAGATACAGAGAAGTGCATGTATCAGTTGTGAGTGGGAGTGTGACAGCATGTCTGACAAATAGAAAGTGTCTCGTCAAAGCGTTTTTGGAAGATTGAGATGAATTCCTTAGTAACTTTACGTCTCCTGAGAATTAACAAGTAACACTCCTGACCTCAAGATGCCACTTTAAAATCTCCACATTCAACTTTAACAAACCAAACCAAAGATTTGGTTCAGCACATTGTAGTTCTGATATCTTACTGAAACATGCACAAATCTGAACTGAAATAACCTCAAAGACATGTTATTGTTAAATAATAAGTTTTAAAAAGTTAAAAATCATTATTATTACACCAAATAAATAGAACATGCAAAGAAGATTTTCTATTACCCTTTTCTTGGATTGTACCTCCATAGTACGAATTAACATCTTATTTCATAACGAGATGTTATTAGTAGTTTATACAGTATTCTTGTTTATGGTGAGTGTTTCCTGTTAATTATTTAAACATATTTTTATGATCCTTCTCTGATATTTTCTATATAAAAGCCCTCTGGGTCCTTATCAGCCATTGTTGGGTCCTTCTCCTCTGGGTGTGTCCAAACATTTGCCTGTTGCTCTGATAATGTAAAGAAATTAAAAATAACATCATATTTAATGTTTCTGTCCTGGGAGAATTTATTTGATAGGTAAAATGTATTTATGGAAAAATATAAAAACAAAAATTAAACAATAAATCTGTTAATTGAAGTCAAGACTGTAGAACGGTTCATGTGCAGAAGGAATCTGTAGCACATCTCAACAGGTAGCATATTTCAACAGAACACCGGTTCATATACATGTTTATGTACAACCCAAATTCCCCCAAAAAATAGCTTTTCACTTATCAGTCTATAAGCATTTTTGTTACAGTGATATGACTGATCAGAAAATGAACCTAAAACAGCCAGAACTGTCATTATTAATTGTGCTCGAGCAGGAAGCCTCTCCAGGATGGACGCCAGCAGATGCAGATCAGGGACGTATGCGTAGTGAGAGGGGATTGTTAGTACCTTGAATCAACAGAGAATATTTGCAGAAAGCTTGTCACAATACCGTGATTGTTCTGTCTTGTAATCTGTGGATCTGTTAAAGGTGTGATGACATCACTGTTTAAACTGGCGTAAAGCTATTTCATGTAGTAGATATGCCCGCATATGTCAACTCACAAAAGAATTGGATTAAAAAACTAACAGGGCGGGGGTGTACGGGCAGGTCAGAATCCTCTTCTCAGCAACACGGTTCCTTTCATTAATGATATGTGGGTCTCCCTGGCTGACTTCGCTCTGATTGGCTACAACCGTTGCCCGCAGCAAGCCTTTCTTCTCGGCTCCGTCAACAGTCCAGTAACACGGCGAGTGGACGTTTACAACCGTATATGTTCGAGCCTGAAACGTCTTCTGAGGAAGACGGAGGGGTGAACACATAAAACTCAACTAATCACATGAGTGAATAAACAGTGCTGTCAGATGTTATCAATGAAAATAGATTCACAATATGGTATGATAAACCTGTTGCTCACGGACATTGTTGCTAGAGCGGCTATCACATGCTAGCATCATGAACTCTTCAGACCACGAACAAACGTTTATCAGACAAGGCAGCATTTTATTAAATAAATAAACTTACAGGTATTGACGATGTGGTCGCCTCCTTCAGGGTTGGTAAAGAATTTTTAATTAAAATCAGTTTCTTTGACAATCCCAACTTGAATTCACCCAAGTTATGGAAGCAGTCCTCCGTGAAGTGAGCTGAACATATTCTCAAATTGAGGTTATAACTGCGTGGCACTTCTCCATAAATGAACTTCAGCCACTCTTCTCTAGTTTTTTCATCCTTCGGGAGTGAGTGTAAACTTCCAGCATGGGTTGAGCATCCTTGGACACAACAGGTCCCCGTTTGCGTAGTCATCTCTTCTCAAGAGCAGCAGCACAAGCTAGCGCAACGCAGCTAACGGTGTATGGGCTGGGGG
>SSNP01000042.1:3414625-3440832 GCA_006937955.1 Pachypanchax playfairii | reverse complement strand
TTAAAAAACTGTAACTTGCTCAAATTCACAACGATTTTCAGATGATTTGGGTTTTTATAAACATCAGAAATGTACCTATGACACTACATAATATGAATAATTATATAGCATTATTATTACAAATATTTATTACCAAAGCTTCTAGCGCAGAATTATAACCATGGACTCATGAAAATATATAGGTGCAATAAATATAAACAGGCTTTTGTTTATAATTAATATTTAGGTTTCTAAAACTCAGTTTACCAATATGAGAACATTACTAATTTAATAAAATATTTCTATTTTTATGTGTTCAGTTTGAACATGCTAGTTCCAATATATTAATATTTATATTTTTACATCATCACGTTATAATAAACGATAATAAAACATTCTCTTCATTTTCTGAAACATCTTTGACAGGAAAGTGACGTTTATTTGCAAAACAAATTGGTACAAGATTTCCTTTTACAAATATACACAAAGAAATATAGTTTTATGCTCGCTGTAGATCAGAATCCTGTTAAATTCCTCAAGTCCTCACTGCAGATCAGAGGGACAAAACCGTCTCTTCTCAGGACCAGTTCCTCCTCGTCTCTATGGAAACCTTAAAAACATGAAATGTTCTGCATCATAACAAGGTCCTGTATCATGAAAAATCAACTTTTTGGAGCTTTTAACCATGTTGTGATGCTATTTCTTTATTTTAAAGACCTCCAGAGTGGATTTTGGCTTAATTCATGCATTCCTGAGTAATCCTCCTGAAACCTGCGCTCTGAGCAGCTGCTTTACTCTCTCATGTAAAACGGCTGAATTGAGCGTCTTTACGTCACGGTGTCGTATCAGGAAGTTCCTGACCAATCCCTGCTGCCCCTGTAGTTGGTACGAGGTGAGCTGCGAGAGTCAGAAACAATTTGTCAGGAGCTCATCACGGCAGATGTCTAACCTACAGCCCAGAGTTCCCACACTTCAACCACCTGCTGCTCTTTATTAGCATGAGCTGCTAATAAAGACTTATCAACTCGACCCTGCTAATCACATGTCAGTATGACTCCAGCTTTACAGCTGAGCTCCACGTCACCGCAGCCCGTCCCACCACCTGATAAAAGACACAGTCACTCACCCTGCCAGCGCTCAGTCAGACGTCCCGTTTGCCACGAGCTCCTGTTCGCCTCCGTGCTGCAGTTTAACCGCCTCATTAATCCAGCCTCAGACCTCAGACCTGTCCCGGTCGATCTCTCTCTCTCTCAGTCCGCCCCGCTCTCGGCTGCTGGTCTCACAGTCAGCGAATACGGTCGCTGTCTCATCTCAGAAATTTTTAGAAAACACTTTCTTCAAGTAGTGGTACAGCAAGACGTCTGCATCTTTCAAGAAGACTTTGATTTTCATGCAAGACAATGTTTTCAGAAATGTTTATTTTTAAATTATGAGTTTGTTTATTATTCTCACTTTAACAGGTGAAAATAAACAAGTGAGATGGGAAAATCTTTCTTTGTCATTCAGTTGCATAATAATTCTGCACACTAATAGTTGCATAATTCTGGTGTATATGTAGATATTCTCTTAAAGGTGAGATGACATCACTGTTTAAACTGGCGTAAAGCTATTTCATGTAGTAGATATGCCCGCATATGTCAACTCTCAAAATAATTGGATTAAAAAACTAACAGGGCGGGGGTGTACGGGCAGGTCAGAATCCTCTTCTCAGCAACACGGTTCCTTTCATTAATGATATGTGGGTCTCCCTGGCTGACTTCGCTCTGATTGGCTACAACCATTGCCCGCAGCAAGCCTTTCTTCTCGGCTCCGTCAACAGTCCAGTAACACGGCGAGTGGACGTTTACAACCGTATATGTTCGAGCCTGAAACGTCTTCTGAGGAAGACGGAGGGGTGAACACATAAAACTCAACTAATCACATGAGCGAATAAACAGTGCTGTCAGATGTTATCAATGAAAATAGATTCACAATATGGTATGATAAACCTGTTGCTCACGGACATTAGCTACGTTTACATGCGCCAAATTTCCCCGATCTGATTAAAATCTTGGTCGATCTGAATTCCCAAATCCCTGTTTACATGGACACTAACTGAAATGATCTGATCATGCCATGAGTACACAAGCACCAAGCACTCAATCAGGTTAATTGAGTTGAGCATGCGCAGAGCGAGTTGTCTTTCCGGGGGAAGAAAAAAAAGTAAACAAACTCCATCCTTTCTGCACGTCTTTCCCGCCCCATCGTGTGCTCGATCTGACTCACGTTATCCCCAATATGGACCTTCTGCAGGTGATTACCGTTATGTTTGGGTTTTTACTGGTCGCATTAACCAAGCTAGAGGCTGAATACATATTACTACTGCTCCTCCACCACAGGAGAGGAGAGCAGGATGACAGGATGACTGCACCAGCAGACCACTTCTGTTTACTTCCCGCTATGTTTTCTACTTGAGTCTGCGAAAGTGGAAAGACGTCACGCTGAAGTTGTACGCATGCGCAAAGGGCTCTTTTCACCCTTTCTTTCCGAATGGGTGTATACATGCACGTCTATCCGAATGAAGATCGGACAAAACCACCCCTCTCGATCGGAAGTAAATTTCTTTCGGATCAGGCTGCATCGGATCAAAACATTCGGGTTGACATGTTTACATGACGTCTTTTTTATCCGATTGGGCGTTTATTCCGATTAAATGTGCCCATGTAAACGTAGCTATTGTTGCTAGAGCGGCTATCACATGCTAGCATCATGAACTCTTCAGACCACGAACAAACGTTTATCAGTCAAGGCAGCATTTTATTAAATAAATAAACTTACGGGTATTGACGATGTGGTCGCCTCCTTCACGGTTGGTAAAGAATTTTGAATTAAAATCAGTTTCTTTGACAATCCCAACTTGAATTCACCCAAGTTATGGAAGCAGTCCTCCGTGAAGTGAGCTGAACATATTCTCAAATTGAGGTTATAACTGCGTGGCACTTCTCCATAAATGAACTTCAGCCACTCTTCTCTAGTTTTTTCATCCTTCGGGAGTGAGTGTAAACTTCCAGCATGGGTTGAGCATCCTTGGACACAACAGGTCCCCGTTTGTGTAGCCATCTCTTCTCAAGAGCAGCAGCACAAGCTAGCGCAACGCAGCTACCGGTGTATGGGCTGGGGGTGGGGTGGGGGGGTGGACTGTTTACTTTACTGTGCACTGTTATTTTGACGCTATGAAATACGTAGGATGAAATGCCACGTAGGAAAAAATGGTGCTTTCCGATTTAACCGTTTTTTAAATATGAAACAAAGCGGACCGCCCACAAACGGGAACTTTGATACTCGCTTTGGACGTTCACACGGCCTCATCAGTGCACAACACATCATGATATACCCCAAAAACCTCAAAAAAGTGCATTTTGATGTCATAACCCCTTTAAGAAAGCAAAAACTTCACTTTTTTCCACTTAAATGTTTAGGTTTGAGGGTTTGTTAACATTTAGGATTGACCAAGAGCACTGTAGTTGTACAATAACAAAATGTATCCACGAAAATACAACTTGCCTAATAATTCTGCACACGGTGTATGTGTTTCCTGACGTTTTTTAGATATAAAATGTTTCCTATTATACTGGTTAATACTTAAGAAATAACCACAAAGTCCTGAAATGTGTATGAAATGGACTCTCTAACAGTTTAAATACCGTCCTGTCCAGGTATCAATATGTTAAATACAGACAGGTAACTAAAAATTTATATATTTCTTTTTAAAATGACACTGAGGCCCAGAGTGTCCAAAGGTTGGGTCTCCCTGTGACTGTTAAGCAGAACTTTACAGCCAGCACCAATAATCTTTACTTAACTATTTTATCAGAATCCCTGCCTGTAAAGTTAAAAGCTGAGCATTCCCTTTGTGCTTTTGAAGCTTTTGCCACTTGCTGTGAGATCGATCACACAATGTAAAACCCTGGAAACCTCCTGCTGGATAGCTGGATGAGAACGTTTTCTTTTGATGTTGTTGAGGCTTTTGACTGTCTCTCTCCTCTCCTCCCATCAGCTGACTTCCCTACACTCTTCACCTGGACAGTTGTCAGGTAGAATCCAGACTCTGACCGGGGTCCTGCTGAAAAGGCTCATATATTAGAGGAAACCCGTCCTGTGCAATTTTTCTGTAACCAATTTTTGTTGTTATTTTGAGGAACATTTAAGCAGCTTGAACTCAGTGAACTCCAACATCTCGAAACGTGTTTTCACCAGGATTAAGTTGTTTTTGTTCCCGTTAGTTTTATGTATTTTGTATAAATCTGGTTGTTTCTGTTGCCTCGTGGTTTCCAACACAGGATCTTGTTATGTTTTTGATTGAATGACTCACTTCGGTCTGCTTAGCTGGTTGCTGAACCTGCAGCTGTAGGTGAGCTTGTAACCTGCAGAGAACCTGAATGAATCACTTGTCCTGCTCTAATTCAGGCTTCAGGCTCCTCCCCTCTGGTCTAAATCAAAGAGGCTTATTTGATTCCATTTTTTTACTTCCTGTTGGACTTTTCTGCCTGAAAGAGTGTCTGACTATACGGTCGACTGATCAGCTGGTCTGCCTCGCAGGGTGTTCTCGCTCCACCGTCCTCGGCTAGCGAGGTACCACCAAAGGACTCGCCAGTCAGATCTGGCCGGCGTCAAACTAATGAACTCTGACAGGAAACAACGTGTTACCTGCTGGGAACATGAGACGTTATTTCCCGGGTTTCTCTGAAATGTTTTACACACAGATCTGGTGTTTTGGGATGGAGGTTTATCCTGGTAACCAGTTGCTGCTTTTAGGTTTTCATGACTTGTTCAACACAAAATATTAAATTATAACTGCAGTGATGTTTGTTCATCATGTAGAATGTTAGTTATATAAACAAAGTTTTATTTTTTATTTTTGTTCTGACAGTCCTCGTAGTTACATGCTAACTGAATAAAATAGCCATGAATTGATGATATTATTTAGAAAATGGTTTAATTTAAACTTTTCTCCCACTTAGAGAAGTTCCAGGATAACATCCAGACTATAAACGTGCCGTAGTGCAGAATGCAGCTACTCAACATTAAAAACAATTAGTTTTTCACTCATAAAATATGCCTGAATCTAATAAATTCTCCCAGATGTGTTACGATCTCTCGTCCTCTCGCTGACCTGCAGTAACCTCCTGTGAAAATAACCACAGGTTATTTTGGCTCGGAAGCTCTTCTGGTTTTTACCCCCTGATGTTACTGACTTCTGGCTCATTACTTTGGATAATTTAGATAAAAGTTATGGTTGTTTGTAGCTTGATGGACTGGCTGCCTACAATGTATTAAGAGTAAACAGACTGTTTTTTGTGTACAGTCCGTATTGTAAGGGTTTGTTTTTAAATTTCTAAAATGGACATAATAATCTGAACATTTCTCCCACTCACTCCACTTCCTGTTCTTTCAGCTGCTGTCCTGAGATTAAATTAACTCAAAGTTAATCTAAATAAATTTGTGAATAATTTCATAAATATTCTCTGGCTAGTCAAGTGTAATTATAAATGTCTGGGAAAATCTACAATTATGTATTTTATCTGTGTAGAATGATGAAATGTTTCCTCTCTCGTGTCGCAGGTCACATCAGCATCATGTCTGTTTACTTCCTGTTAGATGGAAGTCAAGGTCCACAGGTACCAGCACACCTGACCAGGATTCCCATCTCCCTGATCAGTACCAGCACCGACTGCTCCAACAAAACCATCAAGGTTTGTTTATCAAAGATCCAACAAGACTCCAAACCAACTTCAACCAAATGTTGCTAGTCAGAAAGAAAACACGAAGGTTTCGGAGTTCTGGCCAAGTGGAATGAACGCAACACTTTCGTGTGTTTGATATTTAAAGATTTGTTCATGACAGAAAATAAAACCATTAAAATAAAACTCTGCTTTTATCTGGTCAGTGCACAGAATATTTTCCCAGAAGTTTTGGTGTTTTTTTGGTAAATGTAGAACTTTGTGATCAGTTTTGGTCCTGGACCTCTGCACAGCAGCCATTTTGGCTCCGTTGCTCTTTCCTACTGTTGAATCATAAACTCTGACCTTAACTAATGTGAATGAGACCTGCAGGTCTTTAGATGTTCTGATTTCTTCTGGATGAATTGTTATTGAGCTTTTGGAGTAAATTCCATCAGCCTGCAGCTGCTGGGAAATGTTCTATATTTTCTCCAGATAAAGTCTCTCTCTGTGGTTCACTGAAGTCCTAAAGCTTTAGAAAGTTCTCTGAAACCCTTAAAGACTGAGAGACCTCAATGTTGTCAGTTACTTTCTCACACAAGGCTGACTGGATCAAATGTCCTTTAAAAAGTGACATCATTGTTTTATTTAAAATTGATTTAATGATCTGAAACAACAAAATAAATCTATCTTTTTCACATTTACTGTGTTTACAGTCACTCCAAGGACAAACTGACTGAAAACTGACGTTTTTTTACAAGCTGGAGACACTTTAGTGCTTACAGGTTTTTTTTGTGTTGCAGGTCTTCATGTTTTTTTCCTGGTAGGAGCTTCCATCAGTTCTTGTCCAAATGTCTTGGTCTTTTCATGAAAACATTTTCACTTCTGTTGATCAGAAATCAGCAGGAATGTCTTTATAGAAACACAATAATCATCTTTCACCCTGCAGCTCGTTTCTGCTGTCAGGGCTGTTTGTTTTTTCTGATTTGAAGCTGTTAACCGGCCCTCAGAGGAACGCAGCAGAACTTCAATCAGCCCTAAATGTTTTTTGTTGTGTACTAACTATATTTTCTCTTTTTACAGGGAAAAGTGGTTATGAAAGGGCCTTTGGTGAACAGAGGGCAACATGACTTCATCCTCAAAACTGTCATTCAAGGTAACAACTGTCAGGTTTTACCCCATTTTCAGTCCAGGCTGCAATTGCTGTTACATTTCTTTTTCTTTATGTTCTACTTCTTCTTCTTGTTTTGTCTCCTTGAGATTTATGGGAAAGTTTTTAGCAGCTAGATTCTTGGTTTGCATTGACATGTTTATGACTGTTAGTCTTTTCAGTTTGGAGACAGTGTTTGTGTCTGAATTTGTTTCTGAAAGACAAATTTTCTTCTTTTTTTAGAAGATGATTCGCAGCTGAATGACTCATCTCAGAACTCCTCCATCAACATCATCCTGTTTGGCGCTCTGGCCAAGAACTTCAGTCACAATGTCAATCAAGGGGTATGTTCAGTCATTCATCAGCGTTATGGGATTAAATCACAGTTATGACCAATTTATAGACTCTGGCCTTTTCAAGCAGAACACAACAGCAACATCAGTCCACTTCAGAACTGATTATTTTAATGATGCACGCAGTGCAGTGATGTTAGAGTTATAAATATTCACACAGCCAATAAAAATAATGAACTTACATGTTACAAAAGACAGAACTGGGGAGAAACAGGCACGTTGTTTGAATCTCTTGAACTGTACAACTGTACAGGGATTTGGTTCTAAATTAGTTCTCACACGTTTTGTGTTGCCCCCAAATCAACCCCCCTAACCAACCCCCCAAAATAAAAGTTAAAGATTATATATATCTTTTTACATAATAAAGCAAAATGGATGGAAAACCTGCATATTCACTCCAATAGGGCTGAAACGATACACTGATGTATCGATTTATCGCGATACAGGGAGCAATTTGGTATTGTGAGGTCCAATATGGATAATATCGATACAGTAAACGTGTTGTACTGACAACATGCGAGAAACAACATGCGCTCTAACATGTATAAAAAAAGGTTTTTCACTGAAAAAAAAGACTCTGAACTGATGTGAAAGCGATTCAGTGGTTTTGTATCTACAATATATTACTGTAATGAGCAACTGTTAAAAATACATGAAGCTTCATTAAATAACTCTTATTACATATTTCTAAGTAAGAATTTTATTTTGTGACATATTAGCTTTGCTAATAAAATACTACAAACTGATGTAAAAGTGAATGAGTGAGTTTGTTACACCCGTTGTCATAGTATCAAAGCAAAATAAATAATATCCAGAGAGTTTTATTTTGTTGAAAATGCAAAATAAAGAAAAGTTTTGATGTATCGTATCGTGCATCGTATCGTGAGCAATGTATCTAGATACATATCGTATCGTTGGATAACATATCGTTACATCCAATTATTCAAAGGAAGAACGAAAGAAGGATAAAAAACAACAACAAAACAGTTAAATCTGTTCAAAAAACAAAAGCAGAAAGACTGAGTTCAGTCAGTTTGCTGTTATTTAACTAAATATTATAGGTTTAATATTTCATTCTTCAGCTTATATGATCTTTTTGCTTGTGGCATTCATCTTTTTTCCTCGACTGACTGCTTTATAAAGAGGTTAACATGTTCCTGTCTGCTCGTCATCATGTGATTTTTGCCCTGATTAGATTCTCTCTCAAATCACCATAGAAACACCATGTGTGTAAGATGGGCCACATGGAACTTTAACTGAATATAAAAAATATTAAAATTACAACTCGCTCTACAGTTCAAGAGAATGTGCTAAATTAATGTGCAGCAGTTTTAGTTATTTGTCTGAAAGTATTATTATAATTAAAAAATAGAAAGTGAGTTAGAGATGTTACTCTGACATTTCTACATTATTGGGATCATTTGGGCCCAAAGTTCTGACGTTAATTTCACAGAATTGAACCTTCAGCTTATTTTTCTCCCATCAGAATGATGCATCTGTCATGTATCACATGCTGTTGAGTGGATGGAAATAAATACGAGTGTCTCACGCAGACAGATGTGTGTCTTCTAGCTGCTAAATCTAATTTACAAGTTGAGTTATTCCCCTTTGTGTGTGTGAAGTACTAACAAACCCTAGTGGTGCCTTTTTTATCTGCCAGGATTTCCAAACTTTCCAAACAAACATCAGACCACGTCTCCTGAAATTAGATCTTTAATCTCATAAAGTTTTGTCAAACTCAAAGTGAAAAAAATCTCTCTTGGGAAAGATTTTTCAATTTTGTGTAAGCAGTGTTATAAGAAATAGATAATGAAGGTAGTTTTTATTATGTTTAGGAAAACTTCAAATTATTCTTTGTACACAAAGGCGACTATGAATTTTTCTGAGTTTCAGTCTCATTTTAAAACAGGAAGTGATGAAACAGGAAGCAGCTCTTTGGTTCCATCTTACATGGACATTAAAAGTATCAATGAGTTGGTGTTTTCATTGATAAAACAGTGAAACTCTGTATATCAGCTGGTTGTAGCAACACTGCTTCATTGATGTATTTTCCTAAATCAGACCTAGAGAATGATGACATCACTCACACAGAAATAAAAGACTTGATGATGTTCTGACTCAGTGGGTTGGAGTTTGAGCCATGGAAAGATTCATCTGTGCAGCTCGAGTCATTTTCATTCAGCAGAGACACGAGTTAAACATTAAATATCATTTCTATCAACAACATGACCTGTAATCTAATACTGCACAGAAACAAAGCAGCAATATGCAGAAAGAATCACGTGGAAATCCTCTTTACTGAATGTCTCACTCTCAACATGCAGAGTTCTGCTGAGGAACATTAATGTTTTTAATAAAAAGGGACTGGAGTTTGAAATGAGCTGCTGCTGCAGGTCAACAGGATCTTTCTATCAAACCAGCTGCTGACGTGAGGATGAGTCATTTACATGACTTTGTTTGCAGGTGTAACCTCACAATCACACACGCTCACACCTACGATTCAACTTAGTCATAATAATTATAGCCCATAAAAACACAGATAATCAGAGAGAAATCCTCATAGTGCAGATCAGCTATATGGGATTCTGCAGCATCTTCAACCTCAGTCTCACCCAGGAGAAGGTACCAGTTCTATGGAAAACATCCTGCCTTGTTCCAGAACCAAAGACATCTCATCCATTGGCCCCTAACGACTACAGATCTGTTGTCCTGAACATCTCACATCATGAAAGTCTTGGAAAGACTCATATTGGTCCAACTAAATAAACAAACAAACACGTTTAAAGACCCACTGCAGTTTGCTAGTTTGCTTATTGCTGTGGGGTTGGAGTGGAAGACGCCATCATACGCCGGCAGCACTGCATGGTTCACTTGAGCTTAAAGGTTCCTGCAACTTGAAAATAAAACTTTAAAAACACAGTTTTAAGGAGTGATGGAGGATTATCTGACTTTATGTGTTCAGTTAACTTGACTTAACTTCACATGTTGAAACTTATTAAAGTGCTTCAGCTCACTCTGAGACTGCGATGCATCTGTGCTCTGTGAGCTTCTGTGTGAAGGTGTCGACACAGTTGAATCTGTCCGTGTTACAGAGGGACAAAGTGTGCACATCAGGGATAATCCTCCTCAGCGCTCTACTCCTGCTTCCCTTCAACTCGGCCTTGGTGGAACTCAAAGCCATGTAAAGTCTGAATGTAGGAATTCATTGTAGCCCGAGGTGCTGCTTCACTCTGCAGTGGATCAGAAGTCTTGTCAGAATGTCTCTGTAACATTATTATTTTTATTATGTGCTTTTTCAGCTCTGAGCTGAGGCTTAAAATCATCTCGAACAGCTGACAGGCCAAACACAAGACAACCTTCACTTTTCACAGCAGCTTATCTATTTTAATGTATCTGTGTTTGTTGTGACATCTTGCTTCATGTCTCCAAGGATGCAACATCTGCCACTTCAGTTGTCCACATTCTAGGAGAAGAAACTGTTTGTCTCTGTCCCTCATTTGTAATTCCCTTTTAAAGATCGGTTGTTTATCTTGTGTTTTCTTGCAGGATGTGGTGGCGGCCTCTGGCTTCACTGTAGGCAAATCTCCCACCAAAAATGAGGACAAGCTTCACCCCTTTAACCTGCTGCTGTCAGAAGATGACGCATTAATCTATGTGAGCTTTTTATGGATCTATAGTTAAGGGTTTGAATAATCTTTATATATTTACACTAAAGTCTTCACATCAGATTGTGACTGCAGGTGCAGATTTACTGCTCGTCCTCGCTGTCTGAACCTTTGCATGACGACGTTACCTGTTTGTGTCTCGGTGTAAATTACGGCTGCAGGCTGTAACAGTTTGTTAGAGCTTGAGTTTATCATTGAAGTTACACATCAAACATGACTCATTCTTTGCCATGTCTCAGTCTGTGCTGCTGTCAGACAGGAAAACAGCTGTACCTGGTGACATTATGTGTGTTTACAAGCTGATCTAATTCATGTTCCTCTGTTTTACTGCAGGCTTATTAATCACACATTACAAATGTCACTGTAAATCTGTATGTGGAAAAACACGAGTTCCAACAGAGAATGTTCTGTGTCTGTCCACTGTCAGAGTTTTAGAAGAAAATAATTTATTCATAACAATTATAATAGGATGGAAAATCATCAGACCGCTGCATTTATTAAATAAGAAAAACAAGGCCTGTCAGTGGGTCAGGCAGAGGACTCAGGAGAAGAATGAACCTCTGAAGTGTACCACCTCAAACCTTTTAACATCTTCTTAAGGAATAAGAGATGTTGTTCTTTTTGTTCACAACCAGAATAAAATGACTCTGTTAATAATTCAAAACGATGATGCATCCAGACTTTAAAAATGATATTTGTGCTGCTACTTGAGTCTAATACGTAAGAATAACTGACCCTGCACAGAGATAGAAATGATTTCTTACCCAAACAGCAGTGAACATCTAGATTTAATCAGTTAGTTTAAATCCTGCGTTTGTGTTGGGTAAACTACATTGTTATCTGAAATAAAGTTTTATTTGTTTATTATTTTTTGTTTTATCTTTGTCTCTATTGAATGTCTGTTAACCTTTTTCTGGAAAGAAAACTTAAAAGAAACTTTCATCCCAGGTTTTTCCACATCAGCCTCCTCCAGACCCGGGATCTGCTCCGGCCAGCAAGCGGAGCTCCACGCTGTCTGCTGAGGTTAGAGTCATTAGAAAGAAACATCTACCCACCCGTCTGTCTGTCTGTCTGTCCGTCCGTCCACCGACTCATCGATAGGCTTATGCAGATGTTCTAATGTTTCTTTACTAGTTACTCTGCAGAAACTGCAGCTTTGGTGTTTTGGTTGACTGTCTTGCGTTATTGTGTCAGTAAACTAATTCATTCACTAGTCAGTCTTTTAACTAGCGTCCTTCAAAGTGGGTTAACCTGTAGCTGAAAAAGTCTTGAGATCTTTTCTTTATTTAAAAACACAAAACCTTTCAGTTTAAAAATCTCTCAAACATTTAAAATCTTAATCATAATAATGAGCAACTGACGACTTCCACATAACTGATTTTATTTTTCTTGATGGCCTTTCAGTTCTGGAAGGGATGATTATCATCACTTGTCTCCTTTCATGCCCAACGTTTATACTAAGATCATCTCATGCTGTGAAATCAGGGACTTGATCAAATCTTTAAAACAACGTTACCCATGATGCAACAGACCCACTGCTGTGTGACATCACAAGCACCTGATGTGCTCTCACTTTCACACTGGTTGGAAAATCTGACAAGTGAATGTAAAAACAAGCTACAGTAAACGTGTGTGTATACACAGATTCATCCAAGCTGGAGGAGAGCTTTTCTCTGTAGAAGCATCAATAACACACAGACTGCTTTTAGATCAAAATGTCTATAATCTGCACAAGAAGGATCAATAAAGTATCAATTATTATACGTGTTTGCTAATGTTGATTTGATGTTGGGGCCACCTTGAATGAGGTTGATTCAGAAGTTAAAGAGTCTCTTCCATTAAAACAGTGTTTCTGATGTTTCTGTTGAATATTTTAGCTCCACAGGTGTTCTTACCTTCATAGTGGGTGAAAACAGGTCAACAACTTCTCTTTCAGTTTTAATCTCTCAAACTACGCAGGTAGTGATAAAACCCGAGTTCTCCCGAGTTCTAACGGCCTGTATCTGTTACATCACAACTCCTTTGTTCGTTAGTATTCATCAGCTCCTGCAGTTGAAACCACGCCTAGCATGCTGCTGGCTAAAAGCTGTTAGCATAAGACGTAGCAAACAGGAAGAGACTGTGTGCTGTTGCCATGCACAGCGGGGCAGGAAACAGTATACCTTGCTCTCATAGGCTAGTTTGTTAGCCAATCAGAGTCCAGCCAATTCGAATAATGAATATGAACGAGCTGCTGCTCGAGGCCTGACGAATGTTGACGCAGACTGATTGAAAGGTCTGTTAATCAGTGTTTCCTAACGTCTTTAGATATAAAATGTTTCATATTACTGGTTAATACTTCAGAAACATTCATAAGGTCATGGAATTTGTGTGAAATGGCCTCTTTAAACAGTTGGAGATTTGAATCCAACGACTCATTAATCTGTCCAGTGATTCATGAGATATTTTGCTAATGAACACACACTTCCACAGACACAGACGAGAACAATACCACCCACCTTTTACCTTTCAGTAGCGTGCAGTATGTCCAATGGGTAATTTATTGGTATGTAACATGTATGTAAACTAGTGCTTTTTTCACTCCATGTTCATTTTGTTTCCTTTCAGGTTTCTGGAACAGCTAAAGTACCAAAATATACGTATGTGAAACTGGATGAGGTGAAGGTTGGAACTGTTGTGAATGTATACGGGGTGGTGGTGTTCTTTAAACAGCCGTTCAAGAGCTGTGGAACAGGTGAGTCAGGAACACAGATTTATAGTATGATAGTGTGTCATAATGTTAAGCTCCATGTTAGAGAACAAGATGTTTAAAAAGTACAGAAACATTTAACATGTGGATTCAAAAGTTTAGAGAATGTCACATGAAGGTTCAGTTAAAGTTGATCCTGATTATTGACCTGAAAGCTGAATATCCGAACATTTTGTGAGTGATGCATGTGTTGGAATCAGTTTAACCAAGAATTACTAAAATACTGAAACTATTTCCTAGTAACTTGGCAAAGTGTCATAGTATCAAGTAACAATTTAAAATGCTGTAATGTAACAAAGTACCTTCTTGGAAAGTAGTACATTTCCAGAATCACTTTTACTCAATCTCGCTAGTGAAGAGTGAACTAATAAACAATTTAGGGAGAAACATTTCCTGTTGCTTCATATTCAAGTTCAGTATTATTACTAAGTAAAATATAACATTAGTCTTTTAGGTGAAGTGGATCTGTAACAATTCCACCCAGTCAGCTGGTTCCTTAGATAGAAAATGTTTTATTATAAATTGGTTGATTTTTCTGTGAAGTGCCCTGAAATTACTTTGTCATGAACTGGCGCTTTATAAATAAATAAACTTGATACTTGAACTTAACAGAAAACCTTCTTGGTTTCAGGTTTTTATTAAGTCTTTAATAACAGAACCCGTGTGGCTGCTTTTAGTATCGAATACTATCCAGTCCAACAGTGATCAAACCCAAACATTAGATAAACCACACTCAATTCGTCTGGTTGGAAACTTCTTTTTATACATTTTATTATTGTATTTTGTAGTTGTTTGTGCTTTTTATTAAATAAATTGGACTTCTTAAATGACATTTCCTAGATGGTGAGAGCAGGCTGCACTCAGCCTGTTCATCAGTTCTCCACAGGGCTGTGTGCTCAGCCCCCCACTCTACACCAACTACACTCACAGCTGCATCCGTCACATGAACAATATCCAGATGTAGGATCTTCACCCACTTTGTTTTGGAGTGAGAGTATTTGTTAAATGTTATTATATCGGATAAGAATAACTGTCAAAAAGGTGTGCGCATTTTAACATTCGTATTTTTATGTCAATAAAAGTCTTGTACACAAAACTCTGCTGTCATATACGTGAGTCTGGGAAATTGTGTGGATTAGGATTGTTTTCTAATCTAAAAGCTGTGAGTGCAACATTCATTGTCTAGACTACAAAGTCTTCTCTGTAGATACGAATTTCAGTTTGTGGGTACGAGTCGAAAAAGTGTTGAAATGACGTCACATGGGGGAGGAGTAACCTATCAGGTGTTATGCCGAGAACCGTGGATATAATAATCAGTGCTGCTCACTTGGGGTGTCCCCCATGGTTCAATACTGGGACCCTTTTTTATTTACCTTCTCCCTCTAAGTTTTCTTCTGAAGAAACACAAGGTCAATTATCACATCTATGCTGATGCCTGTCAAATCTACCTTTCAATAAATCCTCATGACCTGACTTGTTCCATTTTGGACTGTCTATCAGAAGGGAAAACTTGGCTGGCTTCCAATTTTCTACTTCTGAATGATAATAAAAGGGAGGGTATTCTCATCACATCTAAAAAATGTACCACTCCAATCCCAGATCTCTCATCTGTCTCTTAATTGGTCTTAGGTCCTGTGTAACCAGTCTGGGTGTTAAACTTGACTGTGACTTGTCCATGGTGCCTCAAGTTGCCACCATCAAGTCCTGTTTCTTTACACTCCGTCTTATTACCCGCCTTAAACACATTCTCAAAAGGAAACACCTGGAATCAGTCATTCATGCATTCATTACATCGAGACTTGATTATTAAAATTATGTCCTCTATGATGTTAACAAGTCCTCTCTTGACCGCCTGCAGAAGGTCCAGAATGCAGCAGCACATTTTCTCACCAACACAAACAAGTGATCTCACATCACTCCTATTTTGGTGGAACTTCATTGGCTTCCTGTTTCATACCACATTCAATTTAAATTTCTACTCTTTATTTACAAATCCCTTCATCATCTGGCTCCTTGGTAATTCTCTGAACTATTCAGTAATTACAACCCCTCGTGTGCATTAAGATCTGTTGACCTTCTATTACAAATTCCAGGTATGAATTATAAATCCATCGTGAAGATGCTTTTTCATTTGCGGGTCCTATTTTATGGAACAATCTTCCACTCTCTGTAAGACAATCCACATCTGTAAATTCTTTTAAATCTCCTTTGAAGACCCACTTACTTTAAGTTGTCTTTTGGTTATTATTGTTGATATTGGTTGTATCAACACTCCTACTCCTGATTTGACAGCCTGTCTTTTATTGTATTTTTGTTGTATTTTCTTTCTTGCCTTATTTCTTGATTTGCTGTCATGCTGTATGTTAAAGTGCTCTATATATAAACTTGACTTGATTTATTACTAAATGGTAATGAATATTTGAACATAGAAAATGAATAGGTTCTGCAGCCTTCTTCTAATATTTCTTTTTGGATCATTATTATCAATGACATATTTAAATCATATCTTGCTTTTGGTTTTCATGATAAACCATAAAGTCTCTGATGACTCTCTTTCCACAGATTTCTGCTCCTTCCTGAAGATCACTGATCAGTCCAACCAGAAGATTGCCTGTAACATCTTCTGCAAAAAGCTGGAGAACCATCCCATCATCTTTCAGATTGGAGACATAGTCCGCATGCACAGAGTCAAGGTCCAGTCTGAAAGAATTCTTTATTTTAGACTGCATTTTATATGAAACACATTGTGAATGTTGAGTTCTTTTTGTTCTCTGCTGAAGAATCTGAATCTAATTTAAACAATTTCAAACAGCTGAAGTTTAAATATTTGTCACATATTTTTTAGAAGAGTTAAAGTTTTAGGACAGAAACGGGTGAAAAATAGTTAAATCTTGGCACAACAGCCAAGAATGAGTTGCTTCAAGTGGTTTTCAGATACTTTCAAAGATGATTCAGTCTGAGCCCAGTAGCTGAGATCAGATCCCAGATAAACCCGTTTAACATCTGAACTAAGTTCAGTGGTTTAAACCGGGTCAGCATCTGAGAGGGAGACATGGAGAGATTTACACACCGAGACTGACTTACAGTGGGGCAAAAAAGTATTTAGTCAGCCACCAATTGTGTAAGTTCTCCCACTTAAAAAGATCAGAGAGGCCTGTAATTTTCATCATAGGTATACCTCAACTATGAGAGACAAAATGAGGAAAAAAAATCCAGAAAATCACATTGTCTGATTTTTAAAGAATTTATTTGCAAATTATGGTGGAAAATAAGTATTTGGTCAATAACAAAAGTTAATCTCAATACTTTGTTATATAGCCTTTGTTGGCAATGACAGAGGTCAAACGTTTTCTGTAAGTCTTCACAAGGTTTTCACACACTGTTGCTGGTATTTTGGCCCATTCCTCCATGCAGATCTCCTCTAGAGCAGTGATGTTTTGGGGCTGACGCTGGGCAACACGGACTTTCAACTCCCTCCAGAGATTTTCTATGGGGTTGAGATCTGGAGACTGGCTAGGCCACTCCAGGACCTTGAAATGCTTCTTACGAAGCCACTCCTTCGTTGCCCGGGCGGTGTGTTTGGGATCATTGTCATGCTGAAAGACCCAGCCACGTCTCATTTTCAATGCCCTTGCTGATGGAAGGAGGTTTTCACTCAAAATCTTACGATACATGGCCCCATTCATTCTTTCCTTTACACGGATCAGTCGTCCTGGTCCCCTTGCAGAAAAACAGCCCCAAAGCATGATGTTTCCACCCCCATGCTTTACAGTAGGTATGGTGTTCTTTGGATCCAACTCAGCAGTCTTTCCCCTCCAAACACGACAAGTTGAGTTTCTACCAAAAAGTTCTATTTTGGTTTCATCTGACCATATGATGTTCTCCCAATCCTCTTCTGGATCATCCAAATGCTCTCTAGCAAACCGCAGACGGGCCTGGACGTGTCCTGGCTTCAGCAGGGGGACACGTCTGGCACTGCAGGATTTGAGTCCCTGGCGGCGTAGTGTGTTACTGATGGTAGCCTTTGTTACTTTGGTCCCAGCTCTCTGCAGGTCATTCACTAGGTCCCTCCGTGTGGTTCTGGGATTTTTGCTCACCGTTCTTGTGATCATTTTGACCCCACGGGGTGAGATCTTGCGTGGAGCCCCAGATCGAGGGAGATTATCAGTGGTCTTGTATGTCTTCCATTTTCTAATAATTGCTCCCACAGTTGATTTCTTCACACCAAGCTGCTTACCTATTGCAGATTCAGTCTTCCCAGCCTGGTGAAGGTCTACAATTTTGTTTCTGGTGTCCTTTGACAGCTCTTTGGTCTTGGCCATAGTGGAGTTTGGAGCGTGACTGTTTGAGGTTGTGGACAGGTGTCTTTTATACTGATAACGAGTTCACACAGGTGCCATTAATACAGGTAACGAGTGGAGGACCGAGGAGCCTCTTAAAGAAGTTACAGGTCTGTGAAAGCCAGAAATCTTACTTGTTTGTAGGTGACCAAATACTTATTTTCCACCATAATTTGCAAATAAATTCTTTAAAAATCAGACAATGTGATTTTCTGGATTTTTTTTTCCTCATTTTGTCTCTCATAGTTGAGGTATACCTATGATGAAAATTACAGGCCTCTCTGATCTTTTTAAGTGGGAGAACTTACACAATTGGTGGCTGACTAAATACTTTTTTGCCCCACTGTATATGTTTTAAACCTTTCTGTTAAGAAAGATCACCACAGCTACTGTGTGTCTTTGTGAGACACAAGCATGAATACATGAAGACAAAGAAAAGAAACGTCTTAATGTCCACAGGACAATTACTTAAGGAGTTCAAGACTCTTTACCTGATTCTTCCTGTTCAGTGTCTAGCTCCAGCTGTCAATGGGTGAGAGGTGGAGCTACACCTGGACAGGTGACATGTCCATCACAGAGCCACATATTGACAAACACACACATTTAGGGACAGTTTAGAGCTGCTAATTAACCTCAGACATGTTTCTGGTCTGTGGGAGGAGAAAACTCACACATGCACGAGGAGAACATGTAAACTCCATGCAGTAAGATCCTGGTTTGGTTTCATACCCAGAACCTTCGTGCCTCAATGCAACATGCTACCCACTGCACCACTGTGCAGCCCCCTTTACTTTCACAATAGTGTCAACCTCCTGTGGCAACTGAACATCCGACTGCTGTAGAAACACATCAGATCAGATGACTCTCAACATTCTCCTAGAACCTTAACTGGGATTTTCTGAGAATAATGAATAATAACAGAAAGCTGATGATCCTGTGACCTGTTTGAATGAAGTTTCTAGGATGTAAAGCGCTCATTCTCTCCCCTTTTTAAACTAAAGTTAAATATCTTTAAAAAAAATGCAAAAAATTAGAAATACAAATAGTCCCAACACACATTTCCTTAATGAACTGAACAGTTCAACGTTTAAATGGTAAAAATTGAACTGATTGTGTGAAAGACGGCAAAAAATCAATATAAGAAAGAATCAAGAGAAGATGCTGATTCAGCAGTCACACGGTAATAAAATACCCAGTCCTACCAGCGGATGATTGTAAGGTGAGAAGGTGTGTTTTATGTCTTTTTTTTTTCTTGAGAAATAAACATGAAATATTTGGAAATTGGAGTCAAACTGAACTGAGTAGAACTTTCTTCATCCCTACAGAAGTCATTCACGTCTTCTTATCTTTCCCTCAGGTCAAGCTTTTCAGTGACTCTGTGACACTGGTCAACACGTTCGGTTTCTCTGTGGTGACGTTTGATGGAGCAGCGCGAGGAAGCGTGGAGCCTCGGACCTCCAGTGCTTCCTTCCACTTTGATGAAGCCGACCGTAGAACAGTAGAGGAACTTCGATCCTGGGCCGCCAGCCAGGGTCTACTCTCTCCAGTTTCTGCCACAGTGTCTTTATCTGATGTTCAACCCATGACCTACTTCGATCTGACCTGCCAGCTGCTGGCCAAAGCTCCCATGGACAGCACCTGCACGCTGCTGAGGGTAAGCTCAACAATATATTTTTTGCCTCTTCCCTCATATTTGAAGCTCCAATGACTCGAAATAAATTTTCCATTTGCGTCTTTCTCGCGCCTGCAAGAAAATAGCACCGTCAAACTCTTCATTTGAATATTGGTTTTTGCACTGGTTCACAATTGTGCAATCAGTCTTAGCATATAACCTGCAAATCAGGACCACACCCTTGGTGCAAAATGTTTGCAGCGCACACAATTTTGTTAGTATAAATCATGTGGTAGATTGTCACATTAAGAGATGAACCTGCTGTGGTGTTCGTCAAATAAATAAAAAAACTTTAATCTTTTGTTATTAAAACTTGTGCAACACCTGCTCCTTCCTTTCTCTTCTGTTCTTCTTCTGTCTTCTTGTATCTGACAAGAAATTCTCTGGTGGCCCGAGGAGGAGAAAGTGTTGCCCCTTTTATCTTGATCCACTTTTTACGTTTCCTCCTCAGTTTGCAGAACAGTCACGGAGATGTAAGTGGTTTCCTGCAGCGTGACTGATGGAGGAAATATATTTCAAAAGGATTTCAGACTGCTGCTCTGCTGCCAGTCGGCACCGACAGATTTCTAAAGCTGCTCTCGCTTTGTTCTTACACATCAGCTTATAGCGCATAGAGATTTTATTAATAATAACATCATGTGTGATGCAAGTGCTTCCTCAGTTGTCCAGTAATCTAAAGCATCTGTTTGGTTCTCTGCAGAGCTTAAATCATCAACTCTTGGCCAAACATGTGGAACATTGACCATGTTGTACTTTATGTTTATATAAAACACTTACATTTTATAAAACTTTGTCAGGAATTCAAACTTATCACATCTGTAGGTTCCCATTGAAAGAAGCATTAAAGCTATCCCTGATTTCAGATAGCCTAGCTTAAACTGTCAACAAAGTCACAGAACTCTCAGCCCCTCCCGTTGGGTAGAATTCCTAAGCCACGCCCCCCCAGGTTTGGAAACACGCCTAGCCCCAGGAGACGACCGAGAGACTGTCCAATCATTCCTTCCGGACCGAACCATTTGATTGGTTGATGTTTTTAGACAAATACGGGACAACCACTTACTTATTTTATTTTTTTTTTATCTTCACAACATATTTTTCTCCATGCTGTGTTAAAATGTTTTTAATGGGCATGAAAAAAAAACATGTTAAGCTAATTTGTTATGTAAATTAAGTATGGTAGCTTTAAATCTAAATCCATTTTTTGGCATATTTTTCAGTCAAATGTTTCATATTTCATCTCATTTTAATATCAGATGAATCAAACCTGAGTAAACACCACCCTGTTTGACTGTTGCTATGATTTACTTATTTTAAATAAAATGTTACCTTCACTGCAGGTGTAGCAGGACACATACCATCCAAAAAAACCCACTTTCATCTCATCAGTCCACATTTTCCCAGAAGTCTCGGGGATGTGAGACTTTTTGTTCAGTTTTTAATGTTGATTCATGAACACTGATTTGAACTGTTTTAGGGTTCTTCTGTGACCTCATGATGTTCTACTGGATTAACTGCTTTGGTTTTGTTCCCTTAATAAACTGAAATCATCATTTTAAACCTGTGTTTAGTATTTGGGTTTAACAATCTGTTTGATATTAGAATGAAACATTAGGAGTGAGGAAAAAAACATTAACGCACATTAACGTTGATACAGTCCAGCTTTTAAATTTAAATATCTTCTCTTGACAAAATGTGTGAAATATAAGCAATCAAATGCAAATTCAGTATTTAAGCACTTTTAATGCTTTTATTTTAATTGATATTGTGATTATTATTATTATGTAATTGTGTGTAGTTGTAGAGAAAGATGCTGCTGAACACTGTATAAAGTGCAGAGATACAAATCATTTTTTTATTGTGCTTGAAAAGATATGAAGTTTTTATCCTGGTGACATTTTTGATTATAATTAATACTTTTTTTACAGAATGTCCAGTTTCATATCTAAACTCTTACGTAACCTTAAAGCTGCTCTAAGCAGTTTTCCAATTTTTGGGCTTGCGATTGCTACGTGAGGCCCAACGTGTAACTGCAGCCTTAACTGTAAACTCACAGCTGAGTCAGTCCTGTATTCGACAAGTTACAGATTTGCAGGTATGACTTCGACTGAGATAATAAATGTGATGTTATGATATTTAAACCAAATCAGCTGTGAGCACGTCAGACAGCTTAAAAAATGTTTCTACTACAGGAAATTTGTGGAAACTCCTGAAAGCATCAACTTTTCATGGACTCAGATAAACGTTTGACTCACATGTAGGACTCAGGCTGGACTCAGATTTAAAGTTGTTAAAACTGACTTTATTTTCAACAATGATCAAACACAGGGCAATAAGCAGGTAGAGAGACAGGAGGAGAGACAGGTTCAGATGACTTCGGGTTTCACAGAGCTCGGGAGAGTCCAGGTGTAACCCAGCAGGCGCTCCGAAGCTTCTTCTCTGCCCGTGCAGCTTAACGAGCAGCTTTAACAAGCAGCTTAACGAGCAGCTTAACGAGCAGCTTAACGAGCAGGTGTTCCAGCGTGCCAACCAAAGATCTTCTTCCTGAGAAGATGACTCACTCAGTACGGTCACTCACAGAACCTGACACAACTCTTTTTCCCCACTTAGTAATAATTTCTTACCTTTCATGCAAAAATGAAGCCGACTGCAGGTCTCTTCTCATACCAAGACTCTCTCAGCATTTTCCACTTCTCAAATGCCGAACCGATCTTTACCTCCGTCGATCCGACTCAAGTTTCTGCCTTTTTATCATGTTGGAAAAACTCTTGGTTCCTTTTTCTTGGTTGGGTTCTGGGCTGTAGCGTGCTCTCTTGTTCTCGGTAGAATCAATACTTCAAACGCTACCCTAGCTTTTAGCTAGCGGTAGTAAACGATAGTGATAGCCTGAGCACGAATGCACATGACTTCATGATGCATTCAAGTGCCTCTGGAAAGTACGGTATGTCTAACCGAAACAAGCTCTATTATTAACTAAAAACATGATTTTACATGCATATAGAAACAACTATGGTGAAAATGCCTGGGCTCTTTCTAGTGACCAGGACATTGTTGGAGCATGTATGAGGAAGACATTGTACAGTTCTATAAATGTATTTGTGGTTAAACCTCCTTAGAGTCCCTTTAATGGAAGAGAGTAAACAGATGTTTCCAAGTTCTGCTTTTGATTTAAGGTGGATCTTATGGTTTCATTTCCAAAAGAGCCAAAAAAAATACACCAGTGTCACAAAACAAATACACCAAACAGCAACTAGAAGAGTAGTAAAGAATAATAAGTCCAAAATGTTGTGACTGGTTCAGGATCAGGCCTGTCAGGCTCCATCCTAAAGGGTTTATGTTCCTTTTTGACTTGTGCAGAAGTTGAAGGAAAGATGAATGTCATAAAGTATTGGAATAAAAATGTGATTAAATGTGACTGAACTCAGTCTGACCAACTGATGCATCACAGTCTCCACATCTCAGTTACATTGAGCAGTTTTAGAGAGATTTGAATCATTTGAGCAACACAACCAACAATTTTACAGAATCTGGACACGTTTCTTTAGTAACACCAGACAGCTCAGATTTAAAAAGACTTGTGAATTTGTTTTTCTTCCATCCTTCATGCAAATGTGTTTGTTTTTCATCTGACTGTATCTGTATCTACATTTTTCCAGGAGTTTGAAATGTTCTGCTTTTGACCCATGAGTTAGACCCGTATTTAAAATTCTTTTTCATCTTTTACATTTTTTCTGTCTTCTCTCAGGTGTGGGACGGGACCAGATGTCCTCACACTTTGCTCAAAGTGATTGTCGAGCCGAACGTTACAGATGGACCATCTTCCTTCTCTGATGATAAAGAGAGTCTGATTGCTAATGTTTTCGTCTACGACAACCATTCTGAGTTTGCCAAAGCGCTAAAGGTCAGAACTCAACTGTCTTTCACTAAAACGTATAGAAATATCTTGTGAACATGGAAGTTAGTGCTTTAATTAAGGATGAATATAGTTAATTAAACATAATCAGACTTCTGTGAGTCTGATTTGCTGGTCAAGCTGTAAATCATCACACATTTTATCATTTGATTACATTATTATATTACACGGATTTGAACTGTGTGTTATAAATATCTTAACTGGGAAAGAGTAAATATTGATCATGTTTTTGTTCTCAGGGTCTTTTCTACATATCTGTACCTTTAAAAACCTCCAAACTTCATGGCAGTGTTAAAGATATGCTAATTATCAGTATTGTGTCAGAGAATTATTGATATTCCAGCCATGATTTTATGTTTTGGAGCTGATTTATGAAAACAGGCAGGAAAGCTGGAGCTTATTTGTCCTTCTTACATATGAAGACATCCACCCCCAAATAATCCCAAATAAAGAGCCCAAAAAATCTAAAAGAACAAATGACTGAATTCCTGCTCTGGAAAGCACAAGTTTTCCTCCTACTGTCGAGCTAATCCCAAACTACAGCTGATGTTTAACTTAACACACAACCTGTTAATATGTATATAGGTTAATTAATTCTGTTTAGCGTTGAGCTACAAGATGCACTCAGCTCTGACTCTGGTATTACAGTTAGAACACATTACAGTGTAGTTTTCTGACATACTGTGTGAACTCGGTTTTATTGAAGAGGCTTTTCTGTTCTTAATGTTGTAGTTAAGAGGAACAAGCTGAAATTTACTAGATGCATAAAAATAACATAAGACACAGAACTCCTTTGGGTTCAGAGTCCATCTGCCAGTAGCTGGTGGTCTCGTGTAGAAACAGGACTGTCCAATGCATTATCAGTTTGGGGAAGGAGATATGCATCTTTTCTGTATCTGTAGTCCACATAAACTCTATGTCCACCCCCCTTCTGCTTCACAAGAACCACGGGAGCTGCCCATGGCCTACAGAAAGGTCAAATGATTTCATTAACTTGCATTTACTGTAAATTAGTGGTCACTTCCTGCTGCAAGTGAAAGGGAAGCCTTCAGGGGAGCTTTTTAATTGGTGCTGCAGCCCATGTCCATCTCATTTGCAATCAAGTATCTCCTGCCTGAATCTATGTCCCCATTACTGAACAAAGATAAGTTTTGATAAAGTCGCTGCCTAAAGCTTCTTCTTCTTCTGGAGAGAAACTCCACCCTTTAACCCCCAAACAGATCTTTTAATGCATGTCCCCTCTTTCAGTTTCATCTCGCTGTCTGACGTCTCTTTATCAGCACTACAAACTACTACTACAGAAGAAGGTCACTCTCTTTAGAAAGAGACAAAATGATGGAACATAACACTCAAAGGCAACAGGGATATAAAGACAGTAAATGACTGAGAAAGAGAAACTGTCTTATAAAGCAGAGGAGGTGATTACAGAGAGGGAACAGCTGGGAACAGCTGGCACAGAGACTAATTAGACAGAATGGGAAACTCGTGTGACAAACCAAAATAGTACTAAGGAAACGGGTAAATGGTAAAACCTAAATACACAGAGAGGAAAATACAGATCTAAAACATCTAAGAACAAACCTTGCAGAACAAAATGATCCATTAAACTACACAAACCACCAAAAACTCTGAAGATAAATAAAACAAACAGCAAGGGAAACAGGAAACAAGAAATGCTTTCAAAATAAAGCAGGAAGAACCATAAGCAGAACAGGAGTGAGCATACAACTAATCACAAAAACCCCTTAACCTGTAGCAAAAGCCCAGAACAACTCAACACCCAAAACTCCTACCAAAATAAAACCACAGGAAACCCTGGCAAAATACAAACTCACAATCCTAATAGTTTATGGCTCTAGTGTTCCTTCAACTCTACACGACTTTAAATTATAGCCTCACATTTGGTGTTTGCTGACACATCCATGGTTTAAAACCCGATGAAGGATTAAGATCAATAAGGAGAATGCTTTATCCACATTTTTAACACTGGACCTGGTACTGACCAGAAACTGCACTGCAGGTAACGTGCAAGTCACACCGCTGCACCTCTCAGACCACTTCCTGATTAAATTCTGCATCTCCATCCCTTACGTACCTAACGCAAAAGTAAAGACTGTCTCCTACCGCAGAAACCTTCAATCTCTCACTCCCTCGCAGCTATCGGAGCATGTCTGCTCCTCCCTCCCTTCCTACTCGGTGCTCTCAACTCTGCCTGTAAATGACGCAACAGAGATGCTCTGCTCCTCACTAGCTTCTTCTCTGGACGAAGTCTGCCCTCGTGTGTCAAAGCTGGCCGCCCGGCAGCGTCCTAGTCCGTGGCTCACAGACACTCTGAGGGATCACAGAGCTGGTCTGAGAGCAGCTGAAAGGAAATGGCGCAAATCCAAAAATCTCTCTGACTTGTCCGAATACCAGCAAAAGCTCTCTAGCTTCACATCCTGCTTAAAGGCTGCCAAGATAGCTTTTTATCAAAACAAAATCCAAAATGCTCCTAGCATGGGAAAACTATTCAAGACATTCAATACTCTTATCCGTCCTCCACCTGCTCAGCCACCCACCGGGCTGACTGCAGACATGTTCGCCACCTACTTCACCGACAAAATCGCCTCCATTAAAAATCAGTTTTCTGAGCCTGACAATCCCAGTCTGGTCCATCCTTCCTCCGGTCAATCGCTCTGCTCCTTCCGCTT